>CM068374.1:299130474-299507974 GCA_034769895.1 Magicicada septendecula | reverse complement strand
TTAATTTTGATAAATAAAGTATCCTGAAAAGAAGGTCATAATAATCCACTGTAGAAAGATAGATGAAATATCTATAAATGAAAAGGGAACTTGGAGGGGAGGGGGTAATTTTTTGTATTGACGTTATAAATTTATTCGAAAAATTTCAATAAAAATATTAACAATTTATATCGTTCCATGTAAACAAAATATCGTAACCACAGATACGTAAACAAAATAATTTTTCGTTTTCAGAAACTCATACTACAAACGCTGGGCGTTATTCGATTTCTTTCGCGTTGTTTAAATAAAAGATAATTTAATCACATTAATTCTTTATTTTTAAAATATCAACAACTATGTACAATTTGTATTTTGATTATCTTTCTCAGGGTGTTTACCAAAAACATACTGATATATTTAGTTCCGTACTGAGTGTACATATTAAAAACAATTTTATAACTGATTAGAACATGGAAGTCAGTAAGGTTCTCCACACAGATTTTTCATTTTTTATAGTTTGATAGAACACATTGTGCGTGTGCGCGTGCGTACGTGTGTGTGTGTGTGTGTGTGTGTGTGTGTGTGTGTGTGTGTGTGTGTGTGTGTGTGTGTGTGTGTGTGTGTGTGTGTGTGTGTGTGTGTGTGTGTGTGTGTGTGTGTGTGTGTGTGTGTGTGTGTGTGTGTGTGTGTGACAGAGAGAGAGAGATGTAGTTAGGGAGAGAATTTATATTGAAAGAAGGAAATCTAAAAATATAACTGCAGCTACTTTATCGGGACTCCAGACTGCACCCACGCCAATCCAGATTTAAATATTTAAACAAAGTAGCGTTGAGGGTACTAATTACAGAGTGTACACAGAGCAAGTACGTGTGACGCCCATGACAGTGTTGAACACTTCACTACACGTGTATGTGTGCCCACTACTTCCTGCGCCCGCTGTCGGCGCTACTGGTTCCCTTTGTCCGCCTGTTGTGTGATTGACATGTCTGTGCTACTGTCTGAAGGCCGACTGAGCTTACAGGAAGCGTGAGCTTAGCCAGAACACGGCAACAGGCGTTGGATCGTTCTCGGTTTCCTTTTTTTTTGTCCAATAATGTTGCTTAAACACTATTGCGATTATTTGCTAAAGTAAGAATGGTATCAGAATAGTGGCGGTATAACCACTGATCTTTAGACTGGACGCAAGGTTGTGAAATATACCGCCTAAAGGTGGCGAAACTCCTGAGGATCTGAGTACACTTTTCGGTAAAAAGCAGAACTCATGTTTACAATACGATATACTCTGTATTCCATCCCGGCCACAGAAAAAAAGTGACATTGGTTCAGATAGCTTTAATCAATTCAAAAAAAATTATTGATACAACTTAAAATTTTGATTTTGATATTCTGGCTAACTTCAATAAAATTTTGTATTTGCACAGGTAATTCACAATACCTTTTGCCTAGTTAATCCAAAATTCTACTATTCTGTCGGATTACCTATGTTCTTCTCTACGTGATGTTTTGATGTCATTTTATTTTCATTATCAGAGTTTTTTTATTAAATCATTTTTTTTTTAATTTTTGGTCTATTTTATAATAATCGGCTGAGTACAGGACTCCTGAAATGCTGAGACTCCCATTAAAATACTCCGCAAACAAAATATATTTCATAGTTTAGAAGCAAATATGTTTATTAATTTGCGGTTGATTGCATTTAGAGCTGCTAATATTTAGATTTGCCGGCATACTTAAACTAGGATCCAAAGTAAGTTTTAGATTTATCGTATTTTCAAGTTTATTTAGCTACACTTTTCTAGCTTTCCTAGCCGAATTATTAAGTACTTACTAATTAATTATTATGTAACTGTTAGTTCTGTTTTTTTTTTAATTAAAATGCTGATCAATTAATACAATTACATTCTAAAGAGTTGCAAGTTTTTCAGCCAGCGTCTAAGTGGCATATACTTGATTTTAGAGCAATTAATTGGAATAATAGAAATGTGTTGAAGAGGAGGTACAGATGGGGAACAAAGTCCAAGTAAAGTTGAGTAGAGCGACATTGATTTTATTGTTATAGCACATGCATGAATTTCTTCAGCCAATTCCCTTCAAAAGACGATGAAATGTCAGTCATGAACTCGTATCTAAAAAGTCACTCTACGCACACTTTGGAAGTCGTTCTTAACTGTACTTGTATTCTGACACATTTTAGACAATCCATGCTTCTATCGTGTACCACGAGTGCGTACTGCGATAGGAATGCGGAGCCAGTTATCGGGAAGGATATGAAATGTCCGTGGAAAGGATGAGTGCAGTTATCACGTATTCAGTGGCCACTGTATACACTGATAGACTACTATAGAACTGTTATACTGTACTATTGTATTTGATCGCCTGTCTGTTACTGATCAGCACTGGTAGTACACACTAATATTCTCCCTACATTCATTCTGATTTATGTGCTTTTAATTAGCTGCAGCCAAAGAACGCACGGTTCAAGTTATGGGCTACCAGTCTTATTGCAACCGTTAACTTTGACTATCAAAACAACTCTTATCAATCGTAATTGATGTTTTAGCGTCACCCACTTAGTCGCGTTGTTGGCACGTGCCTCTACCATTTAAACAAAGACCTACAATGACCACGACATGACGGTTCGGCTTCATTGAAAGTGATAAGCTGCAGGCTCTGAACGCTAATAGTGGCAACGCCGAAGCAACGTGGACAAAACATCGTACTGTCATTTTACTAACGAGACAATCTGATTGGTGGTGTACACGGACAGAATCGCTGTTCTAGGAACACACTCTCGCACCAAAGCGCTCCTCCATGTAAACGTCAGCGCTCAATGTGTCTGCGGGGTGAGATGTGAACACATTTCGTCCGTTGACCTCATTTACCAACTTCTCTGAAACTGACTCCCGTAGGCTGCTAGTTACAAGGTAGCGTTAGGTAGCACGAGATGTGTAGGTTCACTTGTTTCTGTGGCCGTAACAATCATACTAGTGACCCAAAACCGAAATTATTGAAATTATTTTCGTCGTTAGTCTCAAAAATGAGATCTTATCATCTTTTAATAAGACATTTAGAAATGTAGAAAAATCTGTCCAGCTTCTTCTTCCTTTCATTCTTGTTTCTGTTGAAAACAAGGTAACCAAGAAGTAGCCCAGAATTACTAGCAAATAATTAATTATTTTATTTTATAGACCATATACGATCTATTACGATTATATGATTTTATTATGTATTATATATATGGAAGGAGGAGTACAGTCACTCCATTAGATCGGCAATATAGGAAAAGTTATCTAATGTCTCTCTGCGAGCAATTTGTTTAGATATCAACTGTTGAACGTGCTCAATTGTGTAATGTTTTTCAGCATTTATTATAGAAATCCATTTTCTCTGGCATTAAGAGAAGGGCAAGTAATCGATAGCCTCACTGTACACCATTCTTGAGGTAAACGAGTAGTTTCACTACAATATATTAAGTAAGCCTTGCTACCAGTTAAAACGTTTAGTTAGACGATCGATTGCTAATAACACTACAAACGATATTTTTAATTACTGAAGTGAGTAAAGGCCATAGAGAGTAGAAATATTATTATTTCTTACGTAAAACCAATGAAGTTAATGCGTTGTGTCGATTCCAAGCAATGGAGGCAGAGCGGAGTATTACATTCAGTAACGTGATAAAGGACGAAGAGAAGACCTAGTCAAACCTGAATGAACGCGTGCCAGACTATGTAAACAATTTAATCTAACTAGTCAGCTTTGACCTGTGACCTGTTTGCACCATCACCATCAGTACCGACGCCTCCTCACGCCTAGTAGATGGTAATCGCAATTCTGGCTATAGAAACGACACAGTTTTACAATCTTTCTCTTTCCACGACGTTCGTACGTACTTCAAACGAAACACACCACTAATAAATGTTGTGGCAAACAAAAAAAATCAATGTTACCACTTTTGTGCTCTTGACGGAGTTTAGGGTCACACTATTTTACCCGTACGGTACGCGAGTAGGACAATCTGCTTAGGACTGCATGTAGACCACCTTTACTTCCCAGTCTGATCAGACAAGATACCCGTTAGGGTTGGACGTGGTTAGACTTCGCGGAAGTGTTTCCTCTTACATAGTTTGGTGGTCGGAACTTGTTTCTTAAAACGACTGCGGTAATCATTATGCCTACCGGACACTACAAAAACCAAATGATTAGTGTTTATTAAATTAATATAACGTACAAATATTATATCTATTTTAATGTTTTTACTGGTTTTGTGCTGAGTCAAATGATTCAGCGCGAGTTTAGTAAATGTATTGGCATTTTTTTTGACGGTAAAGACAGTACGAAATAATTTAATGTAATTAGGAGTGCTGCTCTCTACCCGCGGATAGGAGAGGCTACCGTTCTCGAGTTTTCACCGTTTGACCGGTGTTTCCATCTACCGAGTTTTTCCAGCAGCTCGGCTGAGTTTTTAAACAACAGTGATGCAGCCTGGTGAGAATTTTCTCACAAACGGACAACGAACGAAAACTTTTGTTATAGTTTGTCTCTATATGGAAGCCTAACTCACGACTTCGTGAAGATCTCTTCGGTGGAGGGTTTAGTGTAATTATCTAGCGTCGACTTCTTTTCAATATGAGATAGTTTCTTAATGACTGCGGTAAGTTTTGATTTCATTATATTAATTATATACCAAATTGTTAAAGGAGAAAATGTTTTTTTAGTAAGCTTGAGTAAGTCCCCACTTGTTGAATCATGCATGGTGAAAGACGTAATTGTTCGTAAAGTTTTTATAAACCAATAAAACTTGAGTATTGAAGTGTCAGAATCTCGGCTTTAATACCTAAAGTACAATAACCACAATATATTTCATTTTACACTTTCATTAACACCGATGTAACGAGATTCGGTTGAGCACTTAACCTGTTACACAATCTGTCGTCATTAAGTGGTATAAAGTTTTGCTACAATGACAGTAAAACTTTATACATACATAATTGGGAACTTACTCAGGCACGTTTTAAACGTAAATCATGTCACATTCAAAGTAGTAGTATTCTCAAATTCTATGGAGTAAAAAACTATGTGTTTTAAATAAATTCTTCGCCACGTGGTAACCCCAATTTCACTCAAAGTAAGAAGTTCATAAGGTGTTACAGAGCCAAGATAAATTATTATATTGCAAAAGCAACTCACATTCAGTGAGGTTCAAGTTATAAAGCGTTATAAAGAATCATTGTTAGAGAACTTTTTAAGTAAGGCATGTTGGCCAAAATAATGTTACCAAGTTTTATTATGTACAACATAACTAGGTGTTGTTTTTATTTATGTATTTTGGAGGGTGTCCAAACTGTGGGGGCATTTGTGTGTGGTCTCTCACTAAAAATGTAATGTGTGACAATAGGGTTCACTGAACAGAGACAACTCCTACTGCCAATGAACGAAATGCCATCTTAAAGCTCCACACTCGACACCGAAGAGACCAGGCCGCAACAACATGCCAATCATGAGATCGCCACGCTATAAATAAGATCATCCTTCTGGGCACACAAAGCAGGTGAAAAATATCCATTTTATATTCACACGTAGAATCAACATGGTACCAGTATACCTTCATTTGGATCCCTAATTGAAGGGACAGTTTAGTGTGAACACTAAGTATTAATTGTAAATTTCAATACATGTATAGTTAATTGTCAGTTCAGAGACTGACATGTGTACCACACAGCATCCAACTTAGTTTTCCACTCATTTCTTTATAGTACTTTCGCTACAGATTTAAAGTCAGTTTTGTTATTATTATTTTCTCAAGTTTAATTTACTCTGTATTAAAAACATATTTTCTCTTATTTTTAAAATCAGGTTAGGCCATTTGTATAAAAAGATTACTGGGGAGGTAGGTGTTATTTTAAATTAGTTTCAACCAAGCTGTGCCTGTCGAAACACTTTTCAACTTGTTTGTCGAAACAAGGTTGTTGAAACAAGTTTGTTGAGACTGGTTATAAATTGAAGAAACATGTCCGTCTCTGACACACACACACAAATGTATTTTTTTATATAAGGTGCTAATATGGTGCAATTTTTTTTTCTTTACATTAACTGGCCCTATTTTAGTCTATATAAATTCTTTATATTAATCATGGTAACTGGGGGGCGTTAATTATTTTAAATAATTTTAGTTCTCACCTTAATTAAGTATTTTAGCCCTTAGCCACTTAGGCACTTCTTTTAAATTTTTAATGTCCTGGGGACACTTGTATGCAATACTTTATGATACACATGACGTGCAATTAACCCACACCATGCGGGTACATTAATAGAAATAAATCTTTAATCCTAATTGGGATTCCTATAATACAGAAGTTTAGAATTTATATACACCAGAAGGCTAATATAAAAAAAAAAGGGCGTGGCAAGAGACCTTTATGTATTTGTATACTATTGTATATGTAATTTGTCTTGTGGAACGTGTTATGTCTGTATATTTCTGTGTACATTTTGGGGGATATATATATATATATAAATATTATGCATTGCTGTACTTTTGGTGGGATATAGGGATTTTATTATTAGAATGTATATACACCAGTAGACGAGTATTCTATCTCAATAATCGTGGCTGATCATTTCTTTAAATTAATTGTTTTATTTACCAAGTATAGTAAGTGTCACCTTTAAAGTTCATTTAAATTGGATGAATAATTATTTGAATTATTAATAGTAACTGTGAATGAAATTATTTACCTTCATAAATTTATATACTGCATTTTAAAAGAAACATAAAATATAAATTTTATATTTTAAGAAATAGTTTAATGGGAGTTTCATTTTGAGGTTAATGTTTATTTTACATTTTCAATTCATTGATGGTGACATAGCAATTATTTTCTTGGATTCAGTTTATATTATTCAGGTGGCCTTGTTGAGAGGGTATACTTTTTTGTTAACCATTTAATAGGGGAATTCTAAATCACTGTTGTTTTTTGTTATTAATATTATGAGATAGAATAATAAAACCATTGTTAATTATTAAATTCTTGAGTTTTTATTGCAAGTCCCGTCTTACTGGATCCAGCGCAATTTTTAGCTTCTCTAGGCCTTAGCCTAGTTTTAATTAACTTGTAACCCCTCTTTACAAAAAGAAATATTCTTTTTGTTTTAACTACTCAAAATGAAGTAGGGGGTTCATTTGGTAGCAGAGCGTGGTTACGACAAGGGTCCTGTGGGTGTGACGGGGCTTGCAAACTTAGGAAATATTTTAAAATTTTCACAATGTTTAGTTCTTAAATAGAACTTAGAAAAATTTTCAAGTCCCTATATCCCAAGGTTGAAAATATTTTGTTAGTTTTAAGGTTTGAAACATATGTATATGTACTTGCCCGCCTTGCATAGTGAATAGTGCCACGTGGTAGGAAATTTTAGAAGGGGAAATCCCTGGGCAAGACTTATCGCAGTCGGCGCTTAGTTAGTTTGAGTTTACCTTACCCATGTTTGGGGAGGTGTTGCCGTTTTTTGTGATTAGGCGGTATGGCCCGATCGGCAGTCGGTTTCTGCCGATAAATGGTAGCCGGAGGTAACCTAAGAAAGGGTTAAAATAAATTTTCGTTGGTCGGTATTTTGTTTTTCGTGTTGTGTGTGTTGTGTGTGTGTCGCGTTCCTTTTGTCTGGTGTAATCGAGTGTGAGCTGTTCAGGTAGTGGGCTAGTTCTTGCATCGTTAGGTGGACCCGCAGTCTACTCTTTGGAAGAACAGTACTTGGGTTTTTCAGATTCTGATTATTTAGAATAAGTTTTAGAGTTTTTGTTGAGTGTGCCGACCGCGAAGTGAGATGACGTCGATAAATCCTGAGTTGTTTGTTAGGGAGGAAATTGAGTTCGAGCTCCGGGCCCGGGGTAAAGAAACCCAAGGCAATGTCCAAACCTTACGGCAGCGGCTCCGTGAAGCGCTGACCGCGGGTGATGCGCTCTCAAGGGTCACTATCACTGACCCCGAGAGTGAGTGGGAGCGGTGTACAGAAAAATGGGGTGAGCTGAAGGAGTCGGCTCAATCCGTCGAAAGTTTGGAGGAGAGACCGGGATGCTCTCTCGTTGTCCGCCGGATCCGGCAACGTATGCAGCACTTGATTCATCGGCTGCAGAATTTACTGGCACAAGTCAGTGAACCGCCATATATAATACCGCCACCATATAATATAACAGAAATTATACAGGAGATTACCTCGACCCTCCAAGGGTCACCACCGGTAAGAGCATCCACCCCAATTCCGGTTGTTGAGGAGTCCGTGATCTCAGCGCTGAACACTTCTTCATACAGGGAAGTAGAGCCTGTACGGACTGGTTCGGGGGCGGCAACGTACAACCACCTGCCCAACCCACTTGCCGATATTATTAAACAACTGCCAGTCGTGGACGGACTGGAAGCAGATAAACTACTCCCGTTTTTTAAGATAGTCTTTGACTTAAAGGACTATCCGGGTATGCTGGAGCGAACGGTGCTCGAACTCATCTTCCCTTACTGTCGCGGTACCATGGCTGACAGGGTGGCGGAGGTAATGCGACGTAAGGAAGGCGTGGATGAGTTCCACCGGGTGGTGCTGAGGGCGTTCGTAGGCAGTAGAATGATGGAGCAATTGCGCCATCGGCATTTTTATAAAGTACAGGCACGGGGCGAAACATTGGCCCAGTATGTGCTGCGAATGCGCCAGGTAGCGCGTATTCTGGGAATGGGCATGTCGGAGGAAGAGGTAGTCCAACACATCCTCGAAGGCGTCTCTGCCGACGACCGTCTGCGACTAGTTTTTGCACAGCGGCCGCAGTGGTTTACCGACCTGGAGCGACTCTGCGTTATGACGGAGACCATGCAGATGACCGACCAGGCGAGCGGAAACAGTAGACGAGCCGAACCAAGACCTCAGACATCGGAAGGGGCCAGAGAGCCTACCTTCCCCCGACAGGCCCAGCCAGCTCGAAATCGTCAGCAAACAAATCCAAATACTGTGATTTGTTATAATTGTAACCGCCCGGGACACGTGGCGAGAAATTGTATGCGAAGGCGCGCGCGACCAGCACCACCTATGTCTAGACCAGCGCCAAAAAACTAATTAGACAGGGGAAGATATTTCGGAGGATGTCTTCCCCCCACTTCAATTCTGTTCAACTTCCGTCGACCTCCAGGCAGCCGTTAAAAGCCCCATCTTCAAATATCAAGGTCCAGTCCGCTACCTCGCAACAACTTTCTGTATGCCCCTTTCTGTCGCTCGAGGTAAAGGGTGGTCAGCTCAGAGCCTTAGTTGACTCCGGTTCAGCCCGATCCATCATTTCATCTCGGGTACATGCGGATCTTGAACAAAAGGGTTTAGTTATAAGGTCAGAAAAGTCATCTGCTATATGCTAGACGGCATCCCGTTAAATCTTGCCTATCTCCCGGGTTACTTCCTTTAAGATCAAAATTGATGGGTTTTCTTGGGTGTGGTCTTTTCTGGTGTCTCCTGCTCTGGGAGTGGATTGCATCATTGGTGCCGATTTTATCGCAAAAAGTGGTCTCGTGCTGGACATCCAAGCGCACCAATGTTTTTTTAAATTTAATCGGGAGGTTTTAATTCCGTTCCTTGGGTACCAGGGCGCTAAGCCGGGTATCCAAGAAGTAGCTTGTCCCGATTCTGCACGAGACCATCTCACTCCATCCCAGCAGACGGCCTTAGATCATTTGTGTGAGGAATTTCCCGAGGTGTTAACTCCTACTTTGGGACTCACACACCTGCTGGAATATAAAATCAGTCTAACAGATACGAAAATAGTGAGGTCACACCCTTACAAGTTTGCCCCTCCTAAGATGACCATTCTGCGAGAGAAGGTTCAAGAATTATTGGACCAAGGGGTAATTGAACCTTCTCATTCCAGCTATGCCAGTCCAGCATTTTTAGTGCCAAAGCCTGGTGGCAAACAAAGAATGGTAATAGATTACAGGAAGTTGAACGCCAATATCGAGGTGGATTCTGTTCCCCTCCCGGATTTACATTCGGCCTTTGATTGGTTCAGTGGGGCCAGATTTTATACCATTATTGATCTGAACGCGGCCTATCATCAGATACCTCTTGCCAAAGAAAGTAAACCATACACAGCTTTTTGTGTACCCTGGAATTTGTACCAGTACACAAGGGTTCCCATGGGTTTGGCTGTGGGGGCCCAGACACTTACTCGCCTTCTTGACACTGTCTTTCACGACGTCAAATTCCGTTTTGTCTATAACTACCTTGACGATCTGTTGGTGTATAGTGAGACTTTCGAGGATCATCTGCGGCATTTAAGAGAGGTGTTGGGTCGTTTAAGAGAGGCTGGCCTCACTGTCAATCCCGAAAAGGTTCGTTTCGCCCAAGAGAGTATTTCTTTCTTGGGCCATTTAATTTCATACAAGGGCGTGACGGTAGACCCAGAGAGGACACAAGGCATCCGTGACTTTCCTCCGCCAAGGGACGCAAAAGGCATAGCGAGATTCGTCGGTATGATAAATTTTTATCGGCGTTTCATACCGAATATCGCTGAAATTGCCGCTCCCTTGAATGAACTGAGGAAGAAGGGGGCAAAGTTTTCATGGGGGGAAAACCAACAGAAGGCTTTTGTTACCTTAAAGGAAGCCATCATTTCCCCACCGGTGTTGCGGATGCCCGACTTTTCGAAACCGTTCATTTTGCAGACGGACGCGAGTTCGGTTGCGCTCGGAGCGGTCCTTTCCCAAGTTATTGACGACGCTAGGCAGCCTGTGGCTTTTATCTCACGCACGTTGACCCAGCAAGAACGTAAATCATCCGTTTACGAGCTAGAGTGTTTAGCTGTTGTATACGCTCTAGATAAGTTTCGGCGTTTCCTGGAACATGCTGAGTTCCTGCTCGAGACCGATAATCAGGCTCTCTCATGGCTTCTAGCTCATCCCCGGCAACTGGGTAAAATTGGTAGATGGGTGGTGAAAATCTCATCATTTAAGTTCACCGTGCAACACATCAGGGGATCCCAGAATGTGGTTGCAGATGCCTTATCCCGTATGTTTTCCCAACCCAGTGATGCCCAAGCTGAGCAACCCTGTTCCGTTCTTCTCGATTTTCCTTTAGCCTTCACTGATGTGTTACCCCATCAGTTAAACGACGAAGTGCTGGGTCAAGTCATCCAAAATATTAAGCAGGGTAACGTACAGGCCCCTTATTTCTTGTCCAAGGGAGTCCTTTGCTGTCGAGAAAGAAAAGGACGAGCACCTAAAATCGTGCTGCCTAGCAAATTAGTGCCCATGGTCTTCAGTTATTACCATGATTCCCCAATCGGAGGCCACAAGGGAATTTCGAAGACCATTTCCAGTATTAGGAAACATTTTATCTGGAAGGGCATGGATAGAGACATCGCGACAAGAGTAAAAAACTGTCATCTGTGTGGCTTGAGCAAGCCTGCCCAGAACACCAAACTAGGGTTGTTATCGTCTGAGGTGGCGAGCAGACCAATGGAAAAGTTATTTATTGACTACGTGGGGCCGTTCCCCCGTAGCAAGTCAGGTAATGCTTACCTGCTTGTTTGTGTAGATGCCTTTTCAAAGTTTGCCTGGCTACTGCCCTTACGGCAGGCAACCGCCCGTTTGACCATCAACGCTTTACAGAATCACGTTTTTCAGCATTTCGGTCTTCCGACCATCATTGTCTCGGACAATGGCCCGCAATTTATTTCAAATGAATTTAGGCGTATGTGTTTCGCCAGTGGCATCAAACACGTAAGCACTTCCCCTTATTATCCACAACCGTCCCATGCGGAGAGATTCAATCGGAATCTCCGGTCCGCCTTGATTGCTTATCACGCTGAGCAACAAACCACCTGGGATCAGAATCTGAAGTGGTTACAATTAGCCTTCAACACGGCCAGACACGACAGTCATCAGGCCGTGCCCTTTGAAATTTTGTTTGGATTCTCGCCCGCACTCCCGTTGACCAACCTATGGGATATCGAAGATCTTCTGCCGCGGGAGCCCAATAATAAAACTGCGGAGAGATGGAAAATGGCTCGGAAGAATTTGCTGCGAGCGCACGAGCGGGTCCGTCGGCGTTATAATCAGGGGCGTATTCCAAACCCCTTCCGGATTGGTGACTGGGTCTATTGCCAAAGCCACCCACTCAGCTCTGCCGCCGACAAACGTGCTGCGAAGCTATGCTACCGTTGGTCGGGGCCATACCGAATCATAGGATTTACGTCACCGGTGACGGCCCGGCTGGGCGTACCGGGAGACAAACAAAAGTTGTTGACAAGCCACATTTCCAAACTTAAACGTTGTCGGGGGCTATCCAAAACGTTCGAAGGGGGATAGTCCCCGTAAAGATAGGACCGAGGTCCTTGTTAAATGTGGAAGTCGTGTTCAGGCGAATGGGGCGAGCCTCAGGAGATCGGAAGATCTAGCTAGCTAGGAATCTTTCTTTTGTCGTTTCCTGTCTCTCTCTCTTGTGCTGTATGCGGACTCTGATCAGGTCAGCATTCAGCACCCGCACACTTACATGATACATATCTTCTTTCGTCTCTTTCATTTTCCTTTTTGATTTCTGTTCTCCTGAGAGCAAGCTCAGCTGAGCCAACCCAACCACGACGTCCACCGGTATCTTTTGGGGAGAGGTACACTGCAGGGTACCCTCCTTGCCTTTAACGTTGGGGCAACTATGTTGCCCTTTTGGGGTGAGGGTGTGCTGAGTCAAATGATTCAGCGCGAGTTTAGTAAATGTATTGGCATTTTTTTTTGACGGTAAAGACAGTACGAAATTTAATGTAATTAGGAGTGCTGCTCTCTACCCGCGGATAGGAGAGGCTACCGTTCTCGAGTTTTCACCGTTTGACCGGTGTTTCCATCTACCGAGTTTTTCCAGCAGCTCGGCTGAGTTTTTAAACAACAGTGCTGCAGCCTGGTGAGAATTTTCTCACAAACGGACAACGAACGAAAACTTTTGTTATAGTTTGTCTCTATATGGAAGCCTAACTCACGACTTCGTGAAGATCTCTTCGGTGGAGGGTTTAGTGTAATTATCTAGCGTCGACTTCTTTTCAATATGAGATAGTTTCTTAATGACTGCGGTAAGTTTTGATTTCATTATATTAATTATATACCAAATTGTTAAAGGAGAAAATGTTTTTTTAGTAAGCTTGAGTAAGTCCCCACTTGTTGAATCATGCATGGTGAAAGACGTAATTGTTCGTAAAGTTTTTATAAACCAATAAAACTTGAGTATTGAAGTGTCAGAATCTCGGCTTTAATACCTAAAGTACAATAACCACAATATATTTCATTTTACACTTTCATTAACACCGATGTAACGAGATTCGGTTGAGCACTTAACCTGTTACACAATCTGTCGTCATTAAGTGGTATAAAGTTTTGCTACAATGACAGTAAAACTTTATACATACATAATTGGGAACTTACTCAGGCACGTTTTAAACGTAAATCATGTCACATTCAAAGTAGTAGTATTCTCAAATTCTATGGAGTAAAAAACTATGTGTTTTAAATAAATTCTTCGCCACGTGGTAACCCCAATTTCACTCAAAGTAAGAAGTTCATAAGGTGTTACAGAGCCAAGATAAATTATTATATTGCAAAAGCAACTCACATTCAGTGAGGTTCAAGTTATAAAGCGTTATAAAGAATCATTGTTAGAGAACTTTTTAAGTAAGGCATGTTGGCCAAAATAATGTTACCAAGTTTTATTATGTACAACATAACTAGGTGTTGTTTTTATTTATGTATTTTGGAGGGTGTCCAAACTGTGGGGGCATTTGTGTGTGGTCTCTCACTAAAAATGTAATGTGTGACAATAGGGTTCACTGAACAGAGACAACTCCTACTGCCAATGAACGAAATGCCATCTTAAAGCTCCACACTCGACACCGAAGAGACCAGGCCGCAACAACATGCCAATCATGAGATCGCCACGCTATAAATAAGATCATCCTTCTGGGCACACAAAGCAGGTGAAAAATATCCATTTTATATTCACACGTAGAATCAACATGGTACCAGTATACCTTCATTTGGATCCCTAATTGAAGGGACAGTTTAGTGTGAACACTAAGTATTAATTGTAAATTTCAATACATGTATAGTTAATTGTCAGTTCAGAGACTGACATGTGTACCACACAGCATCCAACTTAGTTTTCCACTCATTTCTTTATAGTACTTTCGCTACAGATTTAAAGTCAGTTTTGTTATTATTATTTTCTCAAGTTTAATTTACTCTGTATTAAAAACATATTTTCTCTTATTTTTAAAATCAGGTTAGGCCATTTGTATAAAAAGATTACTGGGGAGGTAGGTGTTATTTTAAATTAGTTTCAACCAACCTGTGCCTGTCGAAACACTTTTCAACTTGTTTGTCGAAACAAGGTTGTTGAAACAAGTTTGTTGAGACTGGTTATAAATTGAAGAAACATGTCCGTCTCTGACACACACACACAAATGTATTTTTTTATATAAGGTGCTAATATGGTGCAATTTTTTTTTCTTTACATTAACTGGCCCTATTTTAGTCTATATAAATTCTTTATATTAATCATGGTAACTGGGGGGCGTTAATTATTTTAAATAATTTTAGTTCTCACCTTAATTAAGTATTTTAGCCCTTAGCCACTTAGGCACTTCTTTTAAATTTTTAATGTCCTGGGGACACTTGTATGCAATACTTTATGATACACATGACGTGCAATTAACCCACACCATGCGGGTACATTAATAGAAATAAATCTTTAATCCTAATTGGGATTCCTATAATACAGAAGTTTAGAATTTATATACACCAGAAGGCTAATATAAAAAAAAAAGGGCGTGGCAAGAGACCTTTATGTATTTGTATACTATTGTATATGTAATTTGTCTTGTGGAACGTGTTATGTCTGTATATTTCTGTGTACATTTTGGGGGATATATATATATATATAAATATTATGCATTGCTGTACTTTTGGTGGGATATAGGGATTTTATTATTAGAATGTATATACACCAGTAGACGAGTATTCTATCTCAATAATCGTGGCTGATCATTTCTTTAAATTAATTGTTTTATTTACCAAGTATAGTAAGTGTCACCTTTAAAGTTCATTTAAATTGGATGAATAATTATTTGAATTATTAATAGTAACTGTGAATGAAATTATTTACCTTCATAAATTTATATACTGCATTTTAAAAGAAACATAAAATATAAATTTTATATTTTAAGAAATAGTTTAATGGGAGTTTCATTTTGAGGTTAATGTTTATTTTACATTTTCAATTCATTGATGGTGACATAGCAATTATTTTCTTGGATTCAGTTTATATTATTCAGGTGGCCTTGTTGAGAGGGTATACTTTTTTGTTAACCATTTAATAGGGGAATTCTAAATCACTGTTGTTTTTTGTTATTAATATTATGAGATAGAATAATAAAACCATTGTTAATTATTAAATTCTTGCGTTTTTATTGCAAGTCCCGTCTTACTGGATCCAGCGCAATTTTTAGCTTCTCTAGGCCTTAGCCTAGTTTTAATTAACTTGTAACCCCTCTTTACAAAAAGAAATATTCTTTTTGTTTTAACTACTCAAAATGAAGTAGGGGTTTCAGTTTTATTGAACGGAATACAGTATAGGTAAACAAATATCTTATGATTGCATTATGTTGAAAAAGCAAGATGCCGTTACGATTTTTTAATGATAAAAACTTATTTCTTTTTCAGTGCGATCGTACCCCAAATTACGAATAAAAGAGTTTCCGTTAACTGTGTCTAATACGTTCCTGAAGAAAGTATTGTGTGCCGTTGTAGAGATGGATCAGTGTAAGGGATAAAATATAGTATGTCTTGTAAATCTTCAATAAATCTTGGTACCTGATTCTTACAAATTAGCATTGATGATGATGCTGATGAATAAGTTTCATAACTTCTTACGTTTTAAGAGAATTAAAAATTAAAATTTTTTTTCAAAATTTTGCCCCTAACACCCTATTTTGACGGTACCAATCGAAAAAAGAAAAGGATTCTATAGATTAAAGGTTTTACAAGCATGCAAAGTTTTACGAAAATCGGTTGTTACATTCAAAATTTATCGGAGATTATCACTTAAATAGAAAGGGAGGCAGACAAATACCAATGGTCGAGTTAAAACTGATAACATAATTTGCTCACTCAAAAACAATTGCATTAAGGAACAGTCTGTCCTCAACATTTCACACTAAATTTTGTGTGTGTTCAACAAAAGGTGACATACAAAACGGAACGATCAAATTTATTAGACCTAAATCTTCTAAAGTAAAAGAAGAAGTGAGCACTAATGTTTTTACAAAGTACGTATGTACTTTGCACGTACATTCCTTCGCTTCGCCCCGTAGATTCGATTCCTCAAGAAGTCTATAGAAACCCGATGGGATTAGTAACATGATAAATAAGTCTGTGCAAGACTGTAAGACTACAAGACCTCAGTTGCCATCAAATTTAAATTTAAATTTGTTGTAGTGTAAATTAGAAACAAATATTTTGTTGTTAAAATCATCATCATCATCTTCACAACACGGCATAGGCAAGGTGCTTCCTGCTCCGCCTTCAAAGATCCTCCAGCCGTCTCTTCCCGGGTTTAACTACACACCTGTGTCCTATAGGTTTGTATTTCCTACTTTTTTGGCTAGTCTGGAGTCTAGCATTCTTTCTAAGTGTTCTTTCCACCGTTGTTTGTAATCTTTTAAGTTTTCGTTCAAGTTAAAAACTGCGAAAATCATCCAGATGCTTACCCTAAGCAAAAGGTAAGACTAACAGAGAAATCTCTATTACTCACACTGCAGTGCTAGCGATTTAAAAAGCGGTGATTTAATCGTAAGTGAATGCAGCAAGGAATCGACAAACGACTTTCAAATGTAGAACTAATGGTTCCTAAACCGAGTCTCAAATCCGCGACTCTAATGTGTGTCAGGAAAGTGCTAAGAAAAAAGTATTCGATACTTGGCCGGCGGGGAAGACTTAGTTGACCTTTACCGTATCGTAGAAAGTAGTGTAACTCTTAATTTCGTTTAACGTAATATAGAAACTGGTTTTCTAATCGCGAGTCCGAGCTAGCGTGTGTACCTGCAAAACTGCTAAATAAATCAGTATACAGTTATGGAAACTTTGTCCTCAGTCATGCACCTTAACGTCCACTTGAATACTCTAACCCTAGCCTGTGTCTCTCTACCTGCCATTTTATTCTTTTTTCCTTCAATCTTGATATAATCGACTTCATATAATCGACTAATAAAACGTTATTTAGTTTTTTCCACTTTACTAAAAGTTTGGTGCGATTCAAGTAAGGGTACTGATGCTTCTCTTATAAGTTTCGTAATTAACACTCGAAATTCTTTCAATAGAAGAAAAATAGGCGATGATTAATAATTTTCACCAAATTAGCGTAGGAAGGAGAGTTTAATTGTGTTTTGGTATCAAACACATTTGTCCACTATGCTTCAGCTGTTTTGATCCATCTAATTTATATATCGAAACTTTTTTTTTGCTCAGACAAGGTGTGAATATAAGCGCTGCTGTGCCATTGCCAGAAGAGAAGTCAGGAAAATCAAGCGAAGTTCATGGGATAAATATGTAAGTGATATAGAACACGATGTACATGGCAGCCAGGACAAAAATTACAAATTTTTAAGGCATTTAAATCGAACGGAAAGGGATAACCTGAAGGTCAGTATTATCTCAGAACAACAATGGCTTGAATACTATGAGCAACTATGGACCCAGGATCAACTGGAACAAACAACCTTTGTGATATCAGTGATTGTGTGGACCCAATAACAATGGATGAATTGTTAGCTGGCCTACACCTCTGTAAGAATAGAAAAGCACCAGGTACTGATGGGCTGAACGTGGAGCTTATAAAGTGTGCACCAGCCTTGCTGCATTATCGTTTGATGCAGTTCATTAATCTATGCTGGACCACTGGTCATGTTCCTGACGATTGGCGGATTGCAAAAGTAATTCCCATATTCAAAAAAGGTGATCGTAATGACTCCAGGAACTACAGAGGAGTCAGCCTTCTTAATACTTCATATAAATTATATGCATCTATATTACGAATACGGCTGAATGCGATAACAGAGACCATACTTTCAGAGGCCCAGAACGGTTTCAGGAAGGGCATATCATGTTTAGATTGTATATTTACAATAGCCCAGCTCATTGAAAAGCGTAGAGAGTATCAGCTGCCAAATACATAGCTTTCATCGACTTCGAGAAGGCTTTTGACAGATTGAATCGGAGCGAACTATGGGCAGTAATGGCAAGGATAGGGATCCCACAAGATCTAATTAGAGCAATACAGAGTCTGTATATGGAGAATAAAATCTTAATAGAAGCAGGGAGATTGAGAACAGCTCCTAGAGTTGGCCTGATCAATTGTGGAGTACGACAAGGTGTCCATTATTACCTTTCCTTTTTAATTTATATATTGACGATGTCATACAAAACTGGCAGATGTGTCTTCCAGACCATTTTATGATTGATCACTCTACAATTGACACTTTGTTGTTTGCGGACTATCAGGCTATTCTGTCGGACTCTGAAAACAGATTGCAGATGGGTATACATTTGTTAAATGGAATCTGCAAAGACTCTGGATTCCAGATATCCACAATTAAAACCAAGGTGATGGCTTTTTGTGGAACTGATCACGTACGGGCAAAAATTGTTATAGATGGTACTGTCCTGGAACAAGTTAGCAGTTTTGAATACCTGGGCTACAGTGTGCCTTATAATGCAACCAACGACGTGGTGCATAAGTTGCATAGGTTGAAACTTATGTACGGGACCATCAGGCGAACCCTTAAGTCAGCAAGTAAAGGAATACGCCTAAAAGTCTACAAGGTGGTGGTGGCTCTTCTCACACTTCTTTATGGGTCTGAGAATTGGACTTTAACGAAAGGCCAGGCCAGTCGCATCCAAGCGGCTGAAATGAGATTTCTCAGGCACGTGCCAGGGTATACTCTCCTTGATCACAGAAGAAACACAGATATACGGCAGGAACTGAAAATTATGAGTATACTCGACAGGATCGCCCAGTATCGGCTGAATTGGTGGGAATATCTTTGCCGAATGGCTGACTGCCGCATCCCCAAACAACTATGGAACTATAAGCCGAGGGGACGGGAGAGGTGTGGGACGTCCTAGGAAGCGCTGGAGTGACCAGCTGTAATATTTGCCTATTTGAGACCGGTACAAACCATTCTTGGTTTAAACTTTCAGGATGATGATGATGTTGAATATCTACGCAAATTTACTCAGATCCTCTGCTCCTTCCTTAAAGTGTGTGACGAATATTACAGTTGCAATGAGTACACCAACAAGTAACTTCATACGCGTCTAGTAATTTTAAGTCGAAATTACGCAATCTGTAATTACATTTTCATATCCGAGACTTGACAATATTAAAATCTCGTAGGGTTAAAAACAATATTAACATCATATCCGTACTCAGTTTCCGCAGATTCTGGTTCGTTATTAATAACACTGTAATTAATCCCCTCTTATAGGCAACCCGCAATAAATATTTCTGAAAAGTGGATACTTAGCGAAGACAGCTGACTTCCATAAACCTACTATCTGTAGATAGACAGATCATATTTTAGTGCAGCAAAAAGGCACAGAGATAGTCATAAAAGGATCTATCCAACTGTCTAAGAAACTGTCCAATATACAATTTGCATTAAAATTCTCCATTTAAGATATACTTTCAGAGCTTACATTTTGTTTTTTCATATGTTCTATGTATTAGCTTGTGTGTTGGTGTACGTGTGTAATAAATCGCTACAGATTGTTTGCTTGCAGCCTGACAAAAAACAGCAGTAATAACAAACAGAAAGTTCTTGAAAATACGTGTAACATATTATTTTCGTTATACTTGCGTCTACAGATTCAATTTTAAGGAACATTTTTGTTCTCGAAACTTCTGAACATGTTTAAGGCAACGCAACTGTGTTAAAGATCAGAACAATATGGGACAGTATTCCCCCTGGGACCAAAATCGAAACGTCGGCTTTTACAAACAAATCCCGTTTAAGAAACAAGAAATTAGTAGCAGAAAATTGTACATTTTTTCAGACCAACAACAGTTAAAGAGATGTGTCGTCTCCTGTACTTTATGTCAGTGGCATAAATAAGGAGCTAACGAAATTCAGAATAGAAGTTTTAGGCTATAGTCCATATGGGAAAAGCGGATGAAAGTAGGTCAAGGAAATTGTGCCAATGTAAGGTGCTTGGTAAAATCTACTCTTATAAGTCAAGAAGCAGAAAGAGGAGAAGAGAAGGAGAAGAAAAAAAGAAGGAGAAGGAGAAGGAGGAGGAGGAGGAGGAGGAGAAGAAGAAGAAGAAGAAGAAGAAGAAGAAGAAGAAGAAGAAGAAGAAGAAGAAGAAGAAGAAGAGGAGGAGGAGGAGGAGGAGGATGAGGAGGAGGAGGAGGAGGAGGAGGAGGAGGAGGAGGAGGAGGAGGAGGAGGAGGAGGAGGCGCTTAGGTGTAGAACGTAATTAGCAAATTATTAATACTAATTCATACCATTAATACACAACCAGAATACGAGTAGGCAATGTAGGCTGTAAACTTAATCCGTGTGTACAAGAAAGGCAAACACAACGGCTCTCAGTAGCCAGTTATTATCATAGGTACTCGCTTCCACAGCCTGAGTAGGCCAAATTGTGTTCTGCGTAGACAAGTGTGTAGGCGTGAGGCGCCAGTAATTATGATTTTAGGGTTCACTGAGGATCAGAAACAGGGGGCTATCTATTCTAGAGAATGTGGTAAATATAATAGGCTTATAAAATAAAATTAGGAAGAAAAAACATTCGCCCAGAGCGATTCCAATCGCTTTGAGTCCCACACAATAACCAAATTATGGTAAGGTATTCGCTATCATCCATTAATACTGGCGAGTAACGTAGGTGGACAGCTGATGGGCGGTTTCAGCAACAAGTGTACCGGCCGTTCCTGGGTGCAGGGGGAGTGGTGCGCCGTAAGGGACCCTAATGAAAAATATCCCAGTTGAATAAATGCAAATAAAATGTTAATTTTAATTAACGCAATAAATTCAACACGATGTGTTAACTAGGCCATATGAGAGGTGCGCTTTACATTGTCAGAGCAAAGGTCGGTTGGTTGAACGTCCTTGTCTAGTTGTGACTGTGAACTTTATTCGCAATATCGCGTAATATGCTTTACCGCGAATGGTTAGAAAGTCGAATTCAATTATTGTATTTTAACATATGCCGCTGTTTGACGTAAGAAGAAGAGTTTCCGATAAAAAGTGGTTCTTTTCATTATCATTGCCGTCTCTCAGAGTCGTAACATTTCCCCTATAATAATATTTGGCATCAAAATCTGAGTAAGAGTAAATGTCGAGAAAGAAATGCGGTTAAAAAGTAAATCGTTTTTAAGAGTAAACTGAAAAAAAAATTTGAACAAGTTCCTCCAATACGTGAAGATCACAGGGAGCGAAAACGAGACCGACGGACAGTACAGAAAGTGAAATAACTTGACCACTTCTCAAAAACAATTCAAATTACATTTACAGTTTAAACCAGACTTAGTTGTTGAAGGCATTTATTGATGTCTGATCGAGTACTTTCATCATCACAAGGAATCCTCTTTGCTGAAGGCCACGTTCTGTCTGTCAAGAGCTGTAAAGTATAACCCCTCATCTTAATTTTTCAATTTTCGTGCTGAAGTTAAGATCTTTTTTCCGTTCACTCTGTTAAGAGATATGCTATCGTTCCATAAAACTGATTCTTTCTAAATTTCTGCTTCCTGAACGGATATTGTCCAATACAAGTCTGCCATTTTTCGTTCCCCTAATTATTTCATTCAATCTCTTCTGTTGCTCTTGTCTAGAAATGCCTCTTTACTTACGCTAGGAACTGGCGTTAATCGGCGTTAAACCGTCACACACTTATGAAAGGAAAAGTGAAAACACGCATATATGCTGTATTCAAAAAGTCACCTACACTCGGATTCGATATGGCATTTGCATGGATGAATATGATTTGGTATGATTGGTTTGGAATTCTATATGGCTTGTGAGTGACCTTATATTTTTACTGTGTTCCCAAACTTCAGTGTTTCTGCTAAGCTAGCATAAATTTAAACCCGCCTACTTCTAATATTTGTCAAGTTTGTATATATCCTTCCTCTAATGGAGAGCTATTTGTTGGCTACTTTGTAATCGTTTTCGATAGCTGAGCGTTTTTAAATAATTGTCTTGTGGTGGCTTCACATATATGGGGGTCAATGTCATCGCGTTTAATTGGCTTTACCAATATTTTTATGATAAGTCCTGTATTAATGAGCCGACCTGTATTAAAGGAGCCTGTCACGTCATGGAATCATGTTTCTGAGATATATATTGCTACTAATGACGGGCGTTTGCAAAAAATAAAACAAAATTAAAGAAGCTTTTACCCCTACCTCCAAGTTTTTTTTTGTTTAAATTTTTTAAATATTATTATTAATAATTGTTCACAAATCCCATTCAGATGTAAGTGGAGTACATCGAGGTACAATTTACAAACTTAAATTCACAAACTCTTCGGTTAATCTGTAAAACCCATGAGAAAGCATAATTTAATGAAGTTTTACAATTATATAATTTTATTTAACAATAAAAATCATTGCCTTAGTTTCAAAACTAAATATCCGGAAAGCCAGTTTTGCCACTTAGATCCGTGTCTATGAAAAGACTCCACAAAGTAACAAAAATTGTAATACCTTCGTTTCAACTCGCAAGTTCCAAATCTATTGTCAGAATGTACAATAAATATTCTGCAAGATCACGCGGATGCGTACAATCGGCTGGTCGCAATGTATTGTTGTAAAGCTTGAAAGTCAAAGCATTTTATATAATAGGATTATTGTCATTAAATATTAAAAACCTACAAAACTCATTTGAATCGAAATTAAACAAAAAAGTCGTCTGTAATTTGATATTCGTGTGCGCGCGCGCGTTTGTGTGGGAGGACATGGCGACGGTGAAACTGGTTTGTGCAATATCCTGCAAGAACGATGAAAGTTGGGACAGTCCCCCGGTCACACCAACACACACACACAAAACATTATTTTGTCTGCGATTAAACAAACCTTTTTGTGTGTTTTTAGAAAGTTAATAACGGACAATCGTTATGAGGCCATAATGCCATCTGTTCTATACGAAAACATGTTTTACATTAATTAATAAATGGGCTTTATTTTCTCTCATTAAATCGCAAGAACGAAATATCCCTCATTCTGCACATTTCATGTTCCAACTAGTTTCAGTAATAGATAAATTCCCCGATAACTTAGTTCCAGTTATCTTACTTGGCAGTAAGACAGTCAAGTGTTACATTACTGGAATACAAAAGACTGTCAGGTGTTACATTACTGGAACAGAAAAGACAGTCAGGTGTTACATTACTGGAACACAAAAGACAGTCAGGTGTTACATTACTGGAACACAAAAGACAGTCAGGTGTTACATTACTGGAACACAAAAGACAATCAGGTGTTACATTACTGGAACACAAAAGACAGTCAGGTGTTACATTACTGGAACACAAATACAGTCAGGTGTTACATTACTGGAACACAAAAGACAGTCAGGTGTTACATTACTGGAACACAAAAGACAGTCAGGTGTTACATTACTGGAACACAAAAGAGAGTCAGGTGTTACATTACTGGAACACAAAAGACAGTCAGGTATTACATTACTGGAACACAAAAGACAGTCAGGTGTTACATTACTGGAACACAAAAGACAGTCAGGTGTTACATTACTGGAACACAAAAGGCAGTCAGGTGTTACATTACTGGAACACAAAAGAAAATAAATTAAACGGGAGAAACGCAGAATGTATTTCCTCTTCACGGGGATCCTTGCAAACAAAATAAAGAATTAAAAGTGCTTAAAAGTCAGAAAAGTGCTCAATAGTGAATGACGGAAATCAGAAAATGATCTCTAACGCAAAATGCAAACCGCACAATGGCCTAACGAAACTGCGTACATACAATCCTAACGTGTAGGTAGTCAAATAATAGTGTGAAACGACAGCTGTTTTATTCTACAAGGAGTAAAATTTTTGATGAGATTTATAGACGGGTTTCTTGCCCTAAAATTATATCTTTCAGGTATTAGAATATGAAAAATCAGTACTTGCTGTTCTTAACAAACCACTGAAATCGTATTGGAAGTTATACTTTTAAGACTAATCAAGGCACTCTTAGGTCCATCACTCAACCCAAAATTGTTAATAACTCGGTTGTCTCTATATAAAAATTAAATCTTTATCAGAAAAATATAATTTCTGTATGACAGTCGAACGAATAGTATGACGAATTTAATATAAATTAATATATTGAAGTTTAATACTGTTATTGAATTCAATCCTAAATGTTTCAATGAATTTAAATGTAATGTTTCAAATAAATGCAATACTGATTTCGTTAATTGCCAGGAGCATTAAGCTGTTTCTGTATAAAACACTGATCCGACCAGTTCTCCTGAGACCTGGACCATTTCTAGAAAGTTTGAGTCAAGCCTCCTGGTTCATGAACGTAAAATCCACCGCAGTTTTTTTGGTCCAATATGTATGGGAGGTGAATGGAGGAAAAGGAACAACCCAGAACTGAACACTCTTCTGAATGAACCAGATATTGTGAAAATTATAAAACTTGGTAGACTCAGGTGGGCTGGACATGTGGTGAGAATGAGGGAGAATGAAATACCCATAAAGGCACTCACAGAAGAGATCTATGGCACCAAGAGAGTTGGTAGACCCAAACTACTTTGGGAAGACGGTGTGAACTATGATGCGCGCCATATCCTTGGGACTCGGAACTGGAGAGCAGCTGCACTTGACCGGGACAACTGGCGGAGGCTGTTAAAGGACTCAGTAATGGGTTGTCGCGCCGCTGGAGAAGAAAATATTCGTACCCACAATAAATCAAATTACCTACAAGTCCTATCATACGCGGATTTTTTTCGTTATTTAAGAGCAGCAAATGCTAATCGACTAATTCACGTTGATATAGCGGAGGAACTACGAGAAAGTAATCTCGAGTCAGTGGAGTTATACTCTCTGACGGGTTGAGGAAATAATCAACCAAATTAACTTACCAGTAAGGAAACCACCTCCTTCAGACAGAAGTATCAACTGTGCATCATGTTAAAAACGTGGAAGATATTTCAAGCAATTTCTGAAGAGGATACAAGAAGCATTTCTTGTCCGTAAATAACAAACACCCGACCACCTACGAATTGCAGTACAGATCGTTTCTATTTAACAGGAACTATCAACTGTCAAGCTCCGAGATGTAGAGATGAATGGCCAATCGCGGTCGTTTAATCACTAATAGATTTCCACTAGAGACACTTAGATATTTCTGACGTAAGAAACTTGTATTTTCCATAAATGAGCTTAAGAATTAGTTTGGACACATTGTTCTCCTGCTCTTCGTTTTCTGCGTCTTCTTGTCCTTCTTTATGTGGCACAAGAGACCTGTAGAAAGCATATCACCTTACTGGATCTTATACTCATCAAAACGGGTGCCCGCCTACCTAATATCTTCTTCAACAGTATCTTTTCATCTTGTTCTATGACAACCTTTCCCTCTCTCCCCAAACAGATAACCCCTTAAGATCTGCTTTTACCATCTGTCGTTCTTGATGCATCTCGTACCGTTTTATCCTCTGTAATTTATATCTGCAGATACTGGGAAGTCTTTGTATAACTCATACAACTCTTGATTTTCATTTATTTGGCTTCAACTTCCACTACCTTCTTCGATGACACAATTAAATTAAGCCAACACTTTTATCCACAGCCGATTTCATCAGCTAGTACTGACGTTATCGTCAAACGTAATCGATACCAATCTATCATACTTTGAACAGACAGATACTCGGTGTGGCCACGTCTCGACGACAGATTAAACATCGACATAAAAAACAAATACCATTGTGGGCAGGCTGTCAGCGGCTGCGTGTTATCTCGTTGCAATCGACGTCCAAGTCCAATTAATTGACGCAGAGACAGCATGCGTGTACGCGCACGCACGTATTCCTATATATAGTCAAAACCTTGGACGAGCGCAGTCATGCACCGTATTGATACAGTTAGCGGTGTTACATAACACCCGAGTACATGTGTGTGTGTGCGTGTTTAGACGATCAAGGCTGTCTTCTTAACTTCATTCAACGCGTTTCCAACTGTATTAAGTAAATGTTCCTTTACGTAACCCGATGTTAGGGTACACGCGTGCTAACCATAATGATGCGATAATATGTTCAGCGCTGAAAATAGTATATCTACAACAATAAGTTTTATAAAAACGGTTTCATATAAAGTTGGGTTGATCATAAGTTAAAAGGTTCGAGATCGCATAAAGGTTCGTTCATAAAAACAATTATACTTCAGAGATTAAATTGATTTTGTAATTTCTTCTTCTTGTTCGATCTCCTCACTCTTCTACTTCTTCTTCTTCTCTTCTTTCCTAGCTACTTCACGGCCTGAGACTTGGTCGCCACTGTGATTAGTTGCCATTGGCCACTGCTTCGCTACACGCTATCTAGCAAATAATCCAGTTGGCGTGTCCCATCCCAGTTTTAGGCACACTCGCCAAAAGCCCAGCACTGTTTTCATCTGGCAATCATAGGGCATGTCCCGGAAGCTCCAATCAGGCCACGGGTGCAAAGACGCCCTGGTAAAACAAAGCAAAGTACGTTTCGCTATTACGTTTCTAAAGCCCACCTTTCTTTGATCGTGTTTCACCCCATTATTTCCCTTACCTGACTCTATATCTTTTTGTATTTTATCCGCCTGTATTTCACATCATTATGTGTGTTGCTTCTTCCAGATTACTTTTCGTTTTCCCACTTACTGGTTATATTTACAGGACGAATCTAGTTACTAGATGGCTTTTACGCACCTCGTAAAGTTTATGACAAAATGTTTTCCCCATTTCTTGTTGGCGCAGGTAACTCCTATATTCCTCATCAAGGTCACCCTTTCCAAGAATTTCGGCCTTTCTTCTTCTTTGCAAGTTTCGAGAAAGGAATATCCGGTCAGACTGAATAATCATTCATTCAGCTGTCTAGTCTTGCCGATAAGTAACTTAAAGTTCTCACGTAGTGGATCTGGAGTCGGTCAGTCCTGTACGCTGTTGAGTTTATTCAAAATCCCGCCAAAACAGTTTCTGTTAACCTCTATAATAACAACAACAGATTTCTTTTCTGTACCATCCAAATAGCTTATAAAAACATTATAGTCTCTCAAATAGCTTATTGCTATTAGTCTCTCAACGAAGAGCCGTAGCCTGGTGTGGTTAAGCTACAACAAGGATGGCCAGCACATCAGCTTCAGCCCCTCACTGTTACTAACCTTCGATCTTGGGCTGGCCTTCGTTCAACGGTGCTGGTCAGAAATCAAATCCGAGACCTCTAGGTTAATAGCTGACTTCATCATTTTGATGCCGTGAATAACATTCATCATCGTCACAAAAACTAAACAGTCATTAGAATCAACTTTTGGCAATTTAACATAAATGACATAGATT
This sequence comes from Magicicada septendecula, assembly GCA_034769895.1. Classification (NCBI taxonomy): domain Eukaryota; kingdom Metazoa; phylum Arthropoda; class Insecta; order Hemiptera; family Cicadidae; genus Magicicada; species Magicicada septendecula. The sequence goes on along the minus strand of CM068374.1, from coordinate 299,480,407 downwards.
TTCAAGAAGAACCTGTACGCTTGTCTTGACTATTTATCCAAGGGGGAAGAGAAGTGTGGGAAGATACCGTAAGCGATGGTTGGATGACTTCCATTGGGACTGCCTAAGCCGTAAACCATGACGACGACGACGATGACGATTTATGAATTACACAGCGAAGAAAGGTGGATATACGTCGTACAGATGAATGGTGAATTCGTGGCTGGCTGAAACCGCTCGAAGGCAGCACACTGTATACGGTCGGCTTCTAAGTGAAATATGTGCAAATAAAAAATCAGCAACGATGAATATTTTAACGGAGCAAGAAGGAGAAACGCACGAAAATAAAACATATGCAAATAAGAGAAGGCGCAATCTTACATCTGACCCACGACAGGAACTAATAACGATAATAAAAGCGATAATTACAATCATTTATTATGTACTCAATTGTTTTCTTTTCATTCTGAAGCGGATTTTTGACACCGAGCTACGTTGGGATCAAAATAAATGGCAAATCTTATTTACATAAAATACGGTCTATTGAATTCACACGTTAATTTAAATAAACTCCCACACGCGCACGCGCACGCGAACGCATACACAATTGTACGCAAGATGGAAACCTTCTACTTTACCTTTCAAGGCTTGCTACACTGACAACCTTGTCTCTACACTGGATATTTACAGACTTCCAACTGTAATATGTAGCCTATCTATGTTTTTATAGATTTTTCTACGTTATCATGCACTAACAAGTATTTTCCTTTAGAGCTCACAGAAGAAGAGAATAGTGTCAAAGCCTCACGGTTCATTAAAATACTGGCCATCTTTGCATGGAACGTTTAAGTTATCCGGAACCCAAGAAACGTCCTATATGGTTTATATATGTAGAGTCACAGTCTTCATTCAGACTCGGGACTACACAATGTCGTCTGTGTACAATCGCAACTTCTGAAACTTTCACTAAAATATGTCTGTTTACCTTTTACTTAAACCTAACAAAACGTTTATTTCCGCCTGATTCGGACCGAGTAAATGACATAAGCTCTACTTTATTCAAGGTATTCCCAATCGTTTGGACCCAATTTATTTGCTTGAAATTTTTTTTTTGCTATTGTTGGAATGAGATTAGATTTTTAGTTAGGCTTAACTCCAAGGCCTAACGTCCAATCCTACTAACCTACTGCTAAGGCAAATCGAGGTAAGATAAGGTTTTTAGTTTTTCTTAACTAGCACAGATTATGATCTGTTCCTTCTAGTCTAGGAACATACCTTCAACACAGTGTTTTATAATATCAATAACATCCCAAAAATCTATGTTCTCTCTGAATAATTTATATATATATAATTCAAGTTTCTCGTATACAGCATAACACTCGTGTGCACTACCCGTATACCGAACAATTTGTATAGAGTACTGTATATAGTATTGTTTATAATACTGTAGTTTTACAATGTATTTGTGTGTGTGTGTGTGTGTGTGTGTGTGTGTGTGTGTGTGTGTGTGTGTGTGTGTGTGTGTGTGTGTGTGTGTGTGTGTGTGTGTGTGTGTGTGTGTGTGTGTGTGTGTGTGTGTGTGTGTGTGTGTGTGTGTGTGTGTGTGTGTTCATAACTTCAATGCTTATACTTTACTAACTTTATTAGAGGATGTTTTTTAGCAAACGTATTCAAGTATCGACTAGACGATTTTTAAGTACGTATCTTGATGTGGTATTAACAGAAGATGGTAGAGGTGGTGAATGTATCAGCAACGAAAATGTAACAACAAAATTGTATATGCGTTTGATTCGGACCAACTGAATGACATAAACGGTACTTTATTCAAGGCTTTCACAATCGTTTTAATCCAACTTATTCGCTATTGTGTGTGTGTGTGTGTGTGTGTGTGTGTGTGTGTGTGTGTGTGTGTGTGTGTGTGTGTGTGTGTGTGTGTGTGTGTGTGTGTGTGTGTGTGTGTGTGTTATTGGAATGAGACGGGATTAGTAAAAATCAAGGGAAAACGGTAATAAGATAGCTGTGCTTTGTCACAAAAAGGAAAAATAATGCACAAAACCAAGAAGATAACTTAACTCTACCATCGGTCGCCTACGACTTTGAAACTTGGTGGGAGCTAAATCAAATAAACGCCTGAAGCTTCCGAGCAGTGGAAATGGACTACTGGAGCACCACTACGTTAGAAATGAAGACATGAGGAGGCATATTCGCGTGGACCAAACAATATTAGACACCAAAAGTAACACCGCTTCTAATACGGTACGGCCAGAGAATAGGCTTCTCTTGTACAGAGACGGATGAGCATCGAGTATTAGCTTGTGTACTGTCGCAGCCCTGTATTTGGTTTAATGCAGATAACAAAATTTTGTAATTTTCTCGACAGTTCTGGTGCTTCTTGGCTTGAAATTCAAAGGTGTAGGCCTATATGAACACTTGAAAAATTTAATAAAACAACTATATTATACTGGATAAATGTGTAGTTGCAGGCTTTTTGAGATTATCTCTAACATCAGTTAGACTTGTTGTTTCCTCGATTGGAACATGGTGAAAATAATTGTAATTTTTTTTTTTTTAAGAAAAATAAGTAAACGTTTGATAATCTCACGTTATTTTATTAACTAAAGAGTTAGCCGACATTACGGGTTGTTTGCGGAAAACCATACTGGGGCTACTGGTAAAGTCAGACATTACTACAAAACGTAGTTGGATGACCACACGTGTTTCGTCGCCGAGAGAAGTGAGCAAAATAGGCAATCAACGACTAGTAGTCTATAATCACATAAACTGAACCCAGTTAATTTTTATCGTTTCCTTCAATCGACAAAACCTTGAAAACACATGTCGTGTATACCGGTATACAGGCTGGCTGTCTTTGTGTTAATGTGTGTCTTAGTATCTGTTATGTCAGGACAAAATGAGATACCAGGAGAAAGATTTTCACATGAGAAAGCTTACCTAAAGCTCATATCTATTAAACTTTTGTATTTCCGTCGCTGAATGATCCTTAAAAACACGGTTAGTATTTAATTAAAATTCAAATAATGTTTAGAAAACTCCCAATCGTGTACGAGCACATATCCATGCGTAAGGATGCACATTTGTGCACATAATTTTTAAGAGACATTAGGTGGTCCATTGACCACAAACTGTACAACAATCGAAAGCCGAACGTCAACACTGTATTGATTTGTAACAATATTTAAATCAACAAGTATCAAAACTAGCTTGAAAACAGCTTTGTTAACGGCAGCTTATTCTTTCAATTGTAATAATTTCACTTTAAACAAATAATTTTTGACTTAATAATTAAATAAGTTTAAATCAAATAAGTTTCTATTTCAAAATTACTTTTACTCTGCACTTCCAATTTAAATATGCAAAGTAGGTGTTAATAATTAGTTAATTAAATAAAACAAATTTCATTTATGTTAAGAATATTGTTTTCAAACGCCTGATGTTTATCAAGTAGAATAATACGTCGAGATGTTAAATTTGATTTGATTTATATTAAATTTTATTCATAAATATTAAAGTGGATTTATAATCATGCCGAACAGCGCACAACACACGCATTCTATTACAGTCCACTACACATACATTTGAAAAGTAATTAACGGATCTTGGGAGACGCGGTTTCGAGTCAGATTAAACAAATCGAAAGTAATGAAATCAGCACGCTCTTGTTTTCAATACGACGTCAGAACTTTCTTCGCGTTTTCTCGCTACTTAGTTTGACTTAATCGTCATGTTTGTATTTTTATATGCAGGAATGAAGCAAGATTTTTTTATTCCAAAATATTTCCTTGAATTTAAAGCAGTACAAACCGAATTAATGACTTACATAGCCAATTATTACCGGGCACATACACGCAACAAATCCACTTTCACTCAGTTCCGCAGAAAAAAATTTTGTTCGATCATCGGTAAGTATTCCGTCTTAAACATCGGTAATTTCTGTTGTTATAGATTACAGCAGACGCATAAGACGCTTGACGCTAACAACTGAATTACATCTGAAGGTGATATGTGTGACCGGCTCTTTTTTTGTTTAATTAAACTTAGTTCGCTAATGATGGGGCAAACGGGGCGTAAATCAGGAATTGAAAAATCTATAAAATCAACCACGCTATTGTATTATCCAAAATCTTATAAATACATGTTTCAACAAACATCTTTTATTCGCAAATAACCTGTCTTTTTTATAGAAGTAATAAAGGAGATACTCGTAGTATGGTAAGAATGTAGCAAGTACGAAACGCGTGCAAATAAACGCACACTATAGGCATGTAACCTTACTTTAACGTTTATCCTTATGTAATAATAATCTCACTGTATTATCAGGAATCGTATATTGTAAGCCGTTACTCATGAAATAGGTTAGTTTATATTAATGATATTAAGTCGTCGTTGTCGTCACTTCACGGTGTAAGCTTACACCCTGCTCCGTCTTCACTGCAGCAATCTCTTCCAGGCGCTACCCACAGATCTGCCAACTGGTTTGAAGTCTACAGCGCGCTTTACTAGCCTCTGGTGGTCCATTCTGTAGACGTGCTCCATCCACTGCTGCTTTCGTTCTCCTGTCTTATCACTGATGGAGAATATACCCAGTTCGGCCCGCATTCGTATGTTCATTACACATTCGCTCCCTTAGACGATAACTACTCACATGCCTTAAAAAATTCATTTCAGCGGTTTATAGGCCAATATGTTGCTTTTCTTTTCCAGTTTTCGTCCATGTTTCACAAACATATGTAAGAACATATGTAAGAACAGGTATTGCCATTATTTTATAGAACTTCATTTTAGTGTCAGTTCTTGTTTTGTTTCTTAGTATTGTATTCAGTATAAACAAAATTAATATGGATTTCAGCAGATAACGTTCATATATGAAGCCCAAACATTGCACGATAAATAATTTTACCTTCACTGTTTACTACTAAGTAGTAAGTGTACACTTAATTGTAAGAGCTAATTTAAGAGCTTCACACAAATTGAAATGTAATATGAAGAGATGAAGGCTTAGGAGTAAAAGAGACGACGATGATGATAATGATAACATGGTGATAATGATGATTATCACCACGACGACGAAGATGGAGTATGACCATCGTAGCATATTTTGCTTATAATAGCGCATTAACGAAAGCAATAAAATATTTAGCATATTTTGCTTATACTAGCCCATTAACAAAAGCAATAAAATATTTATCAAAAATTGTATTAATTCATGCGAATACTATTATACATTATGAATTAAAAGTCGTACGTGTATACAGTTGTAAAAGGCTCAGAACGATTAGGCCTACGTAATACGATGCCTAGAAACTTGCACGAACAACAAAATAAAATAAAACGCAGGATCAAAGAAGAAATAATTAGAAGCAAAATGTTTAACATCAATATCGATCCTAGTATATCTGTGTGGAAGAAATTAAAAAATTACCGCACGCAAATAATTTTAACATGATAATGTTTTTTAGGCTGGGGGTCATTCCACAAAAATGTAACGTCATCGAAAAACGTGACGCTTCCACACTTTCGGTTCCCCACAGTCTAGAAATTTGATATGTAAACGCATCAAGACAGAAATAATCGCTGCTGACATTGAGTTTAGCAAACGTTTTAGTGAGAATAAATTTGGTTTACACGCTCTGTTTGGATCGTCTGTGGTTTGGAAATGATTTACGTAATCCACATTATACGTTTCAAAAGCCTAAAACATTATCATGCTTCGATGTTTCGGTTTCGTCGAAATTCTTTGAATGCTTAGGTGCATAAATAGAGAGAGAGAGAGAGAGAGAGTTTTTTTTTTAAAGAGATTATGACCATATTGAAGTGTGTAATATTAGTCTTGCCGTATTAGTATTTGTTTAACCGCGCGCGCTCCCGTGTCCATAATAGCCGGGTGCTCACACGAGCCAGTAGTAAATTACGGTCATAAAACCGACCACATTTTTGTTAATGCAATTATACAGATATTTATTATGAGAGCAATAAACATATGGTCGATCGGTAAGCAGGTTGCGCGCACCTTGTCGTTTGCGACCTGCCATGGCCCCAACACACACCTTACTTATCATAAATAATTATTACGCCGCGTTGTATGATTATTGCGCGGCGCACTTTCCGTCTCTCCCGCTAGCTACATTCCTCCGCCAGATAAACTTGTCGGGCGACTATTACACACACACACACACACACACACACACGACGATGTCGTCTAGGCTAATATGTCTACTAAACTCACGCACATTACGTCGTTCCATATACTAAATGTGCGAGATCATTCGTGTTAATTGTTATTTAAGTAGGGACTGAACGCCACGTATGGATTTTCCTGTTTACTCTGGATTAGGTATTTATATTTTATTGATTTTTAAGAAAGTAAAATTCAGTACAGTATTTTTTTTTATAAATGCGCTTACAAAACATACATACATAGGCCTACTATATAAAACTTCGTATGATCACTCAAGAACGTTACTTAAAATTTTATCGTAGCTTTTTGGGTTCAAATGGGCTGTAGCAATGTGTGTTGTTTATATACAGAAAATCTTTTCTGTCAATAGTAAAGAATTTCCGTTCTTCTAAAAATATCTGAACCCATCTGGACTCAACGATAAACCAATAGGTCTACCAAACGTAGAACATAGATATAATTCAGCGATTCCAGAACAAAACATTGAGAACCCTCATCGACGTGTCATGAATCATTAGAAATAGCAATGCCGTAGGACCTCGAGATGGGTTTAATTGCCAACGGCATCTTGGTTAACAGAGAAGTCGTCAACGTACGGCTTCTGAATCACGCTGACATATTGCGAAGGCTCACAAGTAAGAATTGGGAGTTAGTACAAAATATTGAATAAAATGAGCAGTCATAAAAATACAACGGTAAATGGTAAAGTTTAATAGCCAAGCTGAACATTTGTAGACTACATATAGTAGACTAAAACTGTATATTTATACTTCGTATTGTTTAAATTAGCAGCCATCCTTACTATTTCTTTTATGAATTTGCTAACTGCTATAATTTTTTTATTGTTCGACTAAGCTTTTCGTCATTACTGACATCTTCAGGTCTTAAACAACCTGTATATTTATAAGCTTAGAGACAATGGTAAGAATAGGCCTACCTTAGAAGAATTTTCAAATGGTCAAATTGCAAAGTAAAATTGAAAATTGATCACTAGTGCAAGACTTAACAACAGCAGAGAATTTATGTGTATGGGTGGGAGGTTTCATGGTCATGTTCCTCGACACAATATTAGATTATCTCAGATGCACCGATAGCTCGGATTGGGAACTTTAGGGAGGCCACCTGTAACAACCAACACTTGCACACAATTGACAACCATGCTCAGTGTTTCTAGCCATAGTATCGATTCATCTAACGTTTACGTATCCTTAAGTCGCAGCAGGCCATTCCGTATTTGTGAAGATGTCGATGATGCTGATGAGCGGCGCAGACATAAATAAAGTCCGCCAAACGTGGTTTGTAGAATCATATTAACAGATAATCTTTAATTAAATCTTTCAGATTACTAGATTTGCGTGTTTCTATTTCAAATGAGCGTGTTCGTATTCATTTGCGTGTGTGTATGATAGGCATAGAAAGCAGGCGTCACATCAGGAGATCACATACAATCATACTCTATTTACATTAATTACATTTAAATAACTAGCAAGCACGATACGTTGTGTAAAGTCGGTTACACCCACTAATTTTAAAGATTTTTTACCGTATTCAGTACGCTATTGTAATAACCCGAACGGATATATTTTCAACGTGAATACGACTATAATTCACAGCTTGCATGCCGAAGTCTATGATTTCACTCTTGTTTAGACATTTTTCGAGCGTGCTCGTTGTCTACATTTTCAGCCAGGGGTTTCGTACAATCCTCTTCAATGCCTTCACGATAGCAGTACACGCAGCTTGCAGCTTACTTATACTGTACCAGACCGCGGCGCTTCTGACTGGCAATTGTTATGGTCTGTCGTATGACACATTGTATTCCCATCGGTGTAGTGATTTTTGCCTGAAAAACGCTGTACCATAGGTTTCGCTGAGTTTGACTGACTGCTCCTCTCCTCCAATAATTTTCTTACATCAGACATACCATTTTTTTCATTATTCTTTTTTACGTTTTGGCCTTTGACATCAAAAGCTGTCTCCGAATTTCACAGAAGCGCAGACTCCTGTATAATTCTGAAGACCACCTTAGATATAAAAGACCGATACGTGAAAGATGGTGGGTAGCCGTGCAGGAAGAATCATTGTGTACTTTCTACCTCACACCTCTTCTACTGAGATCGATAGTCATATACTTTTCTTTCGTCACATTAAGAAATGACATAATAATGGGGTCAGCTCACCGAAAGAAAATCAAAACCAAAGCGTAACTGACGCAGCATCTTCAAACGAACAGTTGCCGTTTGTTGATTACCTTACGCGTCTTTTTCACTTTACAGCGACTCTACGACATGTTAGCGCAGGTTGCTTTGATACAGCGTAACGTCGTTAAAGCGCCGTAATAACTGGTACCGATACCACACCCCAGTATGCTTTTAAGGACGATTTAATTAGACAAGAAAGAAGATTTCATCCATTTATCTCATCATCGAATCGGACTTCGGAGAAGATTCCAATTCTATGATCTGACGAGGATCTAAGTATCTCTACACAACTTATCTGGAGTCACTGGACTTCTGTTAAATAACAAGCTGAGTTTCCCTTAAGAAACAAGTTTAATCGGTTTTAACGAGGTCAAAATACAGGCGAGAATATCGAAAATTTTCCTTTTAAAACTACAAACTTGAAAATTTGTTTATATTTTTTCTATTATTAAGTATTTCATAAAATTCTGTGTGATACTGTAGAGGCTTCATAAGTCGCCGAACAGTGACGTATAAGGGGCTGGTCACAATGAAAGTCTCTCAGCGCGAGTGAACGCAAAAATAAAATGGCCAACAGCAAATGCCTATTGGGAAGAAAAGAGTTTCTATTCATGTATACTTTCAAATTAAGATTGTAAAACATTAGATACGTATTTTATACGGTCATAATATAATTATATTGTTGCCTTTGCACACATATACATTCTTCTATAAAATCTGTGAATATATATGCAAGCAAGCAAGCGGGTGTGTGTGTGTGTGTGTGTGTGTGTGTGTAAGAGAAGGGTTATGTGCACAATCATCATCGAAAACGAGAGAAATAGTGTTTCTCGGGGATAATTCATTGAACTCCTATAATGTGTCTATAAATTGGTTATAATTATTTTCAGCAGATTAATTGTTTTTTATAGTAGTTTTATTAAAAAAAAATATACATCTTATAAACAAAAAATTTGCCTGCTTTTATTATATTAATACCTCATTAAGGATGTATATAGATTTTATTATTTTATTAGATATTACAATAAATCTTTTGATGTTCCCTCTCTTGACGTCGAACATTTCGTGCGCAACGGTAGTGTCACGGGAACGTAATCAGGCCTCCGCGGCTGAGGCGGACGGTGGTTGAGGCGGATAATGGTTGAAGCGGACAATTCTTAGAAAAAGTAGATAAGGCCTGAGTGAGATAGGAAACAAAGGTTAACACAAATTATAGTTGCTCCGTCATATGCCAAGAAGACAAAGGAAGGTTTGAATTGAATGAACGTTACTGGAGTAAGAAGAACGTTATAAATATATACACTCTAAAAATAGACTATATATTAATATATAAATAAATTTCAACGGACTTAGAAGACACTCTTAAGAATAACACGATAAAAGGCAAACAGCTAAAATCTTATAAGTTGATAGTAGTTCCCACACTGTCGTACGAGGGTCAGTTGGAAAGTTCGCGGAGCGACATCTGTAGTTTAGCGGTAGAACTACAATTTTTCATGTCCTTAAATATTTCTATTTTGTGTGAACTCCTGTTAATTTCCAAATCTATCTACCAATTTATTCATTGTTTAGAAACTCTTTAAATTGACGTGGCATGCGTGCATTGAAAAACGGACAAAATCAAACATCGCGTTGTGATTATTTGTTAAAAATTTCTTAGCGCCATCGGAAATTCAAAACGAAATTGTAAATGTGTCAGGAGATACTGCGACCTCAAAACCAACAGTTTGTAAGTAGGCACTTGAGTTTAAACGTGGCCGTACGAGCATTGAATATGATCCCCCCCTCCTCAAACTGGACGCCCAAAAAATGCAACAACTCCAGATGCGGCAGCCATCTTGCACAACACTTTTTCACACCAAGTTTTTGAGTTAAAGTATGATGCACACGCTCATATGAGATGCCTATGATCTCAGCAACGTCATCCACTCCTCAGTCTGCGGTCTTCCAACACCCTATGAAATTTTTTCAATAATGACATTTTTTGTTGCACTTTTGGACGTCGACTGCTGGGACCGTCTTCAATGCTTGTACGACCACGTTTAAACTCGAGTGTGCCCCACTTACCGTTGTTTCTGAAGGCGCAGCATCTCCTACCACATTTACAATTTCGTTTTGATTTTCCATTAGGGCTAAAACTTTTTTAACAGAGAATTCATCACAACACGATGTTTGATTGTGTGCATTTTTAAAAACACGCGTGACAGGAAAATTTCAAACAGCTTGTAAAAAATGAATAAATTGATAGATATATCTGGAAATTAACAGGTGTTCACGCGAAATATACGCCTTGCAGCACATGAAAGATTTTAGTTCTACCGATGAGCTATAAATGTCGCTCCGCGAACTTTTCAACTGACCCTCGTATGGCTCGCACTGTTTGGCACCAAGGAAAAGAGATCTCAGGCAATCGGAATCACCAGCTGAATGCCGTGTTAAAGGAGACGGGACGCCACAAATCCAACACACAGAAATGTATAAAGAAAGAAGGAAAGAATACGTATCCAAGATGCATACCGGAAGAATTCTAGAACTAGCAAGAAGACCAGTAGATAGAAGAAATGTAGGAAAACCGAGGACTAACTTGTGAATTCAGAACAAGCAGAATTGCCTGCCTAACTCTGGGACACCAGACGATGCAAATAACGCAAACATATATCCTTCTGAAAAGTTTATAAATATAAAGAAAATTATATTTATGATTCAATTAAGTGTAAACTAACTTTAAAAACTCCTGAGTGCAGTTAATTTTTCAAAAGTTATATATAATTGCTGCAAGTGATTTGTTACATTAGACATTAATGACAATAATATATCAGAATGGACTAACAAATGACATGTTCCAACATGTTGGTTAACACGTTGTAAGCAATTACTGCTTTAAAATATTTTGTAACAATAATAACGTATAATTGAGACAGGAAGCAATTATTAGACTCGTTTTAATGAATTGAGACCGAGACGCGGGCCGCGCGCCGGGCAGTGAAGAAAGCAAAAGTAAACCGTATGCTCGCGGCGAAACATGAGAAATAAATAACAGTAGGCAAACACGTTAATGATTCAGGTGGCGTTGTATTACGTACAGCTGACTTCATTATGCCGAGCGATATAACAATATAATGGTGAGTGAATTTTGCCGGTCGAGCAATTATAATGCTTTGCTAATGATCGAACCCATTACGCGTGTACTGCACTGCAGAAGAGTCGGCCGACCTACGCTAAGTCATTGTAATGTCAGTACCAATGACTAATCCCGTGATATACACCGCTTCGAGGTACTTAATTGATTCCATTAAGTTAGTTGACAATAATAATATTCTTATACACCTGCGGATTCATACTTTATTTTATGCATCTAACTATATAATAAATGTAATAATTAAATGTGTTACTTCATTTTACCTACGCACATATGATTTAAATGTATCTAAATAACAGTCCTTTGTTGATCATGCTTTCAAGGTTATTTTTATATTGTCTTGAAGAAGCAGAGAATCAGGAGATATCGGTGGAAAACACAATAAGATGAATAAAAGTGTAATTATAAAATGTTAATTTTTTCCTTGCTTTCGTGCCTTATGATTATTTCGTTTCTAAATTTAAGTCACCAACTGCAGTTAGTCAGAATATGAGCAAACACCCGCCACACTTATTCAGCTATTATTGTCTATCGCTATAAAATTCCTATTCGAATAGTCGTAATTCTAATACTTCAACGAAATATTATGATAACATGTGCTAGTTTCTGGCATCTAGAAAAATTATATTTTTGTTTTGTTTTAAGGACAGAATAATTGGATTTGGTATTTGCTTTCAAAGTGCCATAGTTCTAATCTAGTTTTCTGGCATACGTTCAGCCTATTTGTTGCCGTAAATATTTAAATAATTATCGGTACATATTATGATTACATTATAAAGAAAACAATAACTTACAAACTTAATAACTGAAAGCAATGATAATTTTAAATCAAAATAACGTATTATTTTTGTTGAAAAAGTTATAATTATAACGAAAGTAATACGTCTGAAACCGAAATTTCAAATTCTACTTCCGATAAACGTTTTCACTTTCTTCAAACACAGTTTTATTACAAAATGGGATTTTAGGTATCGTTCACTTAGTACATAACGGAACTGTTAATATAGTCGTGTAATATATATATTTTATGAATTTATATGTACCAGAATATATATTATATATAAACAAGCACATGAATATAGACCTACACAGATTTTACATACGTATATATAACATATGCATTATTTTAACGAACGCGTGTATCCAACAATTTATGAAAGAAGACTTTATTCCACATTAATATAATTATTAGACATCAAGTAAATTTAAAAATTATTTTTATGCAATGATCTTTTAATTTTTACACAACTAAATCCTTATGCAATTTTCTTACATAATAACCATTCCCGAATCATTTCATTTCATATATACAAAATTTTAATGACTTGGACAAGAATATTAATTTAATTTACAACATATTATTATTATTCTTATTATTATTATTAGTAGTAGTAGTAGTAGTAGTAGTAGTAGTAGTAGTAGCAGTAGTAGTAGTAGTAGTAGTAGTAGTAGTAGTAGTAGTAGTAGTAGTAGTAGTAGTAGTAGTAGTAGTAGTAGTAGTAGTAGTATAAAGCAGAACTGAAAGAAACTAATGTTTTTTAATATTTAGTTTGCTGGATACTCAAAATTAACAGATAATTAGACTGTGACAAATTCTTTGTTAAGAATCGTAAAGACAGAAAGTACCTACGAACGCGCAGACCCAACAGAAATACTACTCATTGCCCATGCATATACTCTATATTTATGTTTGTGTGCGGTTGTTGTCGCCCACAACACTCGTTTCAACTGCTAATTTGTGTTCTAATACCTAGTAAATAACACAGAGACTTACCTTAGCCCCGTGATGTAGCTGTTACACTTGCAGCAGCACGCACAGAATAAAAAAAAAAAAAAATAGTCCAATCACGCCCACACAACTATCATCTAGCAGGTACTCGGGTTCGATATGTTCAACGCAATGTCAGTGTTTGTCTGTAAATACAACCAATACATTCACCATGCGTTCTCAGCGGGAAACTATTTTAAAGAAACCCAAATTCAATATGTTTATTACGAAAAGTTACTATTATGAACCGACATTATTTATTGCTCTTGAAATATTGATTTGATTTTTTTAAATTATTTTAGTCTTTCGGCAGCAAATAATATTTATTACAGACCTATATAGAGCTGTAATAAGTATGATTATATTATTATTTTTTATATTTATTCTTGTTCCATATTACAAGAGTAATAATTATGTGAAACGTATTTGTCAAATGTTTTTACAATGACGCTGCTTTTGCAGTTTACCGTCCAAAGTACGTCTATATTTTGTAAACTGTGTGACAATATTCTGTAAATGTATTTACTAAATCATTTTGACTTTCATGTAAGCTATTTTAATCGTTTACAAATTACAACAATCAGTTATAAAAGGTCTCCTTTTAAGTAGTATCGTGTCAGTGTAAGTAGTTCGAATTATTTTTTCCTAAAATTGTAAATTATGTATCCAGTTCAAATTACAAATTATATATTATTTAGTTGTAATTAAATATAATTTAATCTATTATAAAATACATTATTAAGCCTATATTGTTATAATAATAATTTTATATATTATTTTTATTATTTTATGTATTATTAATAGTTAATAAAAATTAAATTGTTATTTAAATAACAATTTTACTGAAATATTTCCATTTTGGTTCCTTGACATTTAAATGCGGTAATATTAATATTTACGAAGTATATTTTATAGTATTGTTTGAATATTATCTTCCGTATTCATACAGAAGATAATTCTAGTTTTACTACAATTCAAGTTACACCTTTAATCAGCATTTGAAAAATTAAATCTTTCAATTATATCATATTCCATATTTTGCAATAAAATTAAATTTTAAAATCCTTTCCACAGTCCTTATCAAATAGGATTATTTTTAATATATTTTTTACGTAAGTACTCAAAATAAATCACGATTTGTGTGATAAAAACTTTAAATCACAATAAATCACAAATGACCGTTTTATAAATATATATACTTTAAATAATTTTATAAATATATTGAAAGTAGGAATTTCATATTTAAAACACACATTTAAAAGTTATATTTATATTCATTTTTAAAATTTAGAAAAATTGATTAATTTCAAATACGTTTAATTTTAATTTTATAATATAATAAAAATATAAAAATTATTTAATTCCAAGCACAACTTCGTATATCACATATTTTTTAATTTCTCAGTATTTTTAAAAACGATTAAAGTATTCACGAATTGCAAATTGTGATAGTGTCCAGTAAAACAAATATACATAGATCTGGTTCACAATAGCAATATATGTGTGCACATAGAAAGACAAAACCCCCTGAGAGAGACTGAGAACAACACAGTAAGGATCGTACCCGCGATATGTTCGCAACGGTTACCGAACTACTAGTGAAAGTGGGCTTCGAACCATTCATATTATATTGTAGCATGTTTCTAAGTGTAACAGCAAAAACTGGTTTATTTCGCAGCCGCCGCGCCGCTCAGGTGTGTGTGTGTGTGTTGCTTTGTCGTATCCCGTCTTTTACCGGCGCTGGTGTACAGACAGACATTACTCCTTATCTCTCCTTGTCCACGTGTGTACAGCGTCCTAAGATTTATGTGTAACAAATAGATGCCGCAGAGGAATCGATCCATGAGATCTGAAACCGTCCAACCATTGATTCGTATACAGGTATCAGTTCCACGGGATTTAAAATTATTGTTTGAGATGAGAATCGTGTCCACGCGTTCCTTAGCGAACATCGATACTTTGCCGGCCGACTGTTCTCAATTTTAACACGCGTAAATCTCCTTTTCTAGGATGTCACATGTGGTATAGGGGCAATAAATCCGTCTGTTTCTATTCAGCTGTTAACGATATCTTTGTGAAAAAAAAACGGCTCCGTACAAAAATGAAATAACTTACATAGTACATGTAGGCCTACTTATAGCACAATCTGAACCAACAGAATATAACAGCAACCACAAAATACTGATGTTTACAAATAAACAATGGCATTTGAGAATTATGCGACACTATGTATACGACATCTGACTTCACACCCTGTATACCTGAATATGTTAATTCAGTCCTTATTGCCTTGTAAAAGACAAACTGTATAAATCGAAGGTGATATTAAAAAATAAATTATCGACAGAAATTTTTACTTTCATAATAATTTTCATAATTTGATTAGCATATCAACTGGAAATTAAACCAACTATCGACTACAGTATACGGTATTTTGAGTCAACTGCACATAATAATCTCAAACAGTACAACATTAACGTCTGCGTCAAACAAAAATAGAAAGAATACATGGGGTTGTTTAGTAACTTTCATACATACATTAACTGTAATTTTAGCCTTAAATAAATAAGTAAACAAGTTGGAATTCCATATTTTAAATATTCTCACAAGGTAAACCAACTAATACATAAAAATGCTTTGATCTTAATTGAAATTTTACAATTTAGAATACAAGTAAAATTAAATAATTAACACAAACTAACACTTCAACATTTATTAATCCTAATCCTCATTACTGAATCAGTCTGAGTTCTGACTTATTTAATAAAAAGGACTAAAATTTTATTAAACAATTTCTTGTGTAAACCGATATACTCTATATTTATATCACCAGTTAACAATAGAATCAATACCTCCTAACAGAAGTATATTCGAAGTTTATAATTCCGTGAATCTGTTGTCCATTTCACTGATGTAAACGAATTTATTCGTACAATATAAAAATGCTGTATACGTCACATAAAAAACTTACCGCAAAACCTATACAATTATCTTCTTCTTCTTCTTCTTCTTCTTCTTCTTCTTCTTCTTCTTCTTCTTCTTCTTCTTCTTCTTCTTCTTCTTCTTCTTCTTCTTCTTCTTCTTCTCCTCCTCCTCCTCCTCCTCCTCCTCCTCCTCCTCCTCCTCCTCCTCCTCCTCCTCCTCCTCCTCCTCCTCCTCCTCCTCCTCCTCCTCCTCCTCCTTCTCCTTCTCCTTCACATCAAGGATTACGTTATATAAACGTGTTCCGGCTCCTATCTCATCCTCGGACGACCCACCTCTCTTCTATCAATGGCATACAATTATATGAAACAGTATAGAAGTTTATCGAAACCTTTCGTATATAACAATAATAATAATCATTAGTAGCAAGTGGCAAATTACTTACTACATCTACTATAAGCGGTAAGAATTTGTAATTTCGCGTTGACTGTGAACACCAAATTGAGTATGTGAAACAACGTGAAACAGAAACACGCACGACTTCTTTTTTGAGTCTCAATAATCTCAGCCATTGTCGACGTGAAGTATTAAATCAATATTTGGTTTATACTTTTAAGCACTCCTTCTTTTAGATTGCCCAGTACTTCTCACAACCACTATTTGAAAACATGAACAGTATTTTGGTTGCCTTGTTTACACTATTCCTGCTACATATTCTACATATCGGAGTTTCTTCTATACCGATTTAATTCTAGATTCATATTGAACGTCAGTAATTCGCCTCTCATGATTCACTTCACTTCCTGTCTAGTAAGACAGAGCCTACATATATTATAAACTCCGTTTTGCGCTGCCTATTCTGTTTGTGTGAATCTACATTGTTGTCCGACACTCCATATTGAAAAGTAAACTCAGCAATCGTTTTATAAAGTTCAAGAAGCGTGTTCTGTCTTGATTTTTAACAAAGCATTTGCTTATCCTACGTAGATTCTAAAATCTGTGTAATCTTGTATCGATACAATCATTTCCTACATAAGTGAACAATAATTAGGTTAAGCTCTTAAGTTGTATCTTCATGACAATACTTTGTCCGCACGTGGTCATTGTCTCTAAGCACCATAACTGTAGCTTTTATTATAATCATATTAAGATTATAATCTTTATATTGTGTTCTGTAAAGACCTGAATGTTTTATGGTTTTCCCAAACGCGCATTATAGCGCCCTTGTAGTGTACACATCTTATTAGTGGTTATATTATCAACGTCTTGTAATTATTCAAGTTGTGTATTTATGTTGCTACATTATATTTGTAATTTCTTAAGTCTTTATATTCATTTATATGCATCAATGCGTTTTTAGTGTTTTGATTGAGTTGTCTGCATAAACTTATTGAAATTTTTGCATTCAATTTAGTAAATTATGTTGTTCAGAGTACTACTGTTATTGGATACGTTATATATCTTACTTATTTAGGTGATGCTTGTCATGCATACTGTGTTTTAAAAGTCTTTGTTAATATCCAATTTAATTGAACGAGCAAAGCTAGTTCTCAGTTTTAACTTGACCGTTAGGCATTTGTCTGTCTCTCTCTCTCTGTCTATTCGGAGTATATCTCACGATAACTTTTGAATGTATCAACCAATTTTCATAAAACTGAGAATGCACCATACCTTTAACCTACAGAGTTCTATTGTTTTTTAGATTGATCCTCAAAAAAAAAGGGTGGCGAGGAGCAAAATGAGGGGCAAAATTTTGAAAAAATCGCAACATGACCACGTGAGGCAACAAGTTAAAAAGAATTTTAACCAGTATCTAAATTTATTGTTCAGGCTTGAAAATTTTCACCATTTTTGACACTGGAGCCTAAAAACAACATTAACATTTTGGAAAAATTGTAAAAATTCATGCCGAACATCAAATTAATGCGAATGATTTTAACCCAAATTCGAATGCATTGTTGAATTTGAATATTTTTATTTTTAGGAGCGCCACAGGCCAAAATGGAAGTAAAAATGTGGAAAACAGTGTAAAAGTCTGAACGAGTTCTGCAGCTCAGGGAGCTTACTAGATTTTATAATAGAGGCACAATAGAGCAGTGGGTTTGGAGTCTGGTTACTGATCTAGAGGTCCGGGTATACCATAAAATCAAGACACATTTTTTCAGTTCTCCAGGTCGACTCAGCTGGAAAACAACCTGAAAACAACGTGCGGGAATAATGGTCGCATGAAGCGAACAAGGACGGAGCCGGTCTTGTATGCAAAACGGGTCACATAACGCAGTCAACTCTAAGAAATTCCTGCATTACTTAGAAAGTACTATTAAATTATTACTATTATGATTATATGCATATACCATACATTACATATTATATATCACATGGCACATCTTATGCTTGATATTAATTACATATTATATTTGCAAGTTCTTAATAAGTCCTTGCCTCAAATGCCATTTACCTGTTTTTACAGTGGAGTGCGAGTTTACAAACTTAAAGTTTTACAAAAATGGCAGTCCCCGTACTATTCTGTAGGTGTGAATTATGGACAACAACCAAGAAAGAAGTCAGTAAAATGCAGGCCTCGGAAATTGCGTTCGTAAGAGGAGTTAAAAAGTGTTCTAAACTTGGCCGTATAAAAAATGAGGCGATAAGAGTTATAAGGTTTTAATTTGAACGAGAAATTAAAAGATTACAAACAACGGTGGAAAGAACTATTAGAAAGAATGTCAGATTTCAGACTGGCCTAACAAGTCTGGAACTACAAACCTATAGGACATAGGTATGTGGGTAGACCCAGGAAGAGACGGCTGGAGATTCTTTGAAGGCGGAACAGGCAGCACCTTGCCTGTACCGTGTTGTGTAGATGATAATGATTTGCAAGTTGCGTATCGCAAGTCGCATATTCCATATGATAAGCATATATCGTACACATGTTAAATATTGTGAATGCATGTTAAATATAAGTATTAATTTACATACACACGTGTGACGTACACAACGGTATGTATACATACATATGTCAATATATAAATATATATACAAACACTTTTTGCTACAGTCTCTTTCTTGATGTATATAATATATTTAATCCTTAAATTTTTAGTGACCGTCAATCAGTGAATGTTTTAGTGGATAGTTAGTGAGGATCGGTCAATAATACAACTTTTAGTTATTTTGCGTCGACGTTTCGACAATATTTATTGTCATCTTCAGGACAATTGTTGCTGACGCCAAACACACAACTGTGAAGTTTGTGTGTTTGGCGTCAGCAACAATTGTCCTGAAGATGACAATAAATATTGTCGAAACGTCGACGCAAAATAACTAAAAGTTGTATTATTGACCGATCCTCACTAACTATCCACTAAAATATATTTAATATTTATAATCACTTCACCTCAAGATATTTTTTTCCTTATTTGGAACATGTTTTGGGAAGCCTTGTGTTCCCATCTTCAGCCTTCCTGATTTTGAGTCTTGTAAAGTATTTGTGTATTGGTTGGTTGTTGTTGTGGTTTCCTGTTGGCCTCTGGTACTTTAAATTGGTATTTGTGCGTAATTGTGGTGTGTATGTTAGTATTTTGTGTATTTTCTATGTTGAGTGCTTTGAAAATTGTGTCATGTTTTTCAGTATTTCAGTACCAATTTAAAGTACCAGATGCCAACAGGAAACCACAACAACAACCAACCAACACACAAATACTTCACAAGACTCAAATTCAGGAAGGCTGAAGATGGGAACACAAGGCTTCCCGAAACATGTTCCAAATAAGGAGAAAATACCTTGAGGTAAATTGATTATAAATATTAAATATAAATATATATGTATTTATGGCTAAAAAGGAACGAACTAGTAGAACGTAATTTTAAGAAAAGAATCTTTAGTCGGTTAGTAACAGTGACAATAATTGTACGCGTTGCGAGTACACTGTGGAGGAGTACGTTCTGACACCACCGTGATGGCTTTTGTCCAATCGCACATAGGCCTACATGGTAACATCGGCGCCAATCCTGTCATGCGCTTCTCTTGTGACTGTCGTTTGTGTTAACACGGTCGCAGCACTGTTGGAGTTGCGCGATGCAAACGTCAAGTGTTTACCGTACTTGTTAACCGTTTGTTTACCGCTGTTTAATAAAACTTCTTGATTTTAATTGTTCTTGATGTTTAATATGTCTACAGTTTTGTTATATTATTTATAGTGATTTAGATAAAAGCTATTAGTGAAAATGGGTTTTGATTTATTGTATCTGATTTGCATTTTGTCCCGTTTACTCTATATTAAGATACAAACAACGAATCTGCATTCACGTTATATTCATGGCATAAATAATTTTTACTTTTTTACTTTTGAATTTTTTTTTTAATTTCGCGTAGTTTAAGAATAAACCTTATCTGACAGCATTTTAATACACCTTAAAGTAACAGATTTCCAAGTTAATTATAGCTAAAGTTGTTTTCAGTGTTCTTTAGTTCTCATTGACTCTCACTTCTTACTAACACTTTGTGCAAAGAGAACATTAACATTTACGTCTGTTGAAGTGAAATGCAGCACTAACATATAACTGTATATGAAATGCATGTGAAGCGTCTGTAAATAATGTAGTCATTGCTATTTGTTACCAGCGTAGAATCAAAATCACTATTTACTTATACACTGGCTGTTATCCGCGGCTTCGCAAGGTAATATTTGACTTTTAATAAGTATTTTAATATAATTTTCATTGTCTTTGCCTATTTGGCGTTCTGTCAGCTCGAATAACAATTTTGTACTCATTAGTCAAATTCTCTCTAAAGCTGTTTTCAATACTTGTACTATTTCAACTTGTACTAAATTATTATGTTGGTGCAACAGCCTTTCGAGATTTAAAAGTACCCGTTTATAAAGCCTTTGGAGATATTTATAAAGTACCTGTTAAATCAAAAACATTAAATTCTTTATTTTAAGTGTTACTGTGTTAGAAGCATTGTATAACACATTAAACGTTAT
Organism: Magicicada septendecula; assembly: GCA_034769895.1. Classification (NCBI taxonomy): domain Eukaryota; kingdom Metazoa; phylum Arthropoda; class Insecta; order Hemiptera; family Cicadidae; genus Magicicada; species Magicicada septendecula. The sequence goes on along the minus strand of CM068374.1, from coordinate 299,459,214 downwards.
GTTCTCCTAAACCATGGCTTTCATTTATTTCAGCAGTAAACGAAAAACCAAAAACCGTTGTCACCTAACCGCAAAAATGAAAACAACACGTATTTTCGCTTTGCATTAAGTAATAGGACAATTTTCAATTAATACACTTCTTCTCTTCCACATCGTAATATATCGATACAATCGCATATTATATAAAACATTGAAAATATAATGCAGGAATGGATAAATGAACAGTTCCGATGCCGCTAAATAGCTTTTGTTTATTTATTTGTTACTATGGTAATTAATTGTGGTCTCCATAGTGTTGTTGACATCTTTAGTAGTAGTAGTATTTAATATATTTCATTATTTATTCATTGCATCATCATAAATACGTATAAACATAAATTTTATAAGATAACTATAAAATAGATAGACGTATTTTTATACAAAATTACAAAATATATCGATACAATCGCATATTAAAAACATTAAAAACTGCAGGAACGAATAAAGGTACAGTTCCGATGCCGCGAAATATCATTTGTTTATTTACTTCTTACTATTGTAATTAATTCTGGTATCCATGGTGTTGTTGACATCTTTATACGCGTCAACGAAAAGGCATAATTAAAAGGGCCTAAATCGTGCGAATGGGGAAAATATCACATTCCAAGTTAGATAGTATTTTTCGCCTTGTGTCAAAGGTTACCTGTGCAAAATTTGGTGGCAAAGTGAAGTTAAGTTATTTTAACTTTTATTTATTAACGTGGATTACTGTATGTTTGGGGACGGGTGTTGGTTTTCGTGTTGAGTTGTCAAGATTGAGGTTACCAGACTCACTTACTGTAGGTTATTACGCTTGACGGAATTACTTACGTCGTCATGGTCGGGTTCTACCTTCTTATTCTGAAATAAAATTCTTTATTTCTATTTTATTTTTTTTAATAAAAGACAACTCGCATCAATTAGGGAAAAATATCATTATTTATTTTCATAAGTTACTGCCTTCGTTGCTCTAATGTCTGTTTGGTACAATACACAAGTCGATTCCTAATCTCAGTTCGATTCAGAGTTACACTTTCAATAGTTATATCAACTATGGATATAGTTATGGATTCTTTTGACTGTTATTAAAAAGTATGAAATGCACACTAAGAAGTACAACATATTACAATTAAAATAATTCTTACTTACTAATAACAATAAAATTAAAATCAAGGAAATACAATGAAATAGTTGTTTGGTCTGATGTGAGAACACAATAGTTAGTGTCGACTCAGCGTTGGTTTCAGTTGGCTGTGCCAAGAAGGCGGACTCACGCTAAGCAACTGTAGAATTGATTTAGCCTACCTCCCAACTATTCAAAACAAGTTTTTAAAATAAAATAAGTCAAATAAATTGTTCACTGGTGTTGAATTGGTCTTTTCACTTTGGTTCTGATGAATAAGTGTTACTGTGATTTAGTTCTGGTGTTGTATAATTATTACTAGTGTTAGTATATAAGGTTCGGTCTCACCACTTTTGTAGATCACTTTTATTTATTTTTAGAGATATTATTTTCTTCTTTCTCCTTGTTTTATTATTATATTATTATTTCTTGGTTCTAGTTTGACACTGTTAATTATTTTACTTTCACTCTTCTTCTGACTTGGACTTGACTCTATCATATACTTTTTACACAGAGTAGCATAGACTAGTTCTTTATACTTTCGAGTCTAACAATCAAGTGAAGTAATTTCCTTATACCTTCAATGGGATTGACCAAATTTCAAAATTTCTCATTGGTCAAAATCGTCGGGTTAAGAGGTCACATGACCTTAATTATTTAAGATACAAAATTTTACATTTTCTAGCTACAATTACTCCCTGTCTGTTACATAATAAATCTCAAATTGGTTTTCAGTACAATATTCCTTATAACAAGACAAAAATTTAGACACCTCATATGGCATAGGTGTGTGTCCTAATAATTAATTTTAAATTTTATAAAATTTCATCTCATAAGCCATTCCATGTAGCTTTTGACATTTTAAATCACATTAAAATTCCATTAATTAATTAAAATGTTGCTTCTGACGCTTAAATAAAGCATATATTAGTATTTATACCATCTTTTACTATTTATTACAGTGCTGTGATGGTTTAATAGTTGGATTTACAATAATTTCTATTTTGATATTGGCCAATTAATTGGTATTTCTCTATAGTACAAAGTTTCAATTTAAAATTACTGTATGACCTTGTGACTTGATACACTATTATTATTACATGCATTGAATTATCCATTATGTTATTATTATCCATTGAATTGATTCTGACAAAGTGAAGAACAATATTTACATAAAACAAACATATTACCACAATGTTAGGCCATTATGGTCAAACTCAAACCAACTTTAAACAATAAAACTTTCTTTTAATAACTTCTTAATATCTAATAGTATAGTTGGTCAATTTATTATGACCTATTATTAAGTATTATTGACACCTGGTCAATTTAAACAATCTAATTCTTATTACCCTAAATAAGGTTTAACACATTAATTTAAACAACACAAATGATTGTATTATTCCCTTCAGTTAACATTAAAAATAAAATAGGGAACTATTTTATACAATCAAGGTTATTCAGTTAACATTAAAATAAATTAAATTAACAACCTAAATCACCTTTTGGTTCTTTATAGGTTGAAGTCTTTTGGCAAATTGGTAATACACAGGTATATTGAATATTAGATATTATTATATGATCACACATTGTCTTTAGTTGTGATTATAAATTTCATTCACAATAAGTTACCACTATTATTAACAGTCCTGTCTGTATAGTTAGTAACCAACATCTTACATTTACATTTTACATTCAATCACTTATTGTTCTTGTTGTGATTACATTTTCTCTTTACAATTAGTTATTATTGCTGTGAACTGTCATTTATAATGGTTTAGAGTATATATTTGTTCTACATTAGCTTATATTGTACTTCTTTTTGCTTATTTTGGGTTTTAACCTTTCTCATTGGTTTAGCAAGGTTAGGTATATTGTTTAGTTTATGTCATATTATATGGGGGTTTATACACTTATTGGGTTATTCTTATTATGTCGCATTACTATATTTATATATATATATATATATATATATATATATAATTCTATACATCAGTTACATCTAGCATGGGTACAGCGTTTGGGAAACACTGTCATTAAATTAATATTAGTTTCAAATCATTTTTCTGTCATCAAGCAGCTTTAAATTGAATCCAACGACTTCAACCATAAGCGGCTTAAAGCTAGACGGAGTGTTTCAGTGAATTAACCAATTACTTAGTTGCATCATTCACAACCACAGTTGCAGCGAAACGCCCGCCAGTATGACAGACGGTCATTAAATTATGTTTACTTGTGCATTGCTCGCTGCAAAAACTATTCGAATCAAACAGGCCGTGTGAACTTAAAACAGGCGTTAAGGGAACGATTTACACCTCAGCAAAAGCTGCGTGGATAACCTAATTTGAGAAGAGTTACCGCGACTCATGTGAAAGTAACTTTTCAGAATGCCACTGAAGTCACTTAAGAGTACAAGAAACGTTGACGTCGTTCACGCAACTTATTAATTCGAACAAAATAAACACAGATTATGAACAGTGTGAAAATTTGAGGGCTACCAAATCATACCGACTCTGAGAAACACAGCGGGACGGAATTGTATTACATTTTCTGGGCTGTAGCAAGTAACACTGACAACTTTTACAAAGCAATCAGTAGTAACCTACTAGCCATTAGCAAAATCAATGGTATTAGCTAGTTTCAATATGAAATTTCAACCGATAAGTCAAATGATAGAATGTAGTAATAATAGACGTCGGAAGCTAACCAGGAGATGTCAGATATTATAACGAGAGACCTAGAAGAAAGTGTCTAAATGGACTAAAGAAGATAGGCTGTAGAATGTGGGATACGGTAAAAGCTGGAAAAATTCCCTGTACAAATACGAAGTACTGATCTGAACGATGAAGTATAAGATTGTACAAGATTTCACTTACCTGCCTTATAAAGAGAACGATAACAATGATATGACTCAACAATAAATGATATAATCTCAAAGCATAGTAGTCGGGTACTTTTGGTCGGTCAAATCAGTTTCGAGGTCCGAGGACATGCAGCAAACTTCGTTCGACACTCCGTCCTAGTACAAGATATACGACAAACGAATAAGACTTCCAGCGGCATTCCAGGAGACACACAAGAGAACATACTTTGAAACGTGGAAACTAGGGTTCCTGTTTTCTACCTTTGTTTTCACTAACTTCATTTGTACATATGTAGAGTTTGTATTTAAAGAACCACAGAACGAACACATGTAGACTCTAACAACAATTAACACATAATACATACATTTAATCTAATCATCTTGCACTTTAGAGTGTTGAAGTCTCTTTCACTATCAGCTGCCTTTTATTTTTTTATTTTTGGAGGTTGTCCATGACTCTGATCTTTATGTAATTAAGTGAACAACTACTTTTCTGAATATTTTAGGTCTTGTTCCTTCTGGGATTTCTCTACCACATAGAAATGTATTTTTTATATTGTTGGCTAGCCCTTCACCTACCATTGTTCTCTTGTAAACATGGCGGAGTCATGAATCCTCTAGCAGCTATAAGGTGCAATGAGGCTGAATAGTAAATTGTTGGTAGTTGTATTACGAGGTAAACGTTATGTATGAAGTGTCCTTCTGGCAAATTTATGTACGTATTAACGATGTGTTTCCGGGTCACATAGCCGTTTTTGGGTCAAAACGTTCAGTAAAATACAGAATTCTAAAAACTCAACACAGCTGTAAATGTGCACAGAACGAAAAAGAAATATGTGTTGCAATAACGAGATGAAAGTCGATAGTCGTTGTTGCAAGGTGCTGTATCCTCTTGCTTGTGGTATATTGTTGGATGGATATTATTATTGATCAAACTTCACTTTTGATATGAACAAGATAATATCATTAAGATACAGTCTATATAGAAAATTACCGCTTTGCAAATTTTGTATTCTTATAATGCGTTCACATATCGGTCTTTCTTGCGGTAATATAAGAGTTTTAAATTATCTGAAAACCGGTGTAAATATACTAGATTTGATGTTGACAATAAGAAAAAGTGTTACTAGTTTTATTCTTTGTAGATAACGTGTTCAAAGAATCCGTTTCCGAAACATCTTTCTGTTTGGCGGATTTATGGACCTATGTCCGAAACATGTCTCAAAAAAAAATTGCCGAAATCTTCAGAGCCTCGACGCTATGATTTTCAATAATGTTATTTGTTCTGAATAAAACAGCAATAGTTTAAGAGATTTTTTTAATAAAATTATATAAGAACATTGTTCATTCCATTGACATATATGTGTTATAGAAAGTTTTCTCCTCATAGAACTTAACTTACATGTTTATGAATCACATACAAAATGAAATGTTGAACCTCATACAAAAAACACAAATGCAGAGAACATATTGAAACAAATCAATAACATACAACCTAAAATACAATTCACAGAAGAAAAAGAAAAACATAACAAAATCATCTGTTTAGACATAACCATCACAAGATACAACAACCACATACAATATGCAATATATAGAAAACCAACTTCCACTAACATCATTATACCTAACCATTCTGACCACCCACCACAACATAAAATGGCAGCATTCTATTCGCTATTTAACAGAATGTACAAAATTCCCCTAAACAAACAAGAAACTGACAAAGAAAGAAATATAATATACCAAATTGGTTTTGAAAATTGATACAATAAAAATACTGTGAACAAAATAGAAAATAAAATCAAATATAAAATAAAAACTTAACAATTAAGAATCAATAAAAATTAACAACACATAAATAATAACAACAACAAAAAATGGGCCACATTCACATACATAAATAATAAAATGACAAAACTAACAAAACTATTTAAAAACACAGATATAAAAATAGCATACAAAACTAATAAAAATAAATTACAAATTCTAAATAGCTCACACAACAAAGATAATACAACGACTAATGGTATATACAAAATTGAATGCCAAGATTGCAATAAATGTTACATAGAACAAACAAAAAACAGCTGAAAAAACGTTATTTTGAACACTTAAACGCATACAAAAAACCAGAAATATATAAATCCAATTTTACCACACATGCAATAAACACAGGACACGAATTCCCAAACATAACCAATGTATCACTAATAAAACATATACCAAACAAAGGCACCATAATGAACATTTGGGAAAATTTACAAATATACAAACATAAAACACAAAACAAACTAATACCAGAACAAATACAAATCAATACAAAACATGACACAATATTCAAACCACTCAACATTGAAAATACACAAAATACAAAAACATATACCACAATCACACACAATAATACAACTTTAAAAGACCAAAGACCAACAAACTACCTTAATAACATCCAGCAGCCAACACACAAATACTTCACCAGGAACAAGATCGCGAAGGCTGAAGATGAGAGAACAGGAACTCTCGAAACATGTTCCAAATAAGGAAAAAAACATCTTGAGGTAATATAATTATAAATTTTAAATTTAAAAAAAAAATTAAATTTGTAAAAATTCTCTAGAATTTGTAGTTTACGTTCAATGCATACGCCACGAATAGCAATTAGTTAATTTCCAATAAGTTAAAGTTATGTAAACTTATATATACATGTCAGGATTCATTAATATTAAGTAGTCAAACTTCACTGTTAAAATCATATTTAGTGGCATTGTAAGTAAAATAGACAGCACTCATAGAATTAGGTAAACTTGATACTCGGTTTGTGATAAACATAGAAAAATTGTCTTTATGAAATTTAATTTTTTAAATTTATTCAAACACAAATTTTTTATAAATATCATAAAATCTTTACTAACGTTTTAATATGTGTAATAAACTCGTGCAGAACAGAACTTATAAAATATTTTAAAGTAACTTTCATATAATAATTAAAAGAGTTTGTACAGCAAAAGCATAAAATGTTGGTAGAATACTAAGTACTTCATTATGAAATTGAAAACATTTTTCTGTTTATTTCAGTACGATCAAAGAAATTGAGTGTCGAATATCATCCTTTATACTCTCGTTTAATTAGACATGATAGGCTGCAAACAAAACACGATTCTTTGTTAAAATTTGGTTTAGTTAACTACTGTTGCCCTATTTTAATTTTTATTATCCACAACCATTGAATTTTTATACACATGTCAAAAAAATTACATTGGGTGTTTTACAATTTAATCTTAAAACAAAGAACTACCAATGACATATAATTTCAGAGGTAAGATGGTCTTATGGGAGTAGATGCAACGTCTTCAGTTTTAATCACAACCACATTCTTCAGACACAAGAAACTACAAGCAAAAGTAATACAGTAAGGCCAACAGTTGTCTTATCTAAAGAAATGAAATTGGCTTTGTATAAATAAAAAGAAAGAAGGAGACTTGTGTCCTATTAATATGATTCCATTAAAATTCTGATACTTTCCTCAGTTCACGGTAAATGGGAAGTATCAGATGTAAGAGAAGTAGGTAAACCTTTTGATGTTCCTTATTCGTAATAAGCGCTGTAATTTAGACAGCAATAAAGATTCCTTGAAACCAGTGAAACCCTCCTTGCGTGCTATTTCGAAATCTCTTTAAGCACGCATCGTCACGTGTATCGCCAATTCCTTGGCAAACACTTTAAAGGCTCATTTGACAATTAATTACTTCAATATAGTTACTTTATGTAGATTGTTGGCATATATATACCTCAACTTATATGAAAATAAATATTTTCTGTCTTGTCATTACAACGAATTCTACAAAAATATTATCTCCTACACACGCTACGTGAATGATAAATTCCTGGTTTTTGATGGTACTTATAGACACATTAACATTATATGTTCTCCACTACATGATTAGCACAAATGAGAAAAATCAGTTTTACCATGGAAATAGAAAATGGAAAAGAAATAGAACTTCTTAGATTTATCGGTGCAAAAACACAATGTTTCTTTGTAGTACAAGATATACAGGAAGCCAGCCACCACAGACATAATTTGTACATGCAAATTCACACCATTTTCATAAAAAATGACATCATTTAATGCTTTGGTATATAGAATGTTAAATGTACTACTGAATCGAGAAGATTTTTTAAGACGAAATAAATATAATCATCATTCATGTTTGGTTTGGTATCCAAGCCACTTGTATCGAATTAGCAAACTAACCTTTAGTAACCCGCCGAGTGACTTCAAGTAGATTTTGTTACTACGCGTTTCGAAGCATATGCTTCATCATCGGGTATCTTCAAATAAATTAAATCACTCGTTCGAGGTAGTCACTAACTGAAATGCAACTCAGCATATGGATTGTACGCGGTGTTAGGTACGCACCCACTCAACCTCAATCTACTACTGCTCGGTTGTTGGTATAATATTTATATTAGTAAATATAATCAAGTTTACTGCTGGGTACAAAAGTGAAATGATTGAAAAACTAATACGTTAATATAAGAACAGACAAAACAAAAACATTAAAACAAACAAAATAAATCCACCATAATTTTCTCTATATAGGCTATGCTAACAAGCTGCTTAATGTTATATTAAATGAATTTTAAAAAATAATAATAATCATTATATCATTTAAAACTATTAATAACTTAAAAGTATATTTAAACTCAGGACTAAAGAGGCAACGGAAAAATGGTTCAGTGTGTACAGGTTGCAATGCAGTGGACAGGAGGTTTTACATTGGACAAACTGGTAGAAAGTTCATAGACAGAGTTAAAGAGCATCTGCCCGTAAAGAACATTAGTTCAATAAAATCTAATAAACTGCAGTTAAATTGATAAATTAAAATCATATTTACACGGGGTTTGCTGAAATTATGAAGCATGTGCGCTTCTACGGTAAAGGTCGATAACGTGGATGCCTTCGAGGAGTTTGAAACATACAAGGCAACCAAGCTTCATAAAAAACAACTACTTAACGATCAGTTATCATTTCGTTTAAATATCCTGTATGACGCTGCATTACGAATAACAAGGAGGATGTAAAAACAAACTGACTCATCAGTGAGTTAAGTGAACATTGAACGCCTCGACAGCTGACAGAGTTACGCGTGTCGTGTATTTTATGTGTTGTGTTTTCATTTAATAAGTTATATAACGACTGTTTTGATTTTTACAAGCGCGTCCTCATGAGAGGATAAAGATTTTTAATAACCTGATGATGGAAACTCGTTCCCGAAACATGTCGTGTTAAGAAAAAACTAAGTCGCAAGACGGATTATAATGACGTAATATTTTGCAATTAACATATTGCGAACTGCAGACAGTATATAATATATAATGTATCATTTGACAAGTCTTCTTCTGTCCTTAATGAAAAAACAAAACAAAAATGTAACCTGCATTTGATCAAAGGGAGATAGTTCTTGAGGATTCGTTTCAACTGGGGTCGTCCTAAACAGTACGAAAATATCCAAATGGCAAAATAACAAAATAATTGTCTAATAACAATTTAGGTTTATTTAAAATGTATTTAAATCTTAAGGGGGGAACAATGTTATGTACTGATAATACTCTTTACAACTGATTGGCTAGGATTATAAAAACAATTAAAAAAGGTTAAAGTGTAGTAATCGATTGTATTAGCAGAAATACGGTGACTACGGAGTTCACACCCATGCGTGGTTTCACAACCGCTCGCCAAACAATGTCCAGTACATCGCGCAGTCAGTCGTGTTTATTGTCACATGTGTTTATGATTTACGGTTTTTTTCTCTTTTAACAATTCGCTGTTGTCTGTGCTCATTCGAATAACGGCAGTCAATTGGAAACGAACCGAACGGCTTAGGCAACACGCGGCTGTACCCTTTCCAAATTGCAGAAACGTTAACATTTTGCTAATTCCGTTGTTAATTTTTATACAGCGTACGCACGTGAGCTGCACAAGTAGCGAGACAGTATCAAATTTCGCAAGTATGTTTGATAAACGATTTTTTAAAAAGCTTTCCTTTTTTTACGAAAGTCAAAGTTCACCTGCGGAGTTTCTGTAATCGGTAAGTTCAGGTAGCCTAGTCGTATTTGGTTAAGAATTAGTGAATTCGATTCTAATCTAGACATTACGACAATTAGTATAGGCTACCTTTCGTCCTAGTATACACAGTCTAGAAGACAGCTGACTAAGCCTGCAATAAGCTCTAACGTAACCGACGAGAATCACAGACAGCACACCAATTAGACGGAGAGAAAACTGTATTGTGCGCTAACACGAATCACTATGAAAAAAGAAAGTAAATACTACGTAGAAAGTAATTGATTCTTTTTCACTATAAAGCGTTACAAACACACAATTCACTAGGTAAATTTTAAGCCCGTCTGTACTCTAAATATTGGACTACATGTTCGTGGACGTAAAAATCTTAGAATATGCTGACACAGTATAAACCACATCGCACAAATCAGAATATACTGGCACCGTATTGCACACACGTTTTGGCGTGGAACACGTCTATTGTTTCGTTCCAGTACTGGGTCCCTCGATACAAAATCTGTGGGTCCCAAAAACACTAACACGAGTTGCTTTAGAGTCGATTCCGAATAGAGAAGAGGTATAACAGGAATCTCCCGAATGTAGTAAGACTGTGTAGCCGCGATAGCAGCGTTGACGCTAACAACAAACGAGCTATCGAAATACAGCAAGAAGTCGTCGCATGCGACAACATAATCGGTTACAGCAATCGAGAAGCGAGCCAACGACTGCGTGAAACGAGCTACATCATCGAAACAGAAGTGCTACAGTATTCGATCTGACTGTCGACGAGATGGTGGGGTAATAAACATACTAGCGATCGGCACTTCGACACAAATTGAGCAACTACACGAAAACGACATCACAACATGAACCGAAAATCAGGCCAGCACTAGCAACGACACATACTCGAAACGGATTAGACTCTGGGCACCAGACGTTGGCAAAGATGCGAGACCTCACGTCCTCTCAAAAGTAGACGAACTCAATGTGGTGTGGACACAGATTAGCATACGCACGGCAACCATTCGGCTCTGCGGGTCCAATGAATCCAAATAGAGACAGTTTCGATTAGTTCAGTATCCGCAATCGCCATGTACAAGTCACAAGGAACCACGTTTGACCAAATAGTCTTTCATTATGATAAAGCGCGTCAGCTCGTTTACATGGCGTAGATCAGAGTCATCACACTGGACGGATTATGTAACACAAATTATAAAGACGACTTCAAATTTTACCACAGCGCAGGAAGTACGACTCCGACAGTGAAAGAGATCCGAGACGAGTATGCGAGATTACAACTGTACATAGTCCCCCCCCCCGCTACAGAGATGACGAAATCGTCAAAGATCTGAACCAGAATCTACCATCAAAATCTTACTCAAGAGTTACCGCTAGGATTTCTTTAGTCCCTAAACATATCACTCTCTGTTACGTGGCTTTTTTGTATTAAATATTTATCTTTCCATAAACCAAAAGAATTATAGTTCTGAAATTGTGTATGAAACATCGATAATGACAATAAAATAGGGAAAGTATGGCGTGCTGAAAGGAATTTAATACAGAATTTCATTTTGTTTCAAGTCGAGCAGTAGGCCTACATAACAATTATCTAATCGAGTCTTATTCACCTAGTACGGACAGATTGATATAAAAAAAACTAACAACGGATGAGAGCAATTTTAATGAATAATCCTAGACCGGTTGTTAGTAAACATGAATAAGCAGAGTAATAAAGGTTTAATGAAAATAGTCAGGAATTGGAAAGGACAGAGACGTGGCAATCTAGAAGTATTAGACAGACGGGTGAATGTTGTCAGCGGAATCAGCGACACAATAGTTGTATACAAAAGGACATACATTATTCACATTATAAGAATACGATAAAGAAAATACCCAAATAAGAAAAATGTTTTTAAATTAGATAATAAAAATAATGAAGTATTTGATTCAGATATGTTACAGTTATATTCTTTTCATATTTTATATAAGAGTAATAGACGAGATCACATAAGAAATGAAGAGATAAGAAGTGATTTACATATTTTTGCAGTTAATGAAAGGATTAAATGATACAGAAGAAAATAGATTCAACACATCAATAGAATGGAAGATTGTAGAAAACCGAAGATGGCAAAAGATTACAGCCCTAGAGGCAGAAGAAAAGTTGGTAGGCCTAAGGAAAAATGGACTGTGGAATAGGAACAGGCCGCTAAAGCCTAAAGAAGAAGAAGAAGAAGAAGTAATGAAGTTAATAAATCAAATCCACAGAGTGCGATTATATGTGATAAGTATTCCGTAACGGTATTCGGAATTAAATTATAAAGAGGTATAAGCCGGACAAGGAAATTTAATAAATAAAAATTTTAGAAATGATCTTAATAAATTATGGTAATTTGAGCGGTCTTGAAATCACATTCGTAAAGAATAAGCGCTGGTCCAATTAGGAAAATGAGTAGGGGATCTAAAATTGAAAACAGTTGTCTCAGAATGGAAAAGGTGATAAGTTCAGAGTGGTGTAGAAAAGCAAGATCACGAAAATGTGGTGGGACATATTCATCTTATGATAGTCAATAACTGGATAGAGGTTTCAATGTGGAGTCAGGCACACTATTTCGAAACGGAAGGACAACCATGGTCGATCTTGTAGTTCATATACAGTATATTCTAATTTAGAAAAATATTTATGAACCTTTTAAAATAATTTTTAAAACAATAGTTTATCATTGTATTATTAAAAGTAAAACAAAATTAATTGAAAAAATAATATTATGAATAATTCATTAATAAAAACAATTATACATAAATTTATTGTGTGTTAAAGAGAAAATGAAGACTATTACTATTGAAATATATATATATATATATATATATATATATATATACTGCAACATTACGATTTTATACAAAGACGTCTCTGTGATAATACTGAACGCAACTGTATAAATTACAGGGGCTAGGTCGTAGGATTTCTGTGCGCTTTACTTTAAATAATAATTTTGTACAACAAATCTCAGTAGAAAGGACAAAGATTTTAGTGGCATGAAATAACTACTTCATTAACTTTTGACATTGTGATGTTAACAGTTAACCTTTTTCATTTTCAATAATCTTAAAAACGCTACTGGATCTGTCACAACTGCAGCAATCTATCGTACTTCATGTAACTTCAAAATTTTGCAATTTGTTAATACTACTGGACAGAATAAGACAATTTAGCGAACGGAGTATAACATCGGATCGAAATTGTCACTATTGCGATTTTGTTTAACTGTGTGAACACAACAGACAAGATTACATTTGCAAAACCAGTTGTAAACGAGATATCAAATAAATATTGCATAAATGAGTCTTTTAGTTCCCTACTGATGAATCGTGGGTACAGGGATTTCAAGGTGTGAACGATTAATTTGAATACGTCTAGAATATAAAATTTTGGATTGATTATTTCGTAAGTTGTGTGTGGTAAATCTTGTGACCACACATGTGATCTCGTGGCTACAGCTAACATGTACGCACGCGCTAAAGTGCTCAAACATATAGGCCTACTTGGTTACACAAAAACTTAAGAAGATACGAAAAAGTTTAGTAAACAAAAAACGTAGGCACAGAAGAACTTCGGGTCCGTTAACGACGTGGTAATAAACAAACTCAACACGTTTAGCAAGTTTTCAAGCGGAATAAAAAATTATTTTATAAAATGAGCTATTACATTTAGAATATATTTCTTAATATAGTTAACTACAAATTGTGGTGTGTAAGAAGTGATAAGACACGAGATAGGATTCATAATGCCGCCATAAATAGCAATGTTGATTATGTCGTTGAGGACACAATTATACGTTGCTAAACTTGTTTTGGCTCAGCATGAGTAGCGGCAAGCTACTATCCTGTCGACTGTTCCAATAATAAACATAAAATATTACCGTTGTATTTGTTTTTGGTAGAAAAAAGACATTAATCTTATTGATATAATGTAGACATGGTTGCGAAGATACTCATACTGCCAGATTGGATACAATGTTGGCGTGAGCCGAAACAACTGGTACATGTTTGGTAATGCTAACAAAATTGCCTAAAGTAACATAGAAATAAAAAACAATTTAAATAAATGTTGGAATGGTAGTTATTTAAAGCAGCTATTTATCTCCTGCTGTTGAAGTTTATTGAAGGTATTCTTGTGGATGAGAAAATAATTTAAAACATTTCAAGTAAGACTTGAAAGTAAGTCCAAATTAAATTAAGTCCAAAGTAAGATATTAAGTAGGATGCAATCAATAATTTACAGTGACGCATAGAATTATGGTTTTATCATAAAATTATATTAAAAATACAATTCGAATTGAATGTACAGAAGGTCCTCTACTTTCGGACATTCGACTTTTGTACATTCCGCTCTTTCGAACATTTAAAATTGATACCCTTTATTCAAATTTCGTACTACAGCTTCGGACTTTTGAACACACACGAAGGTGTGAGGAAATGAATAAGCGTTAAGGCAAGTGTACATATTTGTTATTTTCCAGCTACTATGATTTTTATAATTAACTAGCTGTTACCCACGGCTTCGCACTCGAATATTTGACTTTTAATAAGTATTTTAATATAATTTTTATTGTCTATATCTATATGGCGTTCTGTCAGCTTGTATAACAATTTTGTACTCATTAGTCAAATTCTCTCTAAAGCTGTTTTCAACACTTGTACCATTTTAACTTGTACTAAATTATTATATTGGTGCATCAGCCTTTGGAGATTTAAAAGTACCCGTTTATAAAGCCTTTGGAGATATTTATAAAGTACCTGTTAAATCATAAACGCTAAATTATTTATTTTAAGTGTTACTGTGTTAGAAGCATTGTATAACACGTTAAACGTTATCTTTTTCTCAACCATGCCTTTTATTTATTTCAGCAGTAAACGAAAAACCAAAAACCGTTGTCACCTAACCTCACAAATGAAAACAACACGTATTTTCGCTTTGCGTTAAGTAATAGGACAATTTACAATTTACAATTAGTACACTTCTTCTTTTCCACATCGTAATATATCGATACAATCGTATATTATATAAAACATCGAAAATGTACTGCAGGAATGGATAAATGTAGTACAGTTCCGATGCAGCTACATAGCTTTTGTTTATTTACTTGTTACTACGGTAACTAATTCTGGTCACCATGGTGTTGTTGACACCTTTAGTAGTAGTATTTAATATATTTCATTACTTATTCATTACATCATCAGAAATACGTGTAAACATAAGTTTTATAATCGTTTAAGACAATTAGAAAATATATAGACATATCTCTATACAAAATTAAAAAATATATTGATACAATCGCATATTAAAAACATTAAAAACTGCAGGAACGGATAAATGTACAGTTCCGATGGCGCTAAATATCATTTGTTTATTTACTTGTAAAAACATTAAAAACTGCAGGAACGGATAAAGGTACAGTTCCGATGGCGCTAAATATCATTTGTTTATTTACTTGTTACTGTGGTAATTAATTCCGGTCTCCATGGTGTTTTGACATCTTTATACTCGTCAACGAAAAGGCATAATTAAAAGGGCCTAAATCGTGCGAACGGGGCAAAATATCAAATTCCAAGTTGGACAGTGTTTTTCGCATTTTGTCAAAGGTTATCTGTGCAAACATTTGGTGGCAATCGGTGTAAACAGTGTGGATTTGTATTATAAAAAAATCTCCTTGAAATAAGGTATTTTCTAAAGTTTTGTGTACACATACACACATTGTATATGTCTCTCTCTCTCTCTCTGCAAACGTTGACAAGAATTCCCTTATTCAAACGATTTGTATGTGTGTACACGAACTTAAATACAGACGATTGTAATTTTTTAAAAATTCATTTTTTGCATTAAATATATATCGTAAACAATGAAATAATAATATTTCGTCATTGTAAGATTTTAGTAAAACAATTATCAGTTTAAATAATAATTTTCATGATTGTAAGATACAACCTACAAATTAGTAAAATGTCTCTCTCACACACATTTCTGATTACTATACAAATAATTGCATGCATATTCGGAGGTTTATAACGAAATAAATTAAAATAAACCATAATTTGTTTTAAATAATTAAATATATATATTTACAACACTGTTGTTACTCTCTCTCTCTCTCCTCTCTCTCTCTATCTATTTATCTCTCTGTCCGTCCGTCCGTCCATCCGTCCGACTGTATATATCTGTCTGTCTGTCTCTGTCTGTCTGTCTGTCTGTCTCTCTCTCTCTCTCTCTCTCTCTCTCTCTCTCTCTCTCTCTCTCTCTCTCTCTCTCTCTCTCTCTCTCTCTCTCTCTCTCTCTCTCTCTCTCTCTCGTTGTCAAACGTTATGTTCAAACCGTTTCTCCTCTCTGTGGTCATTACCGCGCATGTATATGATTTTAGAAAGTTTATATATATTCGACAAATATTAACTGTGTACGTACTTACAACGCCCGCTCTCTCTCTCTCTCTCTCTCTCTCTCTCTCTCTCTCTCTCTCTCTCTCTCTCTCTCTCTCTCTCTCTCTCTCTCTCTCTCTCTCTCTCTCACTCACTCATCGTCAAAACGTTGACTTCATTTTTCATTGTATTAAATAATTAACAAATATTAACTATGTGTGCGTGTGTGTTGTCAACTACTTACATGCGCGTTCTCTCTCTCTCTTAACATAACGCTTCGTGTGAAGCGTTTTGTAGAGCAGGTTTCAACTGTGGAAGGTTTCATACCGTTTCTCCTCTCTCTCTCTCTCTCGCTCGCAGACGTCGGAAGCAATTCCTAGTTTATAATGTAATTACCTGTGCGTGTATGTCTCTCTTTATTCGACAAATATTAACGCCCTCTCTCTCTCGCAGACGTCGGAAGCAATTCCTAGTTTATATTGTAATTACCTATGCGTGTATGTCTCTCTTTAGCATAAAAAAATCTCCTTGAAATAAGGTATTTTCAAAAGTTTTGTGTACACATACAAATCGCTATCGGACGATGTACGTGCTGCTCACACACACACACATACACACACACATTGTGTATGTCTCTCTCTCTCTCTCGATGCAAACGTTAACAAGAATTCCCTTTTTCAAAACGATTACGGTGTCACAAATTTAAATATGTCTTACGGACCATTGTAATTTTAAAAATTCATTTTTGCATTAATTAAATATATATCGTAAACAATGAAATAATAATAATATTTTTAATAAAACAATTATCAGTTTAAATAATAATTGTCATGATTGTAAGATACAATCTGCAAATTATTCAGCTTCAAATAAGTGATATTTACAATGAAACTATTTTCAAATAAAAATTATGTTGGTTCGACAACCTTTTGTTTTTAAGACTATAACAAGAATGAGCCAAGGATCAGCTCTCTCTCCCCCTCTCTCTCTCTCACACACACACATTTAGTATGAACAGACATGTCTTTGTTAGTAAAATGTACAAATCACATGACTTTATGTGAACTTCAAAGGGTTCAAATGTTTCAAAATAAAAATATATAAAACAAAAAAATACAGAATATATGAAATGTATATTACAAATAAAATATATATTACATATTATGAATTTGTGAAGCAATCTTCTTCTTCTTCATTTGGTACTACATTAAGACAGTCCTTGGACTTCACTTTTATGGGGTTTTCATAAACATAAAGATCACTACCACCAATAATTTGTGGTACAATACTTCTGTTTAATGGTAAAACCTAAAACAAAGCATTAAATAAAACAGGCAATCAGTATTAATAATACAAAATCACTGTTTTATTAATTTAAAATACTGTATAATTGCTTACGATTAACAAATAAGAGAAAGACATACATTACAATTCTTTTCATTCTTTTATTCAAATGTAACATTCAAATTTAAACGTTAAAATCTGTATAACGTTCTGTTTCAGATAACAGTTTGAATATAAAATGAAATGGAATGCAGTATTTTGTTATGAGAAATTACATTTGTAAATTACAGAATTGTTCCAATTTGTTGACAGAAAACAATTATGTGATCAAATAAACATTACCAGAGCTCAAAACAGTACAAAGTCATACTTTTGGTGAAGAAAATCACGTCATCAACAACAAAAGTTGTTTGTGTTTAAACAGCTACAAACAATAATTAATTTTCTTACACTAGTAAACATTTTGCTGTAATTGTTTCAATTAAAGGAAACATATATATTCGTTGAGAAAATCTGTTGTGGCTGGACGAAACATGTGTCTGAATAAATTTTCTCTCTACATAACAGTTGTAAAAGTAGTCATATACATTATGTGCTATATATACAAAAGGCTTTCAACGTGTTTGTCATTTCAACCAATTTGTACAGCGCTCTAATTATGTAAAAATAACTGTACCGCTCCATACAACTGAGAATAAATCCGCACAAACACACACACACACAAACACACACACATACGCATACACACATACACATACACAACGATGTTTCTACTTATTTGAACAAGTCCTGTATTAAATGCACTTGTTAATGTTTTAATGTGAACAATTTTACGTTTAAATAAAATCTGTACATACAATAAAATTATGTTTCAGTATTAATGATATAAATATTACTGTTTTATTAATTTAAATTACCGTATAATTGCTTACGATTGACAAATAAGACATACTTTACGGAATTTCTTGAAATTTTTGCATTTAGTCTTCTGCTCATGTGTACTAGCAACCTGTTTGGTTACAGTTAACCATTTAAATTCAATGTTCTTGTTGTTGTTAACCTTCTGCTCGTCTCCCTTTCGTTTACTGACGGTATGTTTGGCTACAGTTAACCATTTAAGTTCAATGTTCTGAGAAGTATTCATCATCTTCTTGTTCCTATAATAACAGTACTTGCTTCAGTACTATATATATTATGTGCTATATATACATAAGGCTTTCAAATCTAATTGTGTAAGAATAACTGTACCGTCACATACAACTGAGAATAAATCCGTACAAACATACACACACTTAGCGATGTTTTTACTTATTTGAACAAGTCATGTATTAAATTCAATAAATAATGCACTTGATAATGTTTTAATGTGAATAATTTTCCGTTTAAATAAAATCTGTACATACAATAAAATTATGTTCACTTTAAGAAATAAAAACTGTACAGTATGTTTCTTTGATTGCGAACGAAACATCAGACATCCCGTCTGTCTAAGCGTACATTTATTATGTAAATCATCTCTTTTTCAGTCATCTATGTATATGCATTTGAATTATTTGCGCATGCACATACAACTGAGAATAAATCCGTACAAACACACGCACACTTAGCGACGTTGATATAAATATTACTGTTTTATTAATTTAAAATACCGTATAATTGCTTACGACGCGCACACTTAGCAACGTTTTTACTTATTTGAACAAGCCATGTATTAACTTCAATAAATAATGCACTTGATAATGTTTAAATATTTCCAACAACTATGTTGATTAGAAGTGCTGTAAGTTCAATAACAATGTTCGCTACGTAACGTATTCAAATCTGTTTACTCACCTCTTAAATGTTGATGCACGCAATTATCGATTTCACAATGAGGTATGAAGGCTAATTGCATTCTTCACGTATATATATTGATGTATCTTACAACGGTAGGGTAGGGGTAGCTTAGCGTGTTTGTTTTGAAAGTCGATGTAAGTCATTGTCCGCCGTTGGAAACTTTCAGAAGTTAGCAATACTGAAAGTATTTTCGTGCATTAGTCAAAATTAGGAAAACAATGCAGAGAGAGAGAGAGAGAGAGAGCGAGTGGACACACATGTAAGTAGCTCGATACTCAGTGACAACAACACACACACACACACACACACACACACACACACACACACACACACACACAGTTAATATTTGTCAGTTTTCCTCTTTTACACTCTGTAAATATATAATATACCGCCTTCCTTATTTGTTCGGGCTTAGGACCGACTCAAGATCACGTGAAAATGTTTTTTGTTGTGTAAACAAATAACAAATTCAAGTAATATGAGGCTAAGTTACGGTGGCTCTGAAAAGAACCGATTAATAATTAGCCTAACGTTTGTGTGTTGTTTTTTTTTTTTTATCATTTTAGTTGTGTCACCACAAACTGACACTGCGGCATTACTCGAGCATGTAAAGCGTTAGGACAATCGTCCATCGTCCAGTCCTCAAATCTAACTTGACATGAACTACACCGTACAGTATCACCATCCCTCTCGTACACAAACCCAGCGCGTGCCAGTGTTTGTGGACTCTGGTTGATATTTGGATACTTTAAATGGTAATCTTTACGACATGCGTGTATAATTTTAATTTATTTCACTATACACCTCTGAACCTATGTGTAATTATTTTGTAAACTGCGTTATCTATGGAGGAACTGTTGCAGCAAACGTTAACACTAGAACGATTATATTATTATTATTTAGTGATCAGATAATTTCATAAAAAAATAAGAAACGTAAAAGATATACGCTGACTTTACCGCAACCACGTCTATTTAGATAAACAGCTCGGAAGAAAAAATAATTCTTCACAAAGCAGAACAACAACTACAGTCTCAAATAAATATATTTTAAATCTGGGGCTATGCGTGTACGTAGGGAAGGTCTTCATATGCTCACTGGACAAAATATAAATATTCGCTGGCAGATAATTTCATAAAAAAATAAGAAACGTAAAAGATATACGCTGACTTTACCGCAACCACGTCTATTTAGATAAACGGCTCGGAAGAAAAAATTATTCTTCACAAAGCAGAACAACAACTACAGTCTCAAATAAATATATTTTAAAAAAGATAAATATATATTAGATGGAAATGTTTCCTCTGTTTTTCTCTGTGAAACACAAAAAGAACTTGAGAATCGTGTTTCTTCCCTAGATGCGGTCAACACGATTAAAAGTAAAATTTTAATAACCAAGTTTTCACTGTACTTTAACAAGGATGGTAATATTTTTTTTTCTAGTGCCTAATCTTTTAAACTAAAAAACGTACAATCTTTATTACTTTTACAAATATAGCTTGAACGTAACACATACACACAGACGTTAGGGAGAGGGAGAGACTGCAATGTGTCAGTGTAAAGTCGTGTCAATGACCTCCTGTATTACAATGGTTTAGCATAGTTTCTTACTGAAGGCTTGTACGCTTTAAATTCAGCTATACCTAAAATATATCTTCAATTAGGGTCATTGTACACACACAGTGGAATGCTTTCAGAAATTTGCCACACACACACACACACACACATACACAACGCTGTTTCTACTTATTTGAACAAGTCCTGTATTAAATGCAGTGGTATTTTCTGGATTTCTCTAAGTTTGCTCTTAAATTAGAGCGGGCTTTATTCCATATTCGCTTTATCTGCTTATCCGTTATTTGCGGAGGCAGCAGTTCGTGTATATTCCATCTTGTGGACAAAGGGTGGTTTGGTCGGTATTTGTACAGTAACTCAAACGGGGTCGACTTGTGACCTTCGTGATAAGCTGAATTAAAAGCATATTGAATCCAGGATAGGTTTTCGTCCCACGACGTGTGATCGTTTGCATGATAGGCGATTAGCGCAGATTTGAGGTTTCGTAGATACCTTTCAGCAATATTGCCTTGCGGTCGATACTCTGTAGTGGTTATATGGTCTATCCCTAACTTGAAACACATATTCCTAAATTATTTCGCTTTAAACTGTGGACTGTTATCAGATACTATACGTACTGGAGTACCGTAGTCTTTAAATAGTCTTTCCTGTAATATTTTTACAGTCGTCGACGCTAATGCTCGTCGCATGGGATACATCCAAACAAATTTAGTGAACGAATCTACACAGATGAGTAACATTGTATTGCCTGATTTGGATCGTGGATATGTACCTGAGAAATCTAGATAAAGTTTAGAAAAAGGGGTCTTAGGGATTTCTGAAATCATTTGGCTCACTTGATTATTTCGGGCCGGTTTACTGAGGGCACATAATGTACATTTCTTTACGAAGTTGGCTATTTCGCTGTTCATATTGTTCCAATGATATTCCTTTCGAACACGATGTATTGTCTTATTGATTCCCATATGGGCTCCTATGGTAGTTGAATGGAAGTATTCCATCAGCATGGGCTTAATTACATCCGGGGCTATTATTCTTAATTCCTTTCCGCTTCTTATCTTGTGACATAGTACATTTCTACTCAATACGTACTTCTCGGATTTAATACCTTGCGTAAGTTGTTCTATAATAGGCTTCAGTGAGGGGTCTTGTTGTTGATACAGGGCAATGTTTGTGAAGGTAAGGGGAATTCAGTAATTACGGCGTTAGCATGTGCTATTTCCGGATTCTCTTTGTTTTCAGGAGTTTTAGTGGGCGACTGGAACATACGGGACAGGGTATCAGCGACTACGTTTTGAGTACCTTTTATATGCTGCACTCTGAATTTGTAGCAGTTTAACTTCAATATCCACCTTCCAATTCGTCCTAACTGTTTAGGGTGATTCAATAACCAAGATAACGCCTGATTGTCGGTTTCCAAAAGGAATTCTTTATGTTCTAGGAAGGGTTTAAACTTCTCGAACGCAAACACAATTGCTAATCAGTACTCGTTCGAAACTGAAACGATTAACATCAGTCCCAATGGACCACAGCATCCGCGAATTTCCGCGAATAAAAAAACGTAAAACGTAAAACGTAAGACGTAAGACGTAAAACGTAAAACGTAAGACGTAAGACGTAAGACGTAAGACGTAAGACGTAAGATGTGAAACTAAAACGTAAGACGTAAGACGTAAAACGTAAACGTAAGACGTAAGACGTAAGACGTAAGACGTAAGACGTAAGACGTAAGACGTAAGACGTAAGACGTAAGACGTAAAACGTAAAACGTAAGACGTAAGACGTAAGATGTGAAACTAAAACGTAAGACGTAAGACGTAAAACGTAAACGTAAGACGTAAGACGTAAGACGTAAAACGTAAAACGTAAAACGTAAGACGTAAGATGTGAAACTAAAACGTAAGACGTAAAACGTAAACGTAAGACGTAAGACGTAAGACGTAAGGTACGTTAATCGTTTCAGTTTCGAACGAGTACTGATGCGTTTCCTAACTGATCTTCCTTCTTCTTCTTTTTTTATTACTGACGACTGTGGTAGCAGCGGTGGCGAAGGTGTATAGTGAAATAAATTAAAATTATACACGCATGTCGTTACAGATGAAAAATAGAAATTAATTTCTTCACCTGCGAAGTTCCTAGGTTATATATATATATATATACGGTATTTTAAATTAATAAAACAGTAATATTTATATCATTAATACTGAAACATAATTTTATTGTATGTACAGATTTTATTTAAACGTAAAATTGTTCACATTAAAACATTAACAAGTGCATTTAATACAGGACTTGTTCAAATAAGTAGAAACAGCGTTGTGTATGTGTGTGTGTGTGTGTGTGTGTGTGTGTGTGTGTGTGTGTGTGTGTGTCGCAAATTTCTGAAAGTATTCCACTGTGTGTGTACAATGACCCTAATTGAAGATATATTTTAGGTATAGCTGAATTTAAAGCGTACAAGCCTTCAGTAAGAAACTATGCTAAACCATTGTAATACAGGAGGTCATTGACACGACTTTACACTGACACATTGCAGTCTCCCCCTCTCCCTAACGTCTGTGTGTATGTGTTACGTTCAAGCTATATTTGTAAAAGTAATAAAGATTGTACGTTTTTTAGTTTAAAAGATTAGGCACTAGAAAAAAAAATGTTACCATCCTTGTTAAAGTACAGTGAAAACTTTGTTATTAAAATTTTACTTTTAATCGTGTTGACCGCATCTAGGGAAGAAACACGATTCCCAAGTTCTTTTTGTGTTTCACAGAGAAAAACAGAGGAAACATTTCCATCTAATGTATATTTATCTTTTTTAAAATATATTTATTTGAGACTGTAGTTGTTGTTCTGCTTTGTGAAGAATTATTTTTTCTTCCGAGCCGTTTATCTAAATAGACGTGGTTGCGGTAAAGTCAGCGTATATCTTTTACGTTTCTTATTTTTTTATGAAATTATCTGCCAGCGAATATTTATATTTTGTCCAGTGAGCATATGAAGACCTTCCCTACGTACACGCATAGCCCCAGATTTAAAATATATTTATTTGAGACTGTAGTTGTTGTTCTGCTTTGTGAAGAATTATTTTTTCTTCCGAGCTGTTTATCTAAATAGACGTGGTTGCGGTAAAGTCAGCGTATATCTTTTACGTTTCTTATTTTTTTATGAAATTATCTGATCACTAAATAATAATAATATAATCGTTCTAGTGTTAACGTTTGCTGCAACAGTTCCTCCATAGATAACGCAGTTTACAAAATAATTACACATAGGTTCAGAGGTGTATAGTGAAATAAATTAAAATTATACACGCATGTCGTAAAGATTACCATTTAAAGTATCCAAATATCAACCAGAGTCCACAAACACTGGCACGCGCTGGGTTTGTGTACGAGGGGGATGGTGATACTGTACGGTGTAGTTCATGTCAAGTTAGATTTGAGGACTGGACGATGGACGATTGTCCTAACGCTTTACATGCTCGAGTAATGCCGCAGTGTCAGTTTGTGGTGACACAACTAAAATGATAAAAAAAAAAAAACAACACACAAACGTTAGGTCTAATTATTAATCGGTTCTTTTCAGAGCCACCGTAACTTAGCCTCATATTACTTGAATTTGTTATTTGTTTACACAACAAAAAACATTTTCACGTGATCTTGAGTCGGTCCTAAGCCCGAACAAATAAGGAAGGCGGTATATTATATATTTACAGAGTGTAAAAGAGGAAAACTGACAAATATTAACTGTGTGTGTGTGTGTGTGTGTGTGTGTGTGTGTGTTGTTGTCACTGAGTATCGAGCTACTTACATGTGTGTCCACTCGCTCTCTCTCTCTCTCTGCATTGTTTTCCTAATTTTGACTAATGCACGAAAATACTTTCAGTATTGCTAACTTCTGAAAGTTTCCAACGGCGGACAATGACTTACATCGACTTTCAAAACAAACACGCTAAGCTACCCCTACCCTACCGTTGTAAGATACATCAATATATATACGTGAAGAATGCAATTAGCCTTCATACCTCATTGTGAAATCGATAATTGCGTGCATCAACATTTAAGAGGTGAGTAAACAGATTTGAATACGTTACGTAGCGAACATTGTTATTGAACTTACAGCACTTCTAATCAACATAGTTGTTGGAAATATTTAAACATTATCAAGTGCATTATTTATTGAAGTTAATACATGGCTTGTTCAAATAAGTAAAAACGTTGCTAAGTGTGCGCGTCGTAAGCAATTATACGGTATTTTAAATTAATAAAACAGTAATATTTATATCAACGTCGCTAAGTGTGCGTGTGTTTGTACGGATTTATTCTCAGTTGTATGTGCATGCGCAAATAATTCAAATGCATATACATAGATGACTGAAAAAGAGATGATTTACATAATAAATGTACGCTTAGACAGACGGGATGTCTGATGTTTCGTTCGCAATCAAAGAAACATACTGTACAGTTTTTATTTCTTAAAGTGAACATAATTTTATTGTATGTACAGATTTTATTTAAACGGAAAATTATTCACATTAAAACATTATCAAGTGCATTATTTATTGAATTTAATACATGACTTGTTCAAATAAGTAAAAACATCGCTAAGTGTGTGTATGTTTGTACGGATTTATTCTCAGTTGTATGTGACGGTACAGTTATTCTTACACAATTAGATTTGAAAGCCTTATGTATATATAGCACATAATATATATAGTACTGAAGCAAGTACTGTTATTATAGGAACAAGAAGATGATGAATACTTCTCAGAACATTGAACTTAAATGGTTAACTGTAGCCAAACATACCGTCAGTAAACGAAAGGGAGACGAGCAGAAGGTTAACAACAACAACAAGAACATTGAATTTAAATGGTTAACTGTAACCAAACAGGCTGCTAGTACACATGAGCAGAAGACTAAATGCAAAAATTTCAAGAAATTCCGTAAAGTATGTCTTATTTGTCAATCGTAAGCAATTATACGGTAATTTAAATTAATAAAACAGTAATATTTATATCATTAATACTGAAACATAATTTTATTGTATGTACAGATTTTATTTAAACGTAAAATTGTTCACATTAAAACATTAACAAGTGCATTTAATACAGGACTTGTTCAAATAAGTAGAAACATCGTTGTGTATGTGTATGTGTGTATGCGTATGTGTGTGTGTTTGTGTGTGTGTGTGTTTGTGTGTGTGTGTGTTTGTGTGTGTGTGTGTTTGTGCGGATTTATTCTCAGTTGTATGGAGCGGTACAGTTATTTTTACATAATTAGAGCGCTGTACAAATTGGTTGAAATGACAAACACGTTGAAAGCCTTTTGTATATATAGCACATAATGTATATGACTACTTTTACAACTGTTATGTAGAGAGAAAATTTATTCAGACACATGTTTCGTCCAGCCACAACAGATTTTCTCAACGAATATATATGTTTCCTTTAATTGAAACAATTACAGCAAAATGTTTACTAGTGTAAGAAAATTAATTATTGTTTGTAGCTGTTTAAACACAAACAACTTTTGTTGTTGATGACGTGATTTTCTTCACCAAAAGTATGACTTTGTACTCTTTTGAGCTCTGGTAATGTTTATTTGATCACATAATTGTTTTCTGTCAACAAATTGGAACAATTCTGTAATTTACAAATGTAATTTCTCATAACAAAATACTGCATTCCATTTCATTTTATATTCAAACTATTATCTGAAACAGAACGGTATACAGATTGTAACGTTTAAATTTGAATGTTACATTCGAATAAAAGAATGAAAAGAATTGTAATGTATGTCTTTCTCTTATTTGTTAATCGTAAGCAATTATACAGTATTTTAAATTAATAAAACAGTGATTTTGTATTATTAATACTGATTGCCTGTTTTATTTAATGCTTTGTTTTAGGTTTTACCATTAAACAGAAGTATTGTACCACAAATTATTGGTGGTAGTGATCTTTATGTTTATGAAAACCCCATAAAAGTGAAGTCCAAGGACTGTCTTAATGTAGTACCAAATGAAGAAGAAGAAGATTGCTTCACAAATTCATAATATGTAATATATATTTTATTTGTAATATACATTTCATATATTCTGTATTTTTTTGTTTTATATATTTTTATTTTGAAACATTTGAACCCTTTGAAGTTCACATAAAGTCATGTGATTTGTACATTTTACTAACAAAGACATGTCTGTTCATACTAAATGTGTGTGTGTGAGAGAGAGAGGGGGAGAGAGAGCTGATCCTTGTCTCATTCTTGTTATAGTCTTAAAAACAAAAGGTTGTCGAACCAACATAATTTTTATTTGAAAATAGTTTCATTGTAAATATCACTTATTTGAAGCTGAATAATTTGCAGATTGTATCTTACAATCATGACAATTATTATTTAAACTGATAATTGTTTTATTAAAAATATTATTATTATTTCATTGTTTACGATATATATTTAATTAATGCAAAAATGAATTTTTAAAATTACAATGGTCCGTAAGACATTTAAATTTGTGACACCGTAATCGTTTTGAAAAAGGGAATTCTTGTTAACGTTTGCATCGAGAGAGAGAGAGAGACATACACAATGTGTGTGTGTGTGTGTGTGTGTGTGTGTGTGTGTGTGTGTGTGTGAGCAGCACGTACATCGTCCGATAGCGATTTGTATGTGTACACAAAACTTTTGAAAATACCTTATTTCAAGGAGATTTTTTTTATGCTAAAGAGAGACATACACGCATAGGTAATTACATTATAAACTAGGAATTGCTTCCGACGTCTGCGAGAGAGAGAGGGCGTTAATATTTGTCGAATAAAGAGAGACATACACGCACAGGTAATTACATTATAAACTAGGAATTGCTTCCGACGTCTGCGAGCGAGAGAGAGAGAGAGAGAGAGGAGAAACGGTATGAAACCTTCCACAGTTGAAACCTGCTCTACAAAACGCTTCACACGAAGCGTTATGTTAAGAGAGAGAGAGAACGCGCATGTAAGTAGTTGACAACACACACGCACACATAGTTAATATTTGTTAATTATTTAATACAATGAAAAATGAAGTCAACGTTTTGCCGATGAGTGAGTGAGAGAGAGTGAGAGAGAGAGAGAGAGCGGGCGTTGTAAGTACGTACACAGTTAATATTTGTCGAATATATATAAACTTTCTAAAATCATATACATGCGCGGTAATGACCACAGAGAGGAGAAACGGTTTGAACATAACGTTTGACAACGAGAGAGAGAGAGAGAGAGAGAGAGAGAGAGAGAGAGAGAGAGAGAGAGAGAGAGAGAGAGAGAGAGAGAGAGAGAGAGAGGGAGACAGACAGACAGACAGAGACAGACAGACAGACAGATATAGACAGTTGGACGGACGGGCAGAGAGATAAATAGAGAGAGAGAGAGAGAGCAGGTGTTGTAAGTACGTACACAGTTAATATTTGTCGAATATATATAAACTTTCTAAAATCATATACATGCGCGGTAATGACCACAGAGAGGAGAAACGGTTTGAACATAACGTTTGACAACGAGAGAGAGACAGAGAGAGAGAGAGACAGACAGACAGACAGACAGACAGATATAGACAGTCGAACGGATGGACGGACGGACGGACAGAGAGATAAATAGATAGAGAGAGAGAGGAGAGAGAGAGAGAGTAACAACAGTGTTGTAAATATATATATTTAATTATTTAAAACAAATTATGGTTTATTTTAATTTATTTCGTTATAAACCTCCGAATATGCATGCAATTATTTGTATAGTAATCAGAAATGTGTGTGAGAGAGACATTTTACTAATTTGTAGGTTGTATCTTACAATCATGAAAATTATTATTTAAACTGATAATTGTTTTATTAAAATCTTACAATGACGAAATATTATTATTTCATTGTTTACGATATATATTTAATGCAAAAAATGAATTTTTAAAAAATTACAATCGTCTGTATTTAAGTTCGTGTACACACATACAAATCGTTTGAATAAGGGAATTCTTGTCAACGTTTGCAGAGAGAGAGAGAGAGACATATACAATGTGTGTATGTGTACACAAAACTTTTGAAAATACCTTATTTCAAGGAGATTTTTTTATGCGTAACACTTTACCACACACACAGTCTTGGCAGTATATTAATTTCTAAATCGTGGTCAATGACTGCCATGTGTCAAAAAAAGGACGCAACGAGGTAGGTGATAAATATATATATTTCCTGGTGATTACATTTTAGTGTAAAACTGATGACATAAAGAGAGAGAGAGTTTATATCGTGATCGACAACTGTGTCTAGAGACAAAGAGAGAGGAGGGGAGAGAGAGAGTTGATATCGAAGTCGTCGTCAACAATTTACTATAATATAGTTTGAATTTCCCACCGAAGAAAAATGTTGGCAGATCTGTTCTATACACACACACAATAATGCAGGATTGGTAACCCTGATCATATATTTTAATATACACTATAATACACACACATATCAAGTTTGAACCCATACATAGATTGGTAAACCTGATCATATAGATTTAATATACATTATAATACACAACAAATTTGAACTCATGCAAGGTTGGTAACCCTGATCATATCTTTAATATATACACTATAATGCATCAAGTCGGAACCCCCCCTCCCACCATAGGTTGGTAAACTTGATCATATAGATTTAATATACATTATAACAAATTTGAACTCATGCAAGGTTGGTAACCCTGATCATATATTTAATATATACACTATAATGCATCAAGAGATAGAAAGTGAAAGTGATCTAAGCTCGCGAAAGGCGGCATATAAAAAAATAAAAAAATTATATTCGCGGATGCGGTTGGTAAACCTGATCATATAGATTTAATATACATTATAACACACAACAAATTTGAACTCATGCAAGGTTGGTAACCCTAATCATATATTTAATATATACACTATAATGCATCAAGTCGGAACCCCCCACCATAGGTTGGTAAACCTGATCATATAGATTTAATATACATTATAACAAATTTGAACTCATGCAAGGTTGGTAACCCTGATCATATATTTAATATATACACTATAATGCATCAAGTGATAGAAAGTGAAAGTGATCTAAGCTCGCGAAAGGCGGCATATATAAAAAAATAAAAAATTATATTCGCGGCTGCTGTGGTCCAGATACGCGAAAAAGTTGCGATCTTGACACAGATCAGCGAAAAAGTCGCGGATGCTGTGGTCCAGTAGAAAGTGAAAGTGATCTAGGCTCGCGAAAGGCTGCATATAAAAAATTATATTCGCGGAAATTAGAAAGTGAAAGTGATTTAGGCTCGCGAAAGGCTGCATATAAAAAATTATATTCGCGAAAATTCGCGGATAATGCGGGTCCAGGGTGGTGGGGAGAGCGTGGGAAAAAATCTTGGACCGCGGAAACGGCGGCATCTCTTTGATCTTGTTTTTTATCGTTTTTTATGTTTTTTAAGAAAGGCGGCATTCCTTTGTGCGTCAGAACTCTCATTTTCCCTCTACTAAGGAAGTTACAATCCCGGAGATTTTTTATGAAAAAGTCCATCTTGGATGATGGCGTGTCCTGTCACAACGTATGTCGCTGACGATGGTAACGTCACACGACGTTCCCAGTGAGCTCCGCCAGGAGTTTCTTCCAGCCCGTGAAATTGGTTCTCCTTGAAGTAGGAATCATCGCGAATTAAATGTCATATTAATAATTTATTAACAAATCGTACTAAATATTTTCTTTAATGACTGTATAATTAACCTTTGTATTCAAAAGAACAAATGAATGGCAAACGAATGTAGGTAAAAATGTCAAACGACCAAAGATGGCGATGAAAGCCAATAAAATTATTTTATTTACAAATTGAAGTACTTCACACCTTTCCACTCTATTTTACGAATCCGCAAACACGCCTATTTGGATACGAGCTCATGAAAGTGTTCAGTACAAGCAATAAATCTCCTACGACCGCATTAAGAGACACGAAACGACAACAAAAAATTGAAATCCAATCAGAAGGGAATGCAATCGAGAGTTGTTACGTTTGATATTATGCAATCAAGTGGGCCGTGTTTGTCGAGACATCCGGTCCAAATTGTTTTCGTCTTCCCAACTTGCAGTCTCCGTGGTGCTGAGGTTAAATTATCTAGACTTTTATTGTACCGGCTGGCAGGTAGAGACAGCCAAGCTCTGCCCACAGCACACTGACCATTTCACTCCAACATATGGTTTGATGGCAATACAATACGTTGGCGAAATATGGATATTGTTTGTTTTATAAATTTCTCTGGCGCCGACCTTGACTTTCAACGTAAAAATGTTTTTTCCAGAATATTTATGTTTTATAATTTCGTATTTAGACATTTTTATATTCTCAAAAATAACAGCTAATACTATAAGAGAATAAACATTATAATATGGAAATATTGTAGGTCGTAACTAGCACGTTTTTGACTGCAGTCCAAATTCTGGCGATTTGTGACCATTGTTTCGGCTATTGGTAGTAAATATGGGCGCGTCTGTAACTGTCTTATAAAAACTCCGTCTGTTTTTAAGAGCGATCCAGGTTTATTCTTTCCTCTCTTTTATAAATATTAACCCGTCTTATCCGTGCCTATCAAATAATATTTAAAATGTATTCAATTAGCAACGGTGAATGAAACTCCTTAAAGGGCGTTAAAAATAGTAAATAAAATAATTTAAATAGCCCTACATTAGTAAAATAAATTAAATTAGTAAAAATAAAATAACAAATAATAAGTAAATAAAATAAAAAAGATAAAAAGTTTCAAAATAGATTTAATATTATAAATAAAATGTAAAAATTGTTTTTCCATACTTTACGACGTTTAGACTAGAATACAGTGTCAACACAAACTGATTTCAAGGTTGACAATAAAAATAAAAATAAAGAACAAGTCTGAAAGAAACGTATCGTTGTATGTAACAGCTGACATATGAGACTATCTGTTTTTTTAAGGCTTGTATTACCCATCTGTTTTAAGGCTTGCGTTACTTCAAAGAACATTATAGAATAACGATAACATGGAAGAATGTAGTTATATCAACATTGCACAGCAATTTAATGAACAACGTGTGTTCAACATTTTCAAGTCTGCCGCAGCATGCATTCTATCTCGTGGATACATCATACCAGCAACAAGAAGACCATAACTCGTAAGAAAAAACGTAAATTATAGGAATATAAAAAAAGAAAAATAGGCTATTTTTGACAAATTTAAAAAACTTAGTACAGAATATTAGCTAATTATTGAAGGCAAAGTTATTTAGGTAAAAGAAACCTAAGTAGAAAGTGGAAGATAGTGAATAGAAGGTAAAAAAAAAGGATACGGTTGCCACAAACATTCATAAGCCTTTATAAAGAAGCTGGTGATAGAGTGAAGTGGACAGTTACGATATCCGACATCCTCAGGCAAAAAGGAGAAAAATTAGGTTCAAGGATTGTAAACAGCGGACACAGAAAGCCGTTAATCAACAGGAAACTACTAATGCAAGTTTGATGCGGAATATGAACGGTTAGATGTGGAAACTCAAAAGAGGTCTACATACCTCAAGACCCTGGAGCATTGTATGAAGGAAATTAGAATTTCAGATGGTATACTTTTAAAGTCTAGTAGAACGCTGTCCTAGTGCTCTATGTTGTGCTCTATGTGATGATTAGATTCACAGATTTGCGAGGAGTTTTTTTAGAAATTTGGTCTCCTTAAAGGAGGTAAACCTTGTGAGTAACAGAAATAGTAATCAGACAGCCAGCAAACAATATCTAACTGAAATTGTTTTTACAGTCAGGAATACTACAACGGAGATTGAAAAACTTATATTCCCAAAGTTGCAACTTCTTCGGATTCATATTATTTTAGCGTGTTTTATGTACCACCAAGTACTGTTACGCCGGTCATTGCAGAGACTATGTTAGAATATATCACGAATGCACATGATTTACCACTGTGATGAATGATGTAATTAATTCTAGCACATTCTTGTAGCATAGTCACAAGGCGCTGCTCAGTTATTCACCAGCGTATGAAATGTTCTTATCAACAGTGTGCCACGCCGGTGTCTTGTCTGCTGCATAAAGATCAACATCGGGCCATTGTAGTCAGTTGATCTGGGAGTTAGGTAAAATATATGGTCGGTGTGATACGAGTGCAATAGTGATAGTTAGCAAAAGTGTAAAGTAATTAATCGTTTATTGTTTGTGAACTGTTGTAATTATTTAACTTTGTCACCTTACTCAGTGTTTGCGGACAACGTACGTTGGACAACTTTATCTCTAAGACAATTGTTACACGAGAAGTTTTAATCAAAATTGGGTATAAATTTCTCTGGCGCTGGATAATTTATTCCACTATTTTAAGATCGAAAGGTTATCCACAAACGAAGCAGGAAACACAATGCATCGTTCATGCACAAATACACGCCAGTCCTCTCATCCACCCACTTGTGCAAGATCATCACACCAGAACATTAAAAAGAAATTGGTCAATAGACCTGACATAGTGTAAAATATATCTTATTAGTGGAGAAATCTAATCACGCTAGAGAGGAGCTTAACAAATAGTTCCTAAGCCAGGCAAATAACTTATAGAAAATACTGCAATTGTTGTTATGTTATAAATAAATAAATAAATAAAGAACAGACATCGCTTTGGTATACGATATGATAAAAAAGTTTGTACAAAATTGAAATTAATTAAAATAAGCAAAACTATGTTAACCAGAAGGAAGATAAAGTGGCAAATCTTATAACCGCCATGTAAATTAAAGTCATAACAGTAACGAACACAAATTATAAAAACCATGGATCGAAAAATAGAAATAAATAAATAAGTATTGTTACGACGGTCTCACTGATCGTCGTATTGTGCAGTGGAAACAAAATACAGCCACCATTGAAGTCACTAATAACCAGCTTTAATGAGTCACAAATAATAATTTGAAATCAACAAGATACTTTCATACAATAATTCTATTAATTATACTTATATTTGTCCACACGCAATAATTATGTCGACTATTAGAGTTCCACACTAATTATAACACAATAATCACTTCCAGTAACAATCACTTTGATCCGCACTTGAAACTAACTTCGATCCCCAGCTGTAACTAACCCACTAAGCCAGCCACTATTATGTATGCAGCCTGCAGATGTTCCAGAATAATTTTCCATGCCAGCATAATTTGCGTAGTTAACAAGGAATCGAATAGTCTAGAGGGTACTTTACTGTGCGTCCTTGACCGAGGCACTGCACCTGGTCGGCTAGCCGAGAAACGTGTAGAACGACACTCTGGACTGTTCGAGAGCGTTCCGTAATTGTCATAACAGTATGTTTAATTTTATTCTTTGCTAAATCGGATTATAATGGAACGTAAAACCAATTTTAATATCAAAAATATAAATGTAATACAAAATAAATAACTTTCTCTATATGTATGTTGATTTTCGTAACAGCATCAAGCAGTGAGTAAAGTAATAAATGACAAAACACATTTCTGTAAAGGAAAATGTTTGATGAAGTAAAATGTTCTGTAACACCAAATTTTAACAATACAAAAAGCGTGATTTGACACAGTAAAGCACTGAAAGCATAAGCATGAGACGCATACAAAATATCTTGTTTTGTTATGAGTAAGTACGAAATAAAATACAACAGTGCATGTAAACTTTCATGTTCTTTACTTCTATCAAAAATCATTTACTAAACATTCACAGGTACAAATAAAAGCAGTGCCTCTGTTAGTAATTTACGTCACTACACTAAATTAGGCTAGAATCAGCTTTCTTGTCGTATTTATTAATTAATGTTTTTGACTGCAACTATGGGTACGGTATTGATTAACGAGGCCTCCGTATGAAGCGGGCGTCTTTTTTCAAACCATATTTAGTTTCATGTATCTGCTCAATTATAGTAAATTTATTGACTGTAAACCATCGGTAAAACCGGCTGAACGTTTAAATATAATTACTACTCTAAAATGTGTAAAACACCTTGCACTTTTCTTACAGATTTTGCGATCAAGTTTTTGATCAGTGCTTATCTAATTATAAGATTTTAGAAAAATGTGAACAAATATTTCCTATATACAAAGAGTAAAATATTGATGTATGGTAGTCTTTCGAATTCTCCATGACTTCGGCTTCGAGATGTAAAATAAACTATAAAAATTAAAAAATTTCTATGATTACTAAACACATGTACACAAATACTCCAACCCTGTTTCCCCTGTTAGCTCTCTCTCTCTCTCTCTCTCATACACTCACACTTTGCGGGAAATACTACTATTCATTCTATGTAGTTCTTCAGTTACAATTGCGACAAAACGTGTAACCTTTGTTTACTGGCGAAATGTGTCGGATAATGGTTTTGTTTCGTGATGTTTTCGACTAGCAATGGAAAGAAAACTTTAGTAAAACTGCCCATTATATATACAATGTTCTTGTGTATATATATATATATATATATATATTGTAATAAATTAATAATAATATAATAAAAAGTGATGTGTGTTGATGATATAGATATTATGGAGTATGTGACTCCGATGTAATCAAGTCCAATGTAATATGTTTAATTGGTGTTTAATTGGTGTGGCTCTCGACGTCTTACTGGCCTGAAACACTTCCTTAAGTTTCCCAGCTGGTCGAGTCCCAATGGTAGCAAGACTGGTCGAGTAGCGTAAAGTTGATGAAGGAATATATATGTTCAGCTTCGCCGAAAGTTTCAAAACAAAATTTATTGTTTTGAAGGAAATTTAAAAAAAAAATTATGTTTATAAAAAAAAAAATAATTAAAAAAAAAATTTTTTTAATTTTATTAATTAATTAATTAAGATCAATTAATTAATATAGGGCTGTGAAGTTTTAAACAGTGTAATGCTCTTCTAAAAATTTTTATTAAAGTTTTAGTATATTTTAAATAGGCTATCACCACTCATAAGACTGTCTGTAAACCAATCGATACTTGTTTACCTTTTTATTTTTTAGGTTATCTTCACTTACGGGTGGTAAAGTCCTTGTAGATTATCAATTAGAATTATATTATTGGTAATTAGTATTATTGAAGAAATAAAGAAATAATAAGTATTGAAAAGTATTAATGTTTTTTATTAAGTAATAACAATATTGACTCTTATCGATTAGTATCGATTCTCAGGATATCGAAAAAAATTACAAGTATATGATATAAAAATTATATAGGGTTCTTTAAACAGCCAGTTATTACCAAAGTCAGAGAAATCGGGCTAATATTTAAAAAGTATAACGTTACAATCAAATTAATAGTTATTAATAAACACAGACATTGAATAATAATTTGTAAATATAATAATTGTTTTCACCAAACAGCTGAGTTGTACTAAGAAGAAGGCACTGGAATCGTCAAAGCAAATGGCCGCCGTCAAGTTGATCAAAATGTTGCTCGTTCCTGCAGTGTTCCAAATAATGTATTTTCTGGCAAAATTCCTGTTCTTGTCTCTGCAAATCTCTTGTTAAATGTTGTGTAGTGACTGGTGTAGTGATTCTGGGTTGTATTTAGTATGTCTGTGTAATTATAAGTCAAAACACTTTTCCCAATTCCGACACTAATTTGGTTAATGTGTTATACAGTTTTCTGGTGTTTTGTGGTGTTTTTCAGAGTAGAAATGTATTGTTTAGTGTTAATTAGTGTTTCTTGATCGTTTTTGTCACAATGTATAGGTTCTGGAAAGATTTTATAATTCACTCCCGACTTTACAGTAACGTACTGTTCGCCACTAAACTTCACCTTTGTAAGATAGGTTAGATCGTCACAAAACTCTCGTTTATGTTATCCGTTCAAATACCAATAATCAACTAACTACTTCCTTTAGTTTCAATTAAACTCTTAGCCCATATAATATTATCCTTAACATTGTTCAAATATTTTTCACATCCTGTGTGCACTTTTACATTTTCACTATATGAATGCCTAAACTTTGGTTATTTGTCAATTTTATTCACTAGATTTGATTTAAATTAATCTTTCAGTTCATTCTGGTTATTTTCAGATTAAATAATGCCATTTTATAGTGTTTTCTGTCCAAAAAATAGTAATTTTACTTTCAGTTTGATATACTCTGATAAGTCAAAACATTTCCAAAATTTACTTCCTGTTATAATGTAAATTCAGCCATTTTGTCAGTTATATTTAATATTAATAATCCTATATTGTATTAAAAGGTTCATATTCCCTTATTTTCTGGTAGTTAATTGAATTAGTTGTATTCTGAAACATTATTCTGGAATATATGACTCCCATGTCTAAATTTCTGAGTTTAGTTATTTTCATTTTTATTTATAATTCTGAATATAATTTATTAAAATCTCTCTAAATGGTATGTGCAATTATATGGCATGATCTCAAGTTTATTTTGTCTAAACCCCTTTTGTTTATTTGCTTTTAAATGAGTAATTTCTCTGTTTTGATGAAGTTTGGTTTCCATTCTTTTGGCCTATGATTTTTTAACAATTTTTCTTACAAAATAATTTACAAACAATATATGATGTGTGATACCCTCTCTGACTTTTACATATAGTATTATAAATTAAACATGTTTTCAAATTACACAAAAACAATTAGTCTTGGTTACAATACAAATAATAGTTAAACAGAATAAAGAATATTTTTTTTAAATAAATGGTTGTCTTCAAATCAGACATTTTGCAACAAAATTCCCATTTCCAACATGGAAATATGGTTTACAACAAAGGTTTTGTACTAACTAACATCTTAATTACTCTCTACTATTTACAAGTGGTAACTATTTTTATAGTTCTGATGTTAGTTGTTTCAGACCCAAACAAATGGCCTTATATCTAAAACATTTTTAAACATTCTTGTACTATATACATAAAAACCTTATATTTATATTCTTATTTCTAACTATTATTATAAGTAGGATTCTACAGTTTTTATACCGTCTTTTATACATTGTCTTTGGGGAATTGTACCCTGTCATTAACAAATAAATAGTATGAACCGTTCAAAAAGCACTATGAAATCTGTTTTTCTTTTTTCATGTAAAACAAAATGTTATTTTAAACAGATTCATGTCTTATGAACAACATATTGTCACAGTACACATTTTAAGTCATTGAAAAATGCATATTTCATTGCATCCAATGTTTGTGATTGCCAAGAATGAAACACAAGGTTCATTTTTTATAATACCCAAAACTATCACTGGTTCACTTTCACTTATATATTATGTTAATGCTAAATGGTCGTATAGTCTTATCAACATAATAAATTGGTTAGCGTTTTTCAATGGAGATTTGTTCCATGGGTACTATATTATTGTTTCATCTTAGTTCACAGGAAACTTTTACTTTGTTCACTTCTCTCTCTTAAATTCATATACATGTGGTTTTTATTTCGTTATACTTTCGTTTTTAGATATTTATTTTGGGGATATAGGGATTTGGGTGTCTTTTATAAGAGCATGACATCTTCTTCAGGATGCTGCCCTCTTCTTCTTTCTTCAGTCTTCTTTTCTCCTGCCTTCTGGGACTGGCATCTTCTCCATCTTCTTCTTGTTGCCATCAGGTTTCTTGGGATCTTCTCCATCTTCTTCTTTATTTCAGAAATACTCAACCTGTATTGGTTGATCTTGGCTTATTTTAGGGTTTCTATTTTATTTATTGTCCCTCGTTGTGGGTTTAGTCATATTCTGCACTGCTTTGTTATTTACTATTTTACCTTCCTGGGTTATAGTTTGAAAACCTTTGGTTATGAGACTGGTTTTGGATGACTCATCACTAGTAACTCCTTTTATTTGAACTTGTATTTTCTTTATAATAATGATTTCTTTCCACAGTTGCTATGAATTAATTTATTTATATTAAACTTAATGCTTTCTTCCAAATTTAAATATTATAACTTTATTATTCTAATGATCAATTGCCATTCAATATTATGCATACATCTGTCATGTTACAATATATATATACATGTACCTGAGACTAGTTCCATACTGTTACGTCTGCGTTGTAGGAGTTACATCTCGGAACATGCTTACGTTTTATTTTTCTATTACCTTCAACAACAGTTTTCTATCCTCTTGTAGTTTCCACTTCTAAATATCATTAATCGTAATCACAGCAGTCCGTAGGACTCTCATTGTCGGCAAAAGCCTCTCAAATTACTTTTCTGTCTTGTCGATAAAACTGCAGTCTCATTCGGTAAAGACCATGCAGATCTCAACTGATATTGTGTAATGCCTATTTCTTTCTGTCTTAGTATCCTTTTCCCGATTTGTCCACGTTTCTGACTCTTCTGAGAAATTTCATTGCGGCTGCTTGATCTCTCTCTCTCTCTCTCTCTCTCTCTCTCTCTCTCTCTCTCTCTCTCTCTCTCTCTCTCTCTCCCTCCCTCTCTCACTCACTCTTTCCTCTCTACCTCTCGCAATTTCTCTCTAATTCTCTGCTTCCTCTCTCGTTCAATTTAGTACACCTACACCGAAATCATGGTCTCCATGATTTAGAAATCTCTTCTGCAATACATAGCATAGTAAAATTATTGTTATAATTCGTCGTTTATAATTCTCTTCTGTTAACTGTAATGTCCAGACATTTGTAACCTTTAACTTGTTTGATGTGTTTATTGCTTAATGAAACAATGATCTTCTTGTCGGATGAATATTGGATTTGTTTTTTTTTGTTCCCTGTATAATTGGCGTCTCTACCTATATTCTCATATTAACCACACATTACATTAATCATACAACTTTACTTTATTACCTATGAATCTATAACATTTCAACATGGGTAACATAATTTCTGACCAACAAAATTTATATACCTACATTTCTTTTTAACTTCAGTACAGCATGAGATCGACACATCATTGCTCTGTATGAACTTATATTTTGGTCTTCCACTCATCCAAAATTTTCATTTTCCCCTGTATTTTTTAGTTTGTATCCTCCATGAATCTTTGGTATTTCTTCCTTTCTATTTTCTCATCTATTTCGCTTTAAAGTTCTTTTGTCGAGAAATGTAACGTTTACAGAATGGTTGCTAACAATTTTAATTACTATTTTAGTTTATTATTTAATTTTAAATGTTTAGATAAGACTCATTTTACCGAAATGTAGTTTTGTGATGTACAGCGAGACAATCTAGTATCTCAAAATCTGAATTTAGAGTAATTATGCACAAACGTTTACTTTACTGTATAGCGTATGTAAATAGCCTTGTAGTCGTACATGTTATGTGAGTAATTCATGCAAGTACATACACATGCCTTTTTTATTAGTTAAAACGTACCGCCAATGTAATATCTAATTATCTTAAATTGTAGAAAGCAAAGCTATCACCTCTTTATGTTAGTTTTTTCAATTTTTTGCTGTGTTTTTCCATACACTCTTATATCTGATTCTATTTTCTTTAAGAAGATAGGAGATAGAGGTGTAGAGGGGTGTAGTTTACAAGAAAATACATGTTATAGGCTATATATATGTGTGTGTGTGTGTGTGTGTGTGTGTGTGTGTGTGTGTGTGTGTGTGTGTGTGTGTGTGTACGTATCAGAGAACATGTAAGTTATCATGCTCATAAACAGTATTTAGTACAAAAAACAATATTACAAAAACTGATTACAACTAAGCTAAGTAATAAGAGTGTAACTACTATGTCATCAACAGTAATTAAATTTTATAACAGAGTGGAAAATTTCTCAGATAAAAACTTTACTCAGAAAGAACTAAATCTGTTAAATAGAGGTTTGAAGTATTGTCCAAACATACCGTACAAAAGAGGCATGGAAATTTTATGTATAAATACAGAAATAGCACCTTAGTAATTTACATAAACTTGATGTAAGAAATTATGAAATAGTTTCTTGTGTAAATATTATATCAAAACGTAATAAGAATAAGTTTAGTTTAAGAGATTCAGACAACTACATAGTTAACAGTTTAAGACAAAAAAATAATTCAAATAGTTTAGTGGTTTGCAAAGCTGATAAAGGCAATACTATTACAATATTAAATAGGAGCAAATATCTTGAAAAGACAGAACTTCTCTTCAGAAATGACAATTTCAAGATATTAAATGATCCCACTAATACGTTTCAAAAACAGATAAAATCATTTATTTAAAATTTCCCTAATATGTTTTCAGACAAAAAAGGTTTCATGCTAAATATGATGAACCCGAAAGCCCCTGTTTTGTATAGTTTACCAAAAATACATAAGTCTAATTGTCCCATGCGTCCAGTTGTTTCATAAGTAACTGCACCTGCATATAAAGTCTGTAAAAAACTTAATGAATTACTTCAAAAATATATTAACTTCAATCCAAAGTATGCTATTAAAAACACTTTACAATTAGTTAATAATATAAAAAATGTACGTTTACCACTGAATGCAAAATTAGTTTCATATGATGTTAAGAATTTATTTCCGTCTATACCTGTAGATGTTCTGCTGTCTATCTGTTCCTCACATATACAAAATACTTTAACCTTGAATAGTGATCAGAAAAATGAATTATTCTCGGCCTTAGATATTTGCATAGGACAAAATTATTTCCAGCTTAATAATAAAATCTATAAACAATTAAATGGCTTACCTATGGGCTCTGCTTTATCACCTTTATTAAGCGAAATCTTTATGACATTTTTGGATGAAAACATTTTTACATCCAATAACCCCAACATAAAATATGTTTTTCATTGGGCAAGATATGTTGATGATATATTTTTTATCTGGACGGGAACAGATAGACAGCTCCATATGTTCTTAGATTATATTAATTCCTTTTATAGTACTGTGCAATTTACACTGGAAACAGAAAATATGAAAAGTTTAAATATTTTGGATCTCACCATTACTAGGTCACAAAATAATCTTAGTTTTCAGATATATAGAAAACCTACTTTTACAGATACCGTTATACATAAACAATCACTAACGTCATGGCACATAAAATTAAGCAGTTTTCATGCAATGGTTAATCGTCTCCTAATAGTTCTTTTATCCAAAGAAAATTTCAATAACGAAGTAAATATTATAAAAGTCATTGCAAAAAATAACGGTTATGATGAAAGAATAATAGGCTCTTTAATTTAAAAAATAGAAGAAAATTATTTTAAAGAATTTTATTTCATAGAGCCAGATCAGGGTAACAAAAAATTTCATTTAACAAATTACATTCCGTTTATAACAGATAGGATTAATAATAGGTTAAAAAAGCATGGTCTTAATATGGTATCAGTAAACAAACGTAATCTTTTTTTCATTACTAGTCAACAATAAAGATAAATCAAAAACACTGGAGACAAATAGAGTTTATGAAATACACTGTGCAGAATGCGATGCTATTTATATCGGACAATGTGGCCGTGCTCGGAAACATCGCATTTCTGAACATAAGAAGGCGATTTTAACCAATACAGCCAATACAGGTTTTGCAGATCACTGCTTACAACACAGTCATTTCATAGATACAAAAAACTTAACACTAATCTACAACATACAAAAAGGTAAACAAATGGATTTGTTAGAAATTCTAGAAATTAAAAAAGCAATAAAAAATAAAAATTTAATAAAAGAACAAACTGAATTCTGTGTATCCCCTTTATTAAAAGCTGTTATCTAGTTTAGTTAATTACTTCCATATTCCTTAAGGAATGGAAGTATGGTGATGGCAAAAAAATCGTGTTCGAGATTATTGCAGATTCTGATTCTACTACACTCAAAACATGAAAAAAAGTCGTTTTCCGAAAAGTGTCTGTGTGTGTGTCTGTCTGTCTGTGTGTCTGTAGATTTTTTTTCTATGGCAAACGATAACTGCCGCAAATTCAAACAGAATCAAATAATTTTTTGTATACAGCCCTGATTTGTAGAGTACTCACGACCTATTGTTTTTGGTGAAGATCGGTTGAGGGAAAGGCGTAGTTTACCTGCAACGGTTTTTTTTTATCAAGGGGAATTTTTTTTTTGGCAAACGATAACAACCGCAAATTCAAACAGAATTAAATAATGTTTCGTATACAGCCCTGAATTGTAGAGTTCTCAAGACCTATTGTTTTTGGTGAAGATCGGTTAAGGGAAAGGGGTAGTTTACCTGTAACGTTTTATGTCTTAACAAGGGTATTTCCTATGGCAAACGATAACAGCCGCAAATTCAAAAGAATCAAACGATTATTTGCAAACAGCCCTAAATTGTAGAATTCTCAAGACCTATTGTTTTTGGTGAAGA
Source organism: Magicicada septendecula (assembly GCA_034769895.1). Classification (NCBI taxonomy): domain Eukaryota; kingdom Metazoa; phylum Arthropoda; class Insecta; order Hemiptera; family Cicadidae; genus Magicicada; species Magicicada septendecula. The sequence goes on along the minus strand of CM068374.1, from coordinate 299,415,803 downwards.
TCGGTTGAGGGAAAGGGGTAGTTTACCTGCAACGTTTTTTTAACAAGGGTATTTTATATGGCAAACGATAACAGCCGCAAATTCAAACAGAATCAAATAATGTTTTGCATACGTCCCTGAATTGTAGAGATCTCAAGGACTTTCGATTTTGGTGAAGATCGGTTAAGGGCAAGGGGTAGTTTACCTGCAACCTTTTACGTTTTAACAAGAGTAAAGTACTTGAAAATTTATTTAAACTTTTTGAAACAATGGTAATTGTTAAAAATAAAATAATTTTGTTGCCAGGCAATAAAATTATAATTTTTTCATTTTAATGTAAAATATGTTTGAGTTAATATCTTTATATATACAGTGGAACTTGGTTATTACGGCCTCGGCTGTTACGTCAACTCTGGTGTAGCTTATTTTGTCATAAGTCCGGTCAAACTGATATCTTTAACATTATAAAAGTTCCCGGTTTTAACGTCACTAAATATTGTACTACTCTGTTATAGCGTCAAATATTTCTCAGATATTTTACTCTAAATTTCATATAAACGTATATATGTGCGCGCGCGCGCTAGCCCATGGCTACAGACATACATTGTATGCAAGCGATAAGCACTGTAACAGGACTGCCGGCGCCAGCCATTTTGCGTGCTCCAACGGATGGCTAGATCGATTTAAGGCCCGACACTCGATTTCCTTTGCAAAAATTTGTGGTGAGACAAAATGCGTAGATCTGAACGTTACAGGCGATTGGGTGCATAACACTTGGCCAGAAATTAGACGATCATATAAAGATGAAGACATCTTTAATGGACATGAAGCCGGAATTTTTTATAAATTAACTCCAGATAAGACTTTCAAATTTACAAATGAAAAGTGCGTTGGTGGGAAGCTCTCTAAACAAAGAGTTACAGTTTTTGTTTGTGCGAACATGACGGGAACCGAAAAAAGGAAACTTTTAGTTATCGGGAAAAGTTTGCATCCTAGTTTTATATTTTGCATTCAGATTATATTTAGTTTAGTTAATTTTATATTTTGAATTTGATTATATTTAGTTTTTACAGACACTTGACCTTCCCTTAGCTCCTGCAACCCCTCTCTCCATCTTCACACCTGATACATGTTCCAATACACGCCCTAAACAGATGTCCACTACCACCCTTACATCCTCTGTTTAGGTTTTCATTTATCTCTTTGACAATGGCTTAAGAAGTCGAAACAGATGTCAGAGTTAAGTAAAATCTGTGAAACGTACCAAGTGTTTATATATTTTTAAAACCTTTATTATATGTATATGTCTAACATATACTGTATTTACAAGAAAATATATCTCACCGGTCCATTAGTGTTGAGGAATAAACAGAAGCAGTTAAGGCTTTTTCCCCATATACAAAGAACGTGATGAACAGGGTAGGCAAGTTACTAAAAAGACATAGAGTGAGGACCGTCTTTAGACCAACGCGGAACATCCAGCAACATCTGAGGTCAGTTGAGAATACGAGAGATGGCGTCTACAGAAATTCGTGTTGGTGCAGACGCGCGTATATTGGCAGCGCGAGGGCGCACATCGCTGAGCACAGGCGAGCCTGTCGACATTGGCACCACTTTCTGGCTTATGACGATCACATGGTGCAGTATGAGGAAACGAAGATTCTGTCCTCTACCAACGTCCACCATTATACTACGTGACTGCACCGGGAAGCGATCGAGATGTAGGCTGTAAACACAGTAAAAGCCTCAGTAGGAAGGAGGAGAGCTGGAAGCTGAATAAGGCCTGCTGTCCGGCACCGCAAGGTTCCCGGATCGCTACTTCGGGTATAATGTCTAACCCCATTGGTGACACAGGCGAACAACAGGATTTGTTGGGCCGATGATCAATCAGATAGCTGCCCGACCGGACGTCTACATAGGCCCAAGTACGACGGTTTGGAGTGTCCCGTCGTCACTCGCCCCAGAAGCGAGACTAGAAACATAAAAACAACTGAAAATGTCTGCCGCAGCAGGAGGCGAAACATCTGGTTTTATAAGAATATGGCCATGCTCAGTACCCGGGAATATAATCTTACTGAAGAAAATATAACCGCATTAATTAAGGTTGGAAACTGTAGGGTTAGCTAATTCCATATTTCTCCTTGCGATTAATATTTTGATAAATTTAGTTAGTATTTACGTACCTGTAACTTCAAAATTAAACTCTATAAATTTGTAAAAAATTATAAGACAATGAGGATTTCTGATATGTAGATACGAATCACAGTAGGCCTACAATACTGCAATACTGTTGTATCCGAGTCACCATCATATTACAATTACAGTGTTTATGAAATGTACATTGTACATGTTTCTACAATCCTACATTATCTAGTTTGATACAGACTGTCTGAATGCCCATGAAAAGTTTAGTATGGAAACCACTTTTAAGAAACAATAAACATAAAATGTACTTTTTTTCTAAACAGAAAGGTAAAAAATTGTTACCCCTCAAGAATTGTTATGATAATTTATTCTTTCTCTTACATTCTACTCAGCACAAAAGTAAAACGGATTTAAAACACGCAACGTATTTTTAGTACATATATCTATAATGATTTAGCCTTAAATCATTTATGGTTTCACATTGAATACAAACGAATTATGGTTTTTAAACGAATACAAATTATATAAATTACTTCAGCGACAGTCTTTCAAAGAAACTACTGCAACTGTAGAAGTCTTTCAATTTACGAGAACTGCAGAATCGTACACAGTACAATATATTGACTACATATTATGCTGAAATAAATGTCGACTTCGTACTTAACCGTTCATTGAAATCTCTTGTGAATAAATTTAGATTTTTCGTAATGATGCGGGTAATATATTATGTCAAGCGTATTAAATGTGATTTATGCATGTAATTTAAAATTATTAACTCGCGTTCATGTTTATTTTTCAACTAGAATTAAGAAAGCATTTATTTGCATTATAACTTGTCCATTTCACAAACGTTCAGCGTGTCTGAATAAGTGAACATTGAAATCTTAAAAAATGTTCAAATCGCCAAAGAAAAAAAGCTGTCCGATTCACGTTAAATAGTAAAAATAAACTTAAACGATATAAGATGAGTGGGGAAGTTTGTAAAATAAATTATTTCTTTGAATACAGAAATTTGTAGTCCTATTCTGTGCACGTTTTACGAGTTGAACCTACCTGCAGAATTTCTTAAGACCTTGTATTCGTTTTTCCTTGTTTTCAGTGTTAAAGCATGGTAATGAAATGATATGGACAACAGGATCTCCCAGCTGCCAAACATCTACATTGGTGACACATCTAACTGCCTCCACACAGGAGATGAATGTTTATAACGATCATCTACTGACTTAATGTCGTTTGTGTAGGTCAAATACTAATCCTCATTTCTGCACCACAACATTAGCGCCTTTTCGTATACGTATATTTTCAAATACGTTTTGTAAATTATAATTAATAACATATAATCTGGAATGATAAAACGTCAACGTTTGTCGGCGTACGCCTGCGTGTGTGTGTGTGTGTGTGTGTGTGTGTGTGCGCGCGCGCGCGTCCAGATAAGTTAGAATCCTTAAAATCACATTGTCTCAGACCAGTATGTTTGATCTGTTCGCTGTTATTTATAAGATAATTTTTCAGATACTCAAAAGTGTATCCGCTCTCTTACGACAGTCATTATTAATTCATTATTTACAAATTGCTGTACTATGTAGGCCTACATTGTCGTAAGTACAGTAAATGCTTAAACAAATCAGCCGTTATATTGAATCAGATTCTCAGATCCCACTGTATGTTATTTACGCATTCTCAACAATTGGTTGCTGAAGTCCAAACCTGATCCTAACTAATAGTACTTATTTTATTTGTTTTCAATATAATAATAAAAATTGTATTTACTAATATTTAAAATGTAAAATGTTCGGTGTAATTTTAACAATACGCATTCAGAAATTACTCTATTACACACTACTATTAAAAAATTCCCAATTAAAGATTTCGACCCTATCAGCTCATCATCATTAAAGCTGAGAGGCTCGGGAGCGCTAATCGGGAATTTTTACAGCCTAGTGGTACAGATCGTACAGATGGAAAATGGGTTAACAGAGAGTGAGGAAATAGTAGTTGAGGGAAGAAAAACGGCGTCAACTGTAGAAATCATTTTATGATGATTATTATAAACAAAAATGTGTATTTACACTCAACACATTGAATGTTTTAACACTTTAGAACTCTGTTACTTTTCTCTTAATCATTTGTAATGAGACTTGGCTTGGGAGGTACGTACGCCTACAATCACCAAATATCCTCCGCGCAGTTTGCATGGCTAAAAATGTTCATTCGCACACTTACTGACCTCCAACCTTGGTTCATTTTTATTTTATTTTAGCACCAGCCGTTTTTGGTTGTTGCTCTATTAGAGACTTGCCGGCAAAGACTTTTGAGTTTCCTTTTTGTATTTTCGTCTTGTTGTTACCTGACATTTATTTCCAATGCTGCTCGTAGGTGTATGAGAACAAATCTTTAATGAATGACTGTAGTTATTTTTGTTTTAACGCGTGATGTCAACTGTATAAAAAAAAATTAGAAAATTCTAGCTATCGTCATCTTCCATATAAGCAGTTTCTTAAATTCTGTAAAATTTTACAATTAAATCTAAATTAAATTACCTCGTTCTTGATATCTAACTACACGATATTTTGGAAATAAGGCTTTACAAAATAGACATTAATTTTAATTAGACCTTAGTTGTTTTAAGTAATGTAATATAGAATGGGCCGTGTAACACTAGAAGTTGTCGACAGTTTAACAGTGACTTGAATTAATAAATAATGAAAGGTTTTAGTAACGTTCGGTCATTAACTGAGTGACACAATTTCAAACATTTGTGTCGACTTTTCGACAACTGATTGTCATAATCTCGACCTGTACAAAAGCAATCCTTATACAAATAATACACACGTCATGAGTGTTTGTATGTACAGATTATATAAATAATAATTATTATTATTATTGCATATAAGTTATCATTCTTATCTAATAAGAATAATTATAATATTTTATGAATAGGCCTATTAATTCATTATGTGTATATTATTTTTTAATTGCTCGTATAGAGGCCTTGATAATGATAATATGATGACAATTTCGAACCTTTACCACAGGGGTCAAAATCTCGACAAAGATGTTTCAAAATTGGTCTAGCTGAAGATTGGACCTTACAACACCTTTCGACACTAGCGGCTATCAAAAAATATATTTTGTAAAGGTAATTATGACCCATTCTGTGTTACAGTTTTTAATTTCATTATTATGTAATATTTTCGTCAAGAGCAACATTTTAAAGCACTATTTGCATTTATTATTATTATTATAACTTCTGCAAAGTGTGGCACGTTTCGCAGAAGAGGGTCTTCTAGCGAAGAAGATACATTCGGATAATACAATATCAAGTCAGAAGGATAGAAGGATAACAAATCAGATGTTAGCTCTAGGGCTGAAGAACAATAGGTCGAAGTAGTGTGTCAAACAGTTCCAGGTTAGTGTCATAGGAGAGGAAAGGGGTCGGGTTTTTAGTGGGTCATAGGTTTTTTAGTGGGTCGGGTATAATACTCAAGCTCACAGACTCCGGAAGTGTGGGCCCTTCTGGACATTTGTACAGCAATTTTTTTCACCTACCCTCGTAAAACAAATATTATTATTATATAAATGTAAATGTAGCAGTCATTGGGTACATTAGAGTAGTTTCTGTTTAACGCTTGCCTGTATATCTATTATTATCGTATATTATTTACAAATATTTCAAACAAGAGTGTGTTTCTTGAGTCATAAATAAATTCGTCTGTTGACACAACACCTTACCACATAAATAGTCGAGTATTCGCGGTTACGCGGGAACAATACCGAAGCATTAGAAGCAGCCGAGTATTTCAGGCGATGGGTAATTGGCAAGGCAGTGCTAAATACCTTTCAATAATTTTGCACTCAGGCAATTAGAGGTTACGAACGGTCACAGAAGATTACACAGATTATGTACACGTGCAAACCCACGTTTTACTGTGTAAAAAAGTGTTGTTATTAATGAATTCTTTCCTTCATCCTTCATAAGTACATAATTTTCATATATACAATAGGTAAAAAAACTTCATTAAACAGTAAACTGGAACAATTCGTCTCGCATTTAATCATTATTTGAAAGTAATCGTTAATAAATTAGTTAATTTTGTTTATCGAAAACTGTGACCATTTGTGTTTTATAAATCAAATGATGTTTTCAAAAGCATTCCTTATGCGTAAAGAAAATAATTACAAGGAAACAAGAAATCAAAATTGGTAAAATCTGATAAAATTGAAGAAAATTTATATTTCCTTAACCAGTTAATGTTATTTACCAACGTTATGCAGTCAACTGCGTCTCAAATAACTGATGAGGATAGATTTTTAAACAGGGAAAGGTAGATGGAAGAAGACTGGAGACCAGTAGCAGGCGGGATGATCACCAACAAAATAGTTAGGTTACATTAAAAAGTCAGCAAGACTGTTTGACTTTAGACACACCCACTAATCTCTAGACTCAGTTTTCAAAAAAACAAGATTTTAATTTTCAATTACAAGAAGATTTCAATAAAAAAATTCAAATCAAAACAATATTTCAGAAACTATTGAAGATAATGCATAGGAGATTTACACAAGTTGTATTGCTTGGACTAGTTAAACACGGAGAACAAACTGAACTTCACCTTCCATTCTAGGTTGTCGGGGGTTGTGTCCCTACACTAACCACCTCAGTCATGTTCTACGTGACAAACAATGATGAAATTACCTGTAAAGCTGTTTTAAGATCACGACATGTCATTGAAATATCACTGATTTCACGTACTGCGTTTAAATAAAAGTACGTTTAACAATTCGTGTTGGATTAAAACCAAAAGTGAGTGTTTTTTTTTTACTTACCGATAGTGTCCGATACATAAACATTGATTATTTTTTTTACAAACAGCACTGCGTTTTCGTTGTAACAATAAAATTCGTGACTCACTAAGACGCTACCAAGGTCGACAGCCCTCGGCTTGGTATTAAACTCGTAACGGTGTTTTTTTTTTAAGTAATTGCTACAATTAAGTGTTTCGAAAGGTATCAAGAACTTTATAATCTTCTTCTTTTACTATTTTTCCCTTTTTAATTTTCTTCTTCTTCCTTTTTACGTCATCATCTTTTCAGCATTCATTTAAGTTTATTATATTTCTTTTTCCTGTATCTTTCTTTATTACTGACGTTGTCTTTAAACTTTGCGTTTCTTCTGTTTTTACAGAAACCATAATCATGTCGTATTCGAATGCTAAGCGGTCGGGGCCTCATACACATGTTTCTTTGTTTTATTCTTGACTGAAATCATGTAATTGCACCCAAATTTTTGGTACATGCAATCCACTACCGAATCTTGCTGCAAGAAACGTATGACCTCAACTGTAATAACTTCAATTCGTGACCAGTAACTAATACGCCGCGGATTTCCAATAGTTGTTATGTTTCTCTTTCATATAATCATTGTATCATAATCACTGAGTCATATTTTTATTAAATTCCACTAATGTTACTTCAGAGTGACGCAGGTTTGAATATTGAATTACACTAGCAAACAAAAAAATATCATTATTTTCTTTCCTGACTGAAATTAGCTGATTTTGATTGTACATTGGGTAAGAGAAAAGAATATAACCGACAAAAACTTTTTAGTTCTGTTTTATTGATGTTCTTAGTATATACGAAATTACAATCTCCAGAACAAGAAATAACATTTAAACATTTTATTTTATACAGTATAAAAAAAATTAATTTACATAAAAAAATGTTTATAAAATGTTTACATTATGAAAGAAAAGAGAATTAATTCTTTAAAAATTAATATTGTTATTAAAATTGCACATTATTACTGTTTTTCTTGATTGTTTTTACGTTTCCGAATGCTTACTTTTAGCTTACTGCTTGTGCTCTTGGTCAGGATATCCCTTGCTGATGTCCAGCAGTAATCTGCAAGAATGGACCCATCCCATTTGCCCTGACACCATGGCGATGATCCCTTGGTGAAATCTTTCAACACGTTCGTCACTTACGTCTCCACAGTTGTCAGGGAAGAAATCCAAATGCGAGTGGAGGAAAAGGATTTTTAAAGACATATTCCATCCTAACTTATGGTAGTTTTCCAAAAGCTCATTTATATTTTGAACATAGTTTTTAACTCTTTCCTTGCTTATAAAACCCTTTTCAAATGTTTCCTTAGCCGCTTTCTCATTGATGTTAGGCCTAAATGCATTTTTGAAGTTTTCATCTTTCATCAGCTTTCTGATTTGAGTGCCAACAAAGATGCCCTCTTTGACTTTGGCATCACTTAGTTGAGGAAATTTTCCCCTAAGATATTTAAATCCCTCACCATCATCTGGCAGCAGTTGATAGTCTTGTGGAGGGTTAGGCACCGGAATACTATCACCATGTGGGACGGGACAAATAGCTGATGGAATGTTCGGTTTAGGGTTGGAATATTCTACAGTCCAAGGTTTTTTCTTTGGAATACCATCCTGTAAAGGCGATGACGTGCATAAATAACAGTCATTTACATGATTTGTTGGTTCTCGCCATATCATCGGTACACCAAAGTTCATTGAACGTCTCTTTCCAATTAACCAACTACGACGATTCACTGAATATGTATTGCAACAAAAGTAAGGAAAATAAGAGCTAACTAACCATTTTAAAGGTTAAATTAGTTTTTTGTAACCTAAATAAAATACAAAATTACTACTTTCAAGCAGGAAACATTTTTGTTGTTGAACAGTGTTATTTACGTATCGCAATGAATGCTTATTGTATTCTGTATTGTTTCAATAAATCGATATTTTCATGTTTTTGAAAACACGTAACAAAGATATTTATAGGTAGAACGCATGTTGTTGATTGATAGATTCCTTTCTAGGAAAAAAGATATGCCGAAGGAAACAAGAACTGAAGTAATCAGAACAGTTGCTGTCGACATTAAAAACAAGTAGGCCTAAGTTGTCAACTACAAAAAGTAGATGGAACTGAAATGAAATTCATACGAAGATACACAATAGAACTATCATAGAGAAATTAACGATACACTCAGGTAAAGATTTAAAAAAAGCCCATACATACAATACAAGAAAATCAATTGAAGAAGTTCGGTTACGTCAACAGATGAGTAAAACAAGGATAATACAAATACAATATAAGATTGCCTCCCACCAAAAAACATAAACAAAGGAAGGCAAAAACATGAAATAAGAAAATCGCTTGCGACAGGAGGTATGGTGGCGTCAGAGTAGCGCTTGAGACAGCAGGTATGGTGACATGAGAATAGCGCGTGAGTTAGAAGGTATGGTGACATGACAATAGCGCTTGAGACAGAAGGTATGGTGACGTGACAATAGCTCTTAATATAGAAGGTGTGGTGACATTAGTATAGGTCTTAATATATGAGGTATGGTGATGGACAATAGCGCTTGAGATAGGAGGTATGGTGACATGACAAAAGCTCTTAATATAGAAGGTATGGTGACATGACAATAGCACTTGAGACATAAGGTATGGTGACATGACGATAGCGCTTGAGATAGAAGGTACGGTGACATGACAATACCCCTTAATGAAAAGATAAACTTGAGGACATAGTTGAAACAGCTCAGGATAATAGAAAGTGGAAAGAAATTTGCAAAGGAATGTTAGCTCGGCTACACAAATCGTCTGATTCCTTGAAAGTAGACAAGTCGTAATGATTAAATAGGAAATCAAGCAAGCAAAAAGTATGATAACGCAAGATGGTGTGCGACTTACTTAAACCGGGTTTATACAAATTAATCTGTCACACAACTTCAAATGTTATTATCTTATGTGAGGCTTATATACGTAAATGGCTTTTAGTGCGCCACAGTGTGAGAGGTTGGGTACCTTAAGGCTTATCAATCTTATGACTGTGTATAGACGTACCTATTTACTACAAAGTGTACTGTAAATTTAATTTTTTAAACTGAATGTACGTATGTTTATATTCAGCTTATAGCCGTTCTCTAAAGTTTATAAATGTAGGTATACAAATTAGATAAAAATTACATTACACAGAAACGCATTATGTGAATAAAAAATGACAACTGTGAGCATACGCCTATGTGTCACTTTTTAATTTCTCTGTCTTTCTGTCTCTGTCTGTCTGTCTCTCTCTCTCTCTCTCTCTCTCTCTGGTTTGACACGATCCTCCAATCATCCATATCTCGAGCAAGTCTCTTCACCTCAATAAATAACGTAAGCTATAAACTGAATATTTTTCTTTAAAATAACTGTAATGAAGTTTAAACTGTTATGGGAGGTTTCCAAACAAAATACGCTTTAAGGATTTTCGACATCCCATCAAAAAATTTATTTTTTAAGCTGAGAGAAACCATTAAATTGAAGTATTCTTATGTAAGTAATCCAAAAATAAACGAACGCGTAAATGTTAAGTGAAAATTGTAAAGTATACCATACTCAATAAGCTACTTACCAAGATGTCAGGGTCAAATGAGAGCAGGATGTTATGTAACAAGTGGAGAGCTTAAAACATACGCTAATACGTCGAAACCAGCACTGGCGACATGTTTCAATGAATATAAACGTATTTTAAATGGATTGTTGTATAAACGGATTCTAAAACCAGCATGGACGTAAAGAATCCACCTGTGAGGTTTGGCAAGCAGACTAATATCGAAATGATTCAAAACTTATAAAATAGAATGCTGTGGAACAACGTCAATATCACATCCGATATTGTGAGTTTAATTGAGACATTGAAATGGAAACCAAAGGGAACCATACTTTTGGCAAAGAAATGAGAATCGACTTCAAGAGGAAGATAATATCGAAAGAGGTCGATGTGCTAGTTCTCGTGTAACTTAAGTAGTACTTTACTTTAATAAAAAGGATTGCTATTATGTATATAACTGAATACTTAACAATAAGGTATTTGGATTAGGATCTGTGTAAAATAGATTCAAATAGTTTTTATTAAAGGAATATTATCTCTCGACTGTATTAATTCTAACATTTTTATGGTATTTAGAGGTTTGATCTTAAATAAAAAGCACTTTATTCACTTAACTCTTTTATATATATTGCAACAAAACACAGGATTTGAAGTTCATATAATAGGGATACTAATGCTATAACACATTTTCTGACGGCCATAGACATGTTAAAAATTGAATTTGTTCTTTTCTTTGTAAAGTAGTCATACGTTTTGAACCAAGCTATGTTTAAAAAAATTAACATTTCTTTCTGAAACTTGGACAGGGTATTCTCATGGTTATAAGCTACATTTTCCATATGCTCAGTTCTCCACAACTATAATTTTGATATTTTTTTTTTTTTTAAATCAATCTTCTTTTATTTTTGTTATCTCCTAGAGAGTAATAAAATTTGTAGATTAAATCTAGACAGGCCTTTGCAGAATCGGACAGAGTTTTAACCTGAATTCGGTCTATCAGAGTGCAAATCTATGACGTTGCTAGAGTTTCCACCAATCAGAAGGTCTAAAAATTATTTGAGTCTGTGCTCTGCCGAAAGCACAGCAGTCAGTTCTTTCCGAAGTCTTGCCATAGAAAGCGTACTCGCTGTCACGAGATTTTCGTGACAAGACAAGTCGATTTCCATAAGACTTAGAAGTTGGTTCACGGTTCGAGTTCTTCGTAACCATTGCCATTATAGAACTCAGATAATTTTAAATAGATCATTCTAGTGCTTTTTCGCGTAGAGTGGAAGATTTCCGTTGGGGCAAAATATCTACCGAGATATTTTGATTATTAACGCGAGAACACTTGAAGCAAGAAGCAAGAATTAGTGTAAGCATAATACACGATCTATTTTTAGCAAGCTTTGACCCTGAGATTAAGAGTATTCAAGTTATAAATAATAACAGTTTCATATCGCAGTGCGTGTATGCGCCGAGACGTAGTTTTTCAACGGGGTGATCTTTGGTCGGTAGACGAGCAGCGAGCGGAGCGCCTGGTGTCTATGGAAACAGTTGAAATACTACGCACAAGTAACTTATTTGTAAAACAAGCCAATAGACTCATTTATTGAAAGACAATTCATTAATAAACAATTTTATATTATAAAGTAATAAGACAATAGTAAATTTTAATGTTTTAATTTAATAAAAGTTTCCTACCTCCAGATATAGACTCTGTTGTAGTAATTTCTGTATAACCTATCTACGCAGTCATAATTTGTATCGTTGCAATATATGCAATTTTATATATGCAATATATATTATCGTTGCATAATATTGGTAAGCAGACGATAAAACACACTACGCAATACACATTTCATCTTCCTCAAGCATTGTTATATTATGTAGGTCATTAATATAGTTATTCCTAAATAAATACAGTACCTATACAGTTTACAAAAATGCTTTATAAACTTAATAACAAATTTGCGATATCTTTTTTTTTTTTTTTTTTTAAATACAAAAGTTATTATAATGTAGTTTTAATGAACTATTTACGTTTTCCGATTTACTAAACAGGCTTGCTGGATTTTATCTGAGTCAAAAGTAAAAAAACCTGCTATTAGCATAATTCATTTCGTATACATTGACCGTCTGTTAGTACACCTACCAGATTTTAAGTTTTCCCATGCATATTTAAAGGTTTTTCTAGCATTTTTTGTTTCTTTAAAGTTAGCCGTTTTAATTATGAACGAATAAAGAGGGCTTTGAGAACTCCTCGAAGATTAGAGCGAGAGTGATCGTCTTCTTCACACACTATTGAATTAGTTTTTTTATTGTCTAACAGGCATACGGAAGCTATTGTTAGTCTTCTATCCTCACAGCGGGAGACGCACAGCAGGCATTGTGATATTATGATGGAGGTGTTGTGTGGTATTGGAGAAACAAAATATTTTTTTACGTGTTAGTCTTATCTTCTTAGTATCAAATATCTTACTTTTTGTAATACGATTAAAGCAATAATTAGATTTTAATTATTTTTTGTATCTACAGTGCGGTTTATTATTGTGGACGGATTAAGGAAGACGACGCACAGTCATGGTTTTATACGTTAATCCAGTGAACGTGGCGCCGATCAGTGGGGTCAGTGTTTCAGTATATTAAACGCATTCGTAGGTGGGTTAGTCATGGAACTGAGTTCTGAGTTCTAGTCCACAAAGAACTCATTGTATCCGAAGGTGACGGTACATATCTCGACCGAATTAAAATTAATAATTCAAGCCCATCTATTTAGTATAGATTATTAATAGTATGTAAATGGAAATACTGTAGAGAGAGTTGTATTAGATTTGCTGATGATATGGTTGATTCACATGATAGTAAGATGAAAGTGACATTTCTTAAGGTGAAGGATTATTGACTTAAGCCACACAGTTCTAGTAAGTAGATTATTGAATATCTTGATAGTAAATGTAAAGAATATGAACTTATAATAAACAAGACGAAGACGAAGAGTACGATAGTAGCCGGTAACAGAGATATGTTAACTACTTAATTGAACGGTGAAAAGGTAGAACCACATTATGAGTGATGCAGTTTAATGCACTGTGATTGACATTATCATCTATACCTTGTCCAGCATAGCTTTAGAGAAGAAATAAGCAAAGCACACGTGTACACTCAACTTGAAAATAGTTCTGATTGGCTGCTGTAGGCCTGTGTTTTGCACAGTTTCTCCGCGAATATAGCACCTTTCTAATTATTCTCTGAACAAATGAAGCTCCTAAATTATCCCTTACAGATTACACAAATAGTATTGTTTTTACACTTTAATATTATTTGAAATTAACAGACTTTTAAAAAAGTTCCAAAGTTTTCATATGGGCATTCGCCGAACACACTGTTTACATGTTATGGTATCATAATTCTCAGTAATTCTAACAGTAAATTACAGTCTTTTAGACAGTTATATTGCTAATATTGACATTGAATAATACTAAAAATCGAAAATGAAATCTGGTTAGGCTTTTAATGATATTTGATTTCTAAGTACTTTTACCTGTTGAAAAACCAGTTTACAAGCATTACTGAAGTACAATTTACGAGTTCTCAAAATATCTACAAATAAGTATAAAACTGTTATTGCAATACTATATAAGCTCGAAACCTAAGAATAAATAATTAGAAAAATAAATATTGTATATCGGATATTCAATTTGGGAGCGATGATAATGATTTGAGTGGAAAAACTAGATTTTGTTTATACCTATTGATTATATCAGGAAAACGTACTATGTCAATGCAATATATTTATCATTGAGGATGAGAAGATGAGAACAATAGCTCTTGACAGGAAAGAAGGCAGGATGTTGCCAAGGCTTTTCAATTGTAGCGTCCCAAGATGAAGATACGTTTCATAAGATACGGAAATACCTGTATCGGATATATCCGATCTGATGATGAGATGTGAAGCTACAAAGCGCTAATCTGGAATGTTTTCTATAGCAGTGTGCAACACTATTATTTCTGTTTGTGATTATAGTCACTAACACAACTTTATTAATTAAAAATTAATTTTATCACTTCGCGCCACGTTATAACAACCTACGGTTTATGTACATTATTTGCTTGCATGCTCTTTTCTAAGGAATATCAACTTCAAGACATTTATCTCTGAATTCCGTCCACACTTTTAAAACTAAGTGCCAAATTCGTTAGAACTTTTTTTCTGAGGGATGCAACCATTTAGTGTATTAAAGTGTCTGATGGTTTCAGGTTTTGAACAGTCAAATTAGAGGCAATTGTCTCAAACAGCTTTTTAAATGTTAAACAAAATTCGTAAGTCAATTTATAAAGTTCCTGACTTAAGAAATACTTAAACAAACAATGCTATGTTCACTTGAAACAAGCACTAAAAATAAACACTACGAAAAGGCTCAGAAGATAACGAAACAACGTGTGGACATGGATTCGAGTAGCTATGCAGTTGCAACACCTACAGCCTACAGAACCGGAGCAGCAGCCAGCACTAGTATGCGACATGACAGTTACTCTATTTATAGCAAGCTGCTGGTATTGATTGCAGCGGTTTCGTGGTCTCCGCAAAGCATGTCCCCTTGTTGTCATGTCCCAGTCACCTTGACTCTATACCAATGTTGTTCTATCGCATTCTCCGCGCTTTCTTCTCATTGTTGACACTAATGCTCAGCCTTAGTCACGTCTCCGTGCGACAGTAACAAGTTACGTCACAGAGTGACACGCCTTAACGATTTCTCGTTTATCAAGTTCTGTTTTACTTTCCAAAGTAAGAACGTACGAAAGTGTTTAGCACATGTATTTCGTTTTTTTCTATGTACCGCCTGAACAAGATAAGAAGTTTCAGGTTTTATTTTAATTAAGAGTAAATGTAGGTCACATTATAAACTTATATCGTCTTTGTCTCCGGCGTGCTCTTGGTGATCTCTGCTAGCCATTTACTTTGCCGCATTAATTGAGGTTTAGTTCGGCAACCCACTCTTCGACGTCGTTTCTTATTCTGCTAAGGTGTTGTTTCATAAGTCGTCTTCGGTGCACGGTTAATCGAATACTGAATCTTATACTTGTAGTTAGTACCCACGTAGCGTTATTAGAGTGTGAAAACTGACTGTATATTTGTTTTTAATATTTTACAAGAATTTATACGCACACCGTCTTTTATCATCGCAAACACCAGAACGGCCGATAGCAGCCCTCACTCCAATCTGTGAAAGTCATCGATCGTGTCTCCGGGACTCCACCATTACGGATGGCGAGCCTGCCTTCTCGTATATATATCAGGGCTGATGATCGTAATAAAGCGTACGTCCAGCGTTGGGAAGCGCGGCCCGAGAGTTCGGGTCTGTGCAACCTGCGCCGCCGGAGCCTGTACTTCACTCAAGTGCGGTAGCTGGCCTCCATCGTTCGCTTATGGTACCGAAACGGCGCCTCCACGAGGCCCCAGCTGGGCAACGTTGTGTTTTGTACGGACATCCGTGACTTTGCATAATATAACGGCTAAGTTCGTTACTCCTGAGAGACCACACTCAGGAGTCTCTCACAGTCTCTCCTGGCGGGCCAGCGGATGGAGAGTGGGGATTTTTACAGTGCTCCTCGCTGGGAAGCGCATGTGTTTTCGGTTGCATGAGAGACTAGTAAACTGGGCATCTTCGGGAAACTGTAATACCACCAGATGAACAGTGGTGGAACACACTCCCCCTCCTACAATGCCTTATCGTATATATTCCTGTTCACTGTCCTTTGCTCTACGCATTCGTGGAACAATCTATTTTGCAAAACCTTAGAGAGAAACTGATTCACGATGTTTGGGGGACGAACAACGGTGAAGAAGAAAAAGAAAGAAAAGCGCGTTATAAGTTACTTGTAACAGAATGTTCGGCTGACAAAAACAAAAGTCATTACAGAAAATTTTATGACAGATAAAATCATCTCAGTATACAGAAGGAAAAGTATCTTAAAAGGTACGATCAAGGCGGGAAATTGAACAATAGGCGTATCCACTTTACATCAAATTTTTAACTTATACCTGTTTACAGAATAGCTATAGAACCAACAATTATGCTAACGTTCATCGAAATATTAAATAAATTTTACACCTCTATTACATAATATCATGAGAGTTATATTGTGCACTGTATTAAATTTGAATTGTATCAGTCTCCTCGCCTATGTAAAAACACGAATGAATTAAAATCTATTTTCAGAAGATAATTTTTATTGGGGAAAATCAGAGTGCAAAGAAACTTTTGATTAATAAATGGCATTCCTTATCAACTACTAAGGGACATTTTTATGATAACAATATTATTAGCCCAGTTACTAAAGTTCACAAATTCAATACACTCGCAGGACTGGAAACTACCTGCTCACCATAAATTGTGAGCAGTGACAAGTTAAGGTTTATTAAGGTCACGTTATATTTTTAATTCAACATATAACAATCTTTCATAAGTCTGTTTAGCTCTTATCGCCCACAATTTTCTTCACACATTCATTGTGCTGTTAGTGACACTCTATATACACTACACCAAATATTTAAGTATATTAAAAAAAATAGATCCTTAAGATTTCCAAATTAATCTCAGATTAATTATTTTTTGACCTTAATTCACATCAAAGATAACAATTATGGTGTATTATTATTAACAATATAAAATATTTAACCTAATATTTGGTAGTTATGCATAACTTAGTACATAATTGCAGTTATGTAGTAAGACTCCAAACTAACCTGGCGACGATATATCAAACGAACCACAGACATAGCCCGCAAAGGAATCCGAAACCTCCGGCTTCATAACTACAATGATCGTTGCTCCAGCGTGATACCCAGCCGCATCTACACTGCCTGTCTTCGCCCCATCAAACGAACCACAGACCTAGCCCGCAAAGGAATCCGAAACCTCCGGCTTCATAACTACAATGATCGTTGCTCCAGCGTGATACCCAGCCGCATCTACACTGCCTGTCTTCGCCCCATCAAACGAACCACAGACCTAGCCCGCAAAGGAATCCGAAACCTCCGGCTTCATAACTACAATGATCGTTGCTCCAGCGTGATACCCAGCCGCATCTACACTGCCTGTCTTCGCCCCATCAAACGAACCACAGACCTAGCCCGCAAAGGAATCCGAAACCTCCGGCTTCATAACTACAATGATCGTTGCTCCAGCGTGATACCCAGCCGCATCTACACTGCCTGTCTTCGCCCCATCAAACGAACCACAGACCTAGCCCGCAAAGGAATCCGAAACCTCCGGCTTCATAACTACAATGATCGTTGCTCCAGCGTGATACCCAGCCGCATCTACACTGCCTGTCTTCGCCCCATCAAACGAACCACAGGCCTAGCCCGCAAAGGAATCCGAAACCTCCGGCTTCTTAGCTAAAATGAACGTTGCTCCAGCGTGATACCCAGCCGCATCTAACTGCCTGTCTTCGCCCCATCAAACGAACCACAGACCTAGCCCGCAAACGAATCCGAAACCTCCGGCTTCATAACTACAATGATCGTTGCTCCAGCGTGATACCCAGCCGCATCTACACTGCCTGTCTTCGCCCCATCAAACGAACCACAGGCCTAGCCCGCAAAGGCATCCGAAACCTACGGCTTCTTAGCTAAAATGAACGTTGCTCCAGCGTGATACCCAGCCGCATCTAACTGCCTATCTTCGCCCCATCAAACGAACCACAGACCTAGCCCGCAAAGGAATCCGAAACCTCCGGCTTCATAACTACAATGATCGTTGCTCCAGCGTGATACCCAGCCGCATCTAACTGCCTGTCTTCGCCCTATCAAACGAACCACAGACCTAGCCCGCAAAGGAATCCGAAACCTCCGGCTTCATAACTACAATGATCGTTGCTCCAGCGTGATACCCAGCCGCATCTACACTGCCTGTCTTCGCCCCATCAAACGAACCACAGACCTAGCCCGCAAAGGAATCCGAAACCTCCGGCTTCATAACTACAATGATCGTTGCTCCAGCGTGATACCCAGCCGCATCTACATTGCCTGTCTTCGCCCCATCAAACGAACCACAGGCCTAGCCCGCAAAGGAATCCGAAACCTCCGGCTTCTTAGCTAAAATGAACGTTGCTCCAGCGTGATACCCAGCCGCATCTACACTGTCTGTCTTCGCCCCATCAAACGAAACACAGACCTAGCCCGCAAAGAATTCCGAACCTTCCGGCTTCTTAGCTACAATGATCGTTGCTCCAGCGTGATACCCAGCCGCATCTACACTGCCTGCCTTCGCCCCATCAAACGAACCACAGATCTACCCCGCAAAGGAATCCGAACCCTCCGGCTTCTTAGCTAAAATGATCGTTGCTCCAGCGTGATAACCAGCCGCATCTACACTGCCTGTCTTCGCCCCATCAAACGAACCACAGACCTAGCCAGCAAAGGAATCCGAACCCTCCGGTTTCTTAGCTACAATGATCGTTACTCCAGCGTGATGCCCAGCCGCATCTACACTGCCTGCCTTCGCCCCATCAAACGAACCACAGATCTAGCCCCCAAAGGATTCCGAACCCTCCGGCTTCTTAGCTACAATGATCGTTGCTCCAGCGTGATACCCAGCCTCAAGTACACTGCCTTCCTTCGCCCCATCAAACGAACCACAGACCTAGCCAGCAAAGGAATCCGAACCCTCCGGCTTCTTAGCTACAATGATCGTTGCTCCAGCGTGATACCCAGCCGCATCTACACTGCCTGTCTTCGCCCCATCAAACGAACCACAGACCTAGCCCGCAAAGGAATCCGAACCCTCCGGCTTCTTAGCTACAATGATCGTTGCTCCAGCGTGATACCCAGCCGCATCTACACTGCATGTTTTCGCCCCATCAAACGAACCACAGATCTACCCCGCAAAGGAATCCGAACCCTCCGGCTTCTTAGCTACAATGATCGTTGCTCCAGCGTGATACCCAGCCGCATCTACACTGCCTGTCTTTGCCCCATCAAACGAACCACAGACCTAGCCCGCAAAGGAATCCGAACCCTCCGGCTTCTTAGCTACAATGATCGTTGCTCCAGCGTGATACCCAGCCGCACCTACACTGTCTGTCTTCGCCCCATCAAACTAAACACAGACCTAGCCCACAAAGGAATCCGAACCCTCCGGCTTCTTAGCTACAATGATCGTTGCTCCAGCGTGATACCCAGCCGCATCTACACTGCCTGTCTTCGCCCCATCAAACGAAACACAGACCTAGCCCGCAAAGGATTCCGAACCCTCCGGTTTCTTAACTACAATGATCGTTGCTCCAGCGTGATACCCAGCCGCATCTACACTGCCTGTCTTCACCCCATCAAACGAATCACAGACCTAGCCCGCAAAGGATTCCGAACCCTCCGGTTTCTTAGCTACAATGATCGTTGCTCCAGCGTAATACCCAGCCGCATCTACACTGCCTGCCTTCGCCCCATCATGACTTACGCGCATCCCGTCCTTCTCATTGCTGGCTTTGCTCGCCCAAAACAATACAAAATTATTGAACGGCGAGCCCTCCGACTAATTTACCGCCGACCTCTCAAAACCAAAACCATATATACTGCTCTTTGTGCCCTCAATAAACTCTCACCCACCCTAGACGTTAATAAATTAAATTAAAAATATGCCCAAACAGCCAAACAACGTGCTTCGATCCAATCCATCGCAGCCTCCATTAACAGGACTACCAGGAACACCCACAGGCTTATAAACCGTCTTTTGGCTATTGCCTCCACCTAGAAATACACGCATACAGTGAAACAACTAAATAAACATATTACACCATACTCCACTTCATGACAACGTGATCTCCTATTTCCATAATTCTTTCTCTCTTCACACCCTATACTATGCCCACTTCTTTGTGTCACCCTCCTATACCTTGACGCCGCTCTGTCGCTCCCCTCCATCTTTATCGTCCTACGCTTCTCGACCCGCCCATGGCTGTTTATTAGTTTGGCACTCCCATCAACATCATCCGATCCCCATTTGACTGTCCACACTACATTCACACACACACTTACTCTTACTTCTGGGTGCCTCCACTTTCTCCGCCTCCTGCCCGCACTGGCGTGCGTCTCCACCTACCTATTACCATACGGCTGAAGGGGGTCAGTCCCCAAATCAGCCTGAGCCTCAAACAATTTTAAAAAAACATGGATCGTGAGCTTATAGATGTCAAAAATATAACTGACCTCTAGACAAGCTTTAATAAGTTTTTATAAAGAAGGACACACGTCCAGTACACACTATTGAAACAATTAATAAAAGTCACCAATTACAAATGTTAGCATAGAATAGTTAAGACTTCACACTAAACAGCGCTGTCAAATAACGCGCACTCAATCGCAAAACTCGTCCTGGACGGCCTTTGTCAAATATACTCAGCCAAGGTAGTATTGTGGCACAAGACGTTACCGGATGGTTCCACGATACTCCCGACAGATGCAGAACAGGTAGAAAGTTCGAAAATGTGATGTATAGCTGACCTTACAAACTGTGATGTATAGCTGACCTTACAGACTGTGATGTATAGCTGACCTTACAAACTGTGATGTATAGCTGACCTTACAAACTGTGATGTATAGCTGACCTTACAAACACCGTTGCCCGATTATGGGTACTATGCAGTTCCCTATTTTGATATTTAGTATTACCTTCTTTCCTTGAATTCAAAATCTTTAAAACAATTTCGGTAAATTATATTATCAAAATCTTATAATAAAACCAAAAACAATAATTCGAGTTCTCTCTTATTTTATTTTTTCCAACAATCAAAATATCAAGAGACATATCATGACCTTCCTTTTTTATGAAAACCATCATTATCTTCACATACCGATTTACTTATGGCTATCGCCGCTTGTCTTGCATCCTCGTTGCGTCCATCGATGCCGATGCAAATAGTCAGTCCTCTTGTGTGAGGCCTTTTCCACTCGTGGCACTTTCAACATCGTTTTTTTTGCCAAGGAATGTCTAGGCCTTCCTTTTTTGCTTCTATCGGATGGTGTCCATTTCCATACCTCCTTTAACAATAATTCCCTTAACGTGCGCTTCTGGTGTCCGTAACAATTTAACATTTTACCCCTACCGTTTCTAATTATGCCTACGCCAATACCCATTTCCGCTCTTACAACTACTTTCTCAAATTTCTCCAAATTAGTTCGCCTAAAGCATCGTCTTCAGTAATCAACCTCCACAGCTCCATTTATGAATTTATTTCTTTTATTACCTCCCATAGTTCTGCCCCATATAAGCTCTCTACTATTGTTTTATATGCATCAGAATCTTATTACACTTTGTAATTCAAGCACTCTAGTAGCATATTCAATTGCCATATTGCTGTTTTTGGTTCTCCTATTCTTGATTTTATATCTTGATTGCTTTCATCATCAGTTGATAACCTATTATTACTCCTAAATACTTAACGTTACTCGTATCTGTTATAACTTTTGTTCCTAAATCTAGGTCTTGGCCTCCGCCACCTACTACCAAGTACTCGGCTCTGCAAAAACCAAAATAATAAAAATAATAGAGTTTTTATAATAATAATATTACATGTTCCCTAATCGTGATGGAGCTACTATCGATAATAAGATGGAAAATGAAAACATGCGATTAAATCAGTCTATACGGCGTATTTCTAAACAGTAACTTACACTTAACTACTCGTCATTCACTTCTCGTGACTTTGGTCTTCTGGCTTTTTCACAAACTTTCTCTTAGCCTTCAGTTCGCGAGTAGAGACATCGATGCAGCAGGGATGTGATATACTTTGTACTGGACCGTTCGGTCGAAATAATAAATATTTCATATCACGTATCCAGGTTACAGAACAACAAGACTCTACTGTAATGTCAACTGACAAGTTGACTACGCTGATTGCGAAACTGACATGGACAGCATGCAACCGCTGTATGCCGACAAATTATGCTCTCTAATGCGAACAAATTAATTTTATAACAAAACTTAATTAATGTTTATAAAGCTTTACGTCCATCAAAATGATAAAATTTAATTATCTCACTTATTTGTTTACCGTCTTTTAAAACGTTTAAACTAGAATTGATAACTCTCAGACGGCAAAGAATATACTTTAGCTTCACACTTAAAAACGGTCTTCTGGCTACTGCCGATGAACCTCCACCTAGAAATACACGCAGACACAGAAACAACAGTTTACTTCACACTCAGAAAAATTTTTGAAATGTTGATTACTGTTACTTACATAATGGTTTTCATGTATATTGTTTACTTTTATTTACAACCAAAAGGTAAAAATCACTAACTCAACAATACGAATTCAACCCAAGTAATGATACAAAAAACAGCATAATAATGTTTTGGCGTTCTGCGAATAATTTAAAAAAAATTAAAAATACCTTGATGTTATTTATAAACGGACGCTGCAACTTGTGACAAAGTCAAAATTCACAATGTCTGTGATAAACATAGAAAAAGTCAAAATTATAACAGCTCAAGGCAAACATGCAGTTTAGTCACAAATACTTTAAACTTGTTTCATCTTAATACCAGTTTTCAGTAATTAATTGCTTCTAAACAAAAAGTCACGTCAACTAATTTGACGTTAGATGAAGATGTACATGAAGCACATGATCTTGATGTCGATGAAGATGTACAACGTTGAAATGAGATGTACGTAATATGTAATAGTGCTGTGTGCATGTGTATTCTGCTACAAAACCTAAGGTAGGCCTACGTATTAATGTACAGTAATACGGTTCTTCTTCATGGGTGTGTGTACATGTCTGCGTGCGTGCATGTGTGTTTTCTTCTTCTCTACCTTATACAATCACAACACAGTGTTTGTCAATTGTGTTCCAACCATTTCATCTTAGGCTCTTTTATCCATTGGACTTGTATTCAAACACTTTCACTATTCTGTTTGTCCTTCATTCGTTTAAAATACTGTATTCTTTATTCCATTTGTTTTTCTGTTCTCGTATTTATGGTGACTATATTTAATTACGTCCTTATATTATAACTGCGCATTTGTTCTGTTAACGTACAGTTGTTTCTTCTTGTAAGTAGTTCACTTCGTCTGACTGTAAGAACTGACAATCTCTACTTGACGTTACTCACAGTTCGTCTTTTATACATAACAGTCGTTGCGAACGTTACGTGATAAAATTTTAATTTTATGCAATTTCTTGACTTACTACTAAATTTTATACAAACTGTCCCTTTTGCTCCCTGATCCTGCGAAAGGAAAGAAGAAAAGAAAGTCAAAATCTACAAAACCAATTATCCAACATTTTATATAACAATTTAAAATAAATAAAAAATAAATCAGTGTCACGAAAAATAAATTAGTAATTAAAAACAATCATCTCTCTCTCTAGCCTTTCGATTGTAGAGGTTTCCAGACACCGAGCTGTCGTGTGGTCATCTATCCAAGTGTCCGTACTTACGCATGTGATGCTTGAGTTTGCAAGCGGAGCTACGATGCTATAATTATACGAGTTACACGGGTTACACAAATTGCTATGGAAAATAAATTCTGCGTAACACTGTAAGAATAAAGCCAGTTCGTTTTGGGGTAACCAAACTTTTAATAATCTTAATAGGAAAAGTTTAGGGAAAATAACATTGTCACTTTGTCTAAATAGATCAGCAAACACGGGTCATTGCTAGTTTTTTTTTAAATGTATTTCTGTGTTTTTCTTCGTTCAAATCATTTTTTAATCGTCCCATTACAAGCAGGTTGAGATGGGTTTCCATACAGTTCTTTCGGAAGCTGTTGCTCAGCGAGCCAAATCTGATTTTACGTAATTAGTTACTCCTACAACTGTATTGTCCGAAACGAAATAAAAGAACTAATAAAGGCAAACGCGATCTGGATAAACCAATGGATCGTGATGACGCAATAATTAATAAAGTGATTCGTAACAAGCCAATAATAGCAGGTTCTATACCGTATGAGGCTGCATAATAATAGAATTAATTCAGATAGCTCCGACATTTATTCATGTGTTGCTATGTTCATAACTGCGACTTACATAAATATAGGCACAGCCAAGGTTAGTAGTAGGTTTAACTACGCAGTGTGTTTCCCAAAGATGGTGCCAAACTTCGGGAAATGATCCTACACATTAAACTCAAGGAATATGTCCAATACACATACAGTGAAAAAAGCGCTTCGTTTTGCGTCTGTGTGTCTATATGTGTTGAAAAACATTGATTACTACCGAACGAAATGTGATAAATGGTTGGCACTTAATAGACACGGTACATTTAGCATTTTATATAAGTACGAAACAAATCAAAGTAGTATTAATCATTTTCAAAATGGCGGCTGATCAAACATTTTAATCCTGTATTTCACAATAATTATTATGTATAACAAAAAATGGTCATTGCATAAAAATTAGTTCTTTTATTTTTCATCAAATGGAATCTTTTTTATGTAATTATGATAAAAAAAACGGAAATATTACATTTCTTTTATAACAAAACCTTTGGCTTATTTACCTTATAGTTAGTGTTTGGCCTGTTTTGTTTTCAATTCCATAAACAAGGTGCTATTGGATTATGAATAAAAGGGCTAATTTTTTATGAATTAAGACATTTTCGTTATAAGTGTTGTCAAATTTAGAATTAAACATTTCAACAGCCGCCATTCTAAAAATGTTTAAGATAATACTTTGGTTTGTTTTGTACTTATATGAAATAATAAGGTACTGTATATAAGCCTAACAAATATCAACTCCACATCTCATTTCATTTCCACCCAGTAACTAATTGTTGTTAAAAAACACACAGACTCCCAGACGAAAACGAAGCATTTTTCACCATATGTTTATCAGGCATTTTTTCTTCGGTTTAATGAGTAGAATCGTTTACCAAAGTTTTGGCACCATATTTTGGAAACACTCTGTATTTAATTACCAAAATCTCTGAGTATCAAAATGCTTATTGTACAAAACGTCTAACGGACGCAATGCTACTTGTACAAAATATTAAAAAAAACATCATAACATTAAATATCATATCAAGTATCACTTATCAAAATACCGTAACACTGAGCGTCCAGAAGATGTGTACCAAGTTTTGCGTAGACGAAAAATTGTCTAGAATAATATTTATTTAATCTGTAGTAGAGTATACAGAACTATGAATGCCGTTGGTGGGTATTCAAAGTTTTAAAAGAAAGCCGGTAACTCACTGCGCTCCCAAACGGAAGTTCCTGAAATTCACAAGAAAATGACCAAGAAATAATGAGATTTTAATCAAACGATTTATGGCCGGCCGTCAGTAAATGCGATATCCTGTAAAAACACGCTACTAAGGGAATTAGGGAATTAAAGGCAAGGCAGAAACAATGGTAGCAAATTATCGAGCTTAAAATACCTTGGAGAAATTGTAGTTTATTTAAGATCACAAAGTTACAAAGTAAACTGTCAGCCAATGTTAACGACTGAACGTCTTTAAAGTATTAAATATTACCTCATTGGACATTATTTTCTTGTAAGGACTGATTGTGCGCCAAGGCCAGTTATTATTTGTTTTATGGGAATTACTTTTTCGGGTTGTGAAGTGAACAGTATATCAATAACTTGTTTTTGACTACAGTATATTAAACTCAGTAACTCAGTGATTTTTACTGTACACAGAAGTTAAACAGGTGATTGTTTTCCCGTTTCTGGTGTCTATTTATTTTGTGCCTCACTGAGGTTGTAATATTCGACGAACTTCGAGGAATATTTATCTGGAAATTAACCTAGCACTTTTATCACCGCTTTACAAACCACACATGGACATAAAACTATACGTTAACAGACATCTGACGCATTCAGAGCACGCAAGTGTATCACCTTCAATAAACGCGTTACAATAATGACTTGATTCATTATCGTGTGTCTACGTAAGTATGAATCACGTTTGTCGTATGACTCATATACTGTACTGTATAGTGTGTAATCTAACAAGCATTTTCATTCGTTTTTTATAAAATCAAAACGTAAAACTTTGTACCAGCCATATTAGCTGCAACTACCGTTGTCTATGACGATGCAAACCTGTATAATTTATCTTAACTAAACGGTGCAAAAAACACATACCGTTGTATGTACAGCATTAAATTTTATTGCAGTACTGAAATACACTCAGGAGCTCAGTATACCAATAGGTATGACGCCTCGCTACTAATCTAGAGATTCTGAGTTCGGTTCTTCGGCCCATCATACAATCAACGTGTGTCTTTTAGCCTCCAGGTTGACTCGGCCTGTAGAAATGAGTAGGCCTACATGATATAAAAATGTGATGTGATAATGAGCGGCTGAAGTGTGATGCTGACCACACTAATATCGTCGTATTCCGAACAGTTCACATAAGCCTTCCTTGCCTAACTCCGAGACTGCTTAGGCTGTAAACAAGAGTCAGTATTATTGTAAGATACCTTCTTATTTTTGTTTTTATCGAGTAAGACCACTTCGGAGCGCGTTGCACATTTTGTTCTTTTCTCTTTTTCCAGCAGGCTTTCATCTTTTCGTGTTAATACTCCTACTTTATTATTTCAAAACATTGTGATTATACTTTAACAAACTTTCAACCCTGAGAAGACTACTACACAGATAATAATAAAGAGTGAGACAGATAAGTTGAATTCGTATAATTCAAACCTCAGAGCATTTCGTAAATGCATAGAATGTATCCTTAAAAGAAAAGAGCTTCGTACACTAATTGATGTCGAACATACCCAAGTACTTTTTTGCGCTCCATATCCCTCGTTGAAATGGACAAGATGATAGCGAAACCAGAAACCATCTACGGTAGAGTGGTACGTGGACAGTGTGAAAGAAAAGATTAATAACGCCTGTCTTATCTGCTGGAATCTAATTTTTATAAAAGTTGAAAAGATGTTGAGGCTTTATAGTAAGAGAAAAGTCTACAATCAAATATATGTTGGAAGATATAAATGTATCCCCCATCAATGAAATCAATGTTAAATGGAGGGAGGGTTAATGAAAGAAAATTACGAAGTAAAACGCAAAAATATACTTAATTTAGCTAGTGCTATTTTCAGTATAGTATCTAAATATATCCAGTTTACTATGATGCGTAGTGAGTCTTTATTTATTTTATTTTTGCCATAGAGTGAAGCAAATCCTAGAAACAACGAAAACGTTAAATAGGCTGAAACATGTAGGCCTGCGTAGTGGCTTTTAATCCTTCAATAACAACAGGGTGATCTTGGCGTCTAAACTGACCGGTAGTCACAATTAAATAGTCGTGTTTGAAGCTCTGGATCCTTAATGTTCTTATTACATAATACAACTTGACAATAAGCTCCGTTAATTGGTGTTGTCAAATTTACAACTTCCTACTTACGCGCTCATTAAAATCTCCGAATAACCTGAAGGGTATAAATTAAACTCGAGAGAAGCTAAGAACGATTCGCTGTCTGTCGGATGTGAAACCTGAATTTTACTTGTTCCTTTTATAATAATTGTGCTTAAAGTCATATTCCTGAGAGTCATACCTAACCGTGTTTTATTTAATTTAGCGATTAAAACACAAAAAATGAATTTCAGATAATCAATTCTTATTAAATTATTTTCTAAATACATAACGTAAGTAGACTTTTTCATTACACTGAAACAGGTGTATATTGCAATTCGAATTATTGCAGAAAACCTGTTTTGAGAAAAAAAAATTGAACACTGAAGAGGATCTTGGCATTTGAAAAAATTTTGCGTAAACATAATTTAAATCTATGAACTTTAATCCTACAATAACTGATTTGTCAATATAAATAGAAAACTAATACAGTGGTAACAGTCTACACAACGATATTAACAATATTCTCATCATCATCATTATAATCATGGGCGTAACTTGGGAGGGGCAAGGGGGGAACTCGCCCCCCACCCCAATTTTCCGAGCATTATAAAATTTTGTTTCCAGTTGTTTATAAATAAAAACTAGCAAATAGTCAAACAAGAGACAGTTTCTATGCTTGCGAGCACAGTAAGTACTATTTATCAACGTCTGTATTGTTATCTGACGACTAGTTGCTATAAATTTATTATTCTTATTTCTTTCGAAGAAACTTGTAAGGGGAATGTTTAACAGATTTGAATGATATACGTCTAAATAATATTTCTGTTCGAAAAAAAAACAAACGCTCGAGACCTAATTGACTGGAATACAATGCGTGCCTTTTACACAAACAAAGACTTGATTTGGAACATCGCAAACCGTCGATGGCTTTGTTCACGAATCTTAAAAGACGGTCGTTTGGAACTGTTATTTGTTAATGATTACTGATACAAGTGCGGTCGGTTACTCGGTCGTGTGCGTAGTCCGTTAAAGTACACATCGCTTGTCTCTTTCTTAATTCGTTATTGTTGTGATTGTTTTGGTTTTGTGTGTTGATAAGTGCTGGGAAATGGGAAATAAGAAAGCAAAGGAGTAACATGGCTTAATTTCTTTGAAAATTACCTGACTGGTAATTTGAAAATTTCTTTGTGTTGTGACTGATTCGGCTTCCTCCTACTACTGCCGAGCATTTTGTGACAGTGTGCCTAAGAGAGAGGATGCGTTTACGAAAACTGGGTATAAGAATTGGAAGAACTGAAATTGTTTATGTTTATATGCCTACAGTATATTTGTTCTAGGTAAACATAACTGGAAGTACAACTTATGAAGGAAGGTTTGTTGATCGTTAAAAAATGAAATTGTCCCTCGTTTACTAACTAAGAATTATTACTAAACTTTCTAATTTTGTATATAATATATTTTATTTATTTTATTATATAGATGGTCTCGCTACACACTTGAATTTATGAAGCTTTACCCTGCCTCCCCAAAAGTTAGGCCCCAAGTTACGCCCATGATTATAATCATGGTAGTAATTCATATAAACATGGTAATCCTTCGTTAATCGTTTCAAGTACGGTAAACATTCTATCAGGCCTACACGTTTTTCGTACTTACTCGTTTTTTCTCCAATGTCCCGGAGAAATTCCTATATTTTCGCCTTATTTTATTTCGGTTATGCGTTTTTTCGGTGTTTACGTATTTTGTAGTTTTTAAGTTTACGTATTTCTATTATACGGTTTACATACTCTGCTGTCCTTTGCAGACCTCAGGTGCGCCTAACAATCTAAGGACTCAGATTACCGCGTCCAAAAACGGCGAGTCGTCTAATGTAAACAAAACGCACACACACCCGCGCGCGCACGCTATAAATATATATTTAAACGAATTGTTTTTTCTGTTCTCGCTAACAGGCTGGTGAAGTAAATTCATTTTAGTATCCATGACTTTTAATTATTATTTTTCGGTTTCTTTTTTCTTCTTCCTCATCCCATATTTCTTCCTTTCCAATTTTTTTAATCACTGATCCATATTAAGGTCATACGTTTATACTATTATTATTACGGTGTAAAAACGAGGAAAAAGAGTTGCGATTATCCAAAATCAAACTGAATGTCTCGCGCCCCATGCACCAGGAGTCACGGGCATTGTTAAAGAAATCCATGTGGCATTTTGGCAAAATAATATGCCATAAAGACTTTTAATTGCATCGTGTTAGTTGACATTTATGGCGAGGCGCATAAAGAAATAAATTTATTGTCACCCGCGGATTTTGCGATCGCTAATAAATTACATACGTTCGTTGTAATCTTGTCTTGAGAAGTAAAGCACTTCTTATGTAACCGGACCAGCATCCGGGTCACTAGCCTCAGCCTCACACTTCCCCTCTCCCATTCGACTGGTTGACCACATGCTGACTAACTCGATTTATACGAATTCCAGGCTATTTTTAGAAACGCGTTCCCCGTTTTTATTTTCAGATTAAGCTGCGAACCACCCCGCGCGACCAAACACAGACGCCAGGGTCATGATCGCGTCCGCAAAGAGAGAGAAATCCTCTTTCTTTTTATGGAAGTGTCAAATTCCCCGTCGTTTGCATGTGATTTGAATTTCGTAACACTTGCAGCTCGATTAGCAAACCACTTAGGTAAACAATGCGGTCTTGCCGGTAAAAGCTGTCTTGCATAAATATTTATGTAACCAACGTAACGCGCAAAAATCTTGAACTTTATGCAACACATATAATGTTCGTAATACTTAATCCAACCACTCACTGACGGCAATTTTACCTGTACAAATATCCTAAAACATTGTATTGTCTAAACACAAGCCAGCCAGACTGTAATCCTTACATTTGTGACTGCTTAGATCTGTGTACTGCTTATGACTGTGTCAACGATTTCGTAGCAAGACTACGCTTGAGGTACGACACAACAACAAATAAACCAGGGAAATCCCTCAACAATAGTACTAAATACACTCAAGAAATAAACAACAATTAGAAATGAGAATTTGTTAGTAATGTTGCATTAAAATTTAATTTAACTCAGATATGTAACACTTGTGTTAATCATGAATTTGTTAAACAGCGGACGTATAAAAAGCTTTATACAACGCTCATTAAATGTCGTTTTTTGTATAGTTGCTTTTCCATATACACATTTTTCTGTTTTATGCTTCTTACTCCTTTCGTATTTAAAACTACGACTGTGATGCTACGAAATGAATTAATAGAGTAAATATTTCTGTTTATTCTTAAATAAAACATCGCCTAGATTACTTGATATTACTTAATAACATTACTCAATCGTATCAAAGATTATGCGTAACTAACCTAACCACACCATTTAACACTAGTGGTGTTTCCAATTTGAAATACACATTTATTATTTTCCTGTAAGCGGAAAAGGCAAATGTAAAACTTTTATAATACACCACATCTAACAATCAAAAGCAATCATGCTCGTCTGTCTGTTCAAGTGAAGTCAAATTTACTTAATTTTAAATAATTTTTAAAATAATAATTACTCATCCCCACCACGGTACATAAAATTTCGGGAGTCACAAATTGAAATATTTAGTCTATGTATTCCAATGGTACATACAGGTTGCATAGTCAAACGATAGTCTGTTATACTGGAGGCTAATATTTATCGAAAATTAACTAAATTCTCTTATATTGTCAGTAATAATCTTATATAAATAAAACAAAATTATTGTCTTTATAACGGTTAGTGTTACATAATGGACGGATTTCATCCTTAACACTTTATGTGCGTTCTTCCCGGATGAAGTAAATTTATTATATTATATTAAATTTATTAAATTAAATATATTATTCTGTAATACCGTGGGGATTCACTTCACTTCGACTATCTATTCGTTCGAGCAGAGAAATATTTAATTAATTATATCATTTCTGGGTTCGTTTCTACGGGTAAAGTGAGTTTAATGATTGTCGTGCATAGAACTTGCACTTTTCGCAATCTTGAAGTACCGTATTCTCACGCATACACAAGTTTTAACTCCGGGTGAGATATAACTTAACCTAAACGCTCATCTTTCACTCACACGGACAGCACTATACGACATTGAACCGTATAACTAATTATACGATTATTGTTCTAGTAATTTAAAAGTTCATATAGGACTTTAAACTGTCTGTCTATTTCAGACCGGTACTTTAAATTTTACAAGGACTATAAAGTTCACAACGTGACACATTCGCTGTAATCTGCTCTGGTTGACGTTTTCTGTAGAACTTTCTGCCCTAAAAGCACAAACTCCAGATCCGAATGACATATCGAACGTTCAGATTGGTTAAAATTTCTTATACGTAATAGACAAAGATGCAGTAATTGAAAGCTCTGGTTAGGCTTTGCGCAAAAACATTAGAACATGTGCGATGTTATCTGCAAATGTTAGGACCTCATTAAAATTTTCAACGTATAAAACTGTATTAAAACAAATTAGTAATATTAAATCGTTTATGTGACATTAAACAGTTGTAGCGTCATATATGAATTATAATCTGTCAAAGTTGTATTTTGATACGTTAACAAATAATGGAGATATCCTCTTTAATTTAATTTATTACCACACACACGCACTCGCGCACTAAGAATGCACATATATGGATTTAGGGACAAATTGTGAACAATTTATAATGTCTCACTCCACAGTCCTAAATCTAATACAATACTTTCCTGTCTAATTAACAAAGTCCAACAATCTTATTGTCTATACATGCTTATACGAAGGAAAAAGAGATTCTACAATATTTCTTTCTCATCCTTCAGCAATGTTTCCTTGCAGAACACATTGTTATGACAATTACGTAACGCTCTCGAAAAGTCGAGAGTGTCGTTCTATCGCTTCTCGGCTATCCGAGCAGGTGCAGTGCCTCGGTCAAGGCCGTGCAGCTTCCAGGCTGTTCGACTTCTTATGTTGGGACGGGGCCAGGAGTATGGAAAATTATTCTGGAACATCTGCGGAATCTATTCGAGGGTCTACGGCCGGCTTAGTTACACCTGACGATATTGTAGAGTGCGGATCAAGTGATTGTTGCGGATTAATGGAAAGTGTTATTGTGTTAATTAGGGTGGTATTGTAATAAGGTGACATTATTATTGCATGTGGACAGATTTAACTTTAATTATCCTATGAGAGTACCATGTTAACTTCAAATTGTTATTTGTGAATGATTAAAGGTGGTAATTAGTGACTTCATTGGTGTCTGTATGTTGTTTCTACTGTACAATACAACGATTCTTGAGACCGTCGTAACAATATATTAGAATGCGGTTAAGTATTCTTTATGTAGTGTATGTACTTACTATTATACAACAGTTGCTAAACACGTCTGATGTTTATAACATTTTTTTATTGTAGAAAATAAGATTATTTGAAACAACAGGTAACAGCGACAGTCTTGAATACAAATCTGGTTCTGCAACATATGACAAATAATCCATATCAGTTTTCCGATGATATCAGTTAGATAAAAGCAGTTATATTTAGCGCGCACACGCTGATACAACAACATCACTACTAGCATATGAATGAAGAGAAGATCTTGCATATTCACTTAAATGAAGAAATTTAAACCATCCTTGGACTGAAAAAATCTTATGTGAATTATTTTGTCTGTTACTGTGTCTTAACGCGACATGATAGGTTGAGATAAACAGTAAACATGAGGTTTTGAAGATAATATGAAGGTTATGATTTTCTAAACTTTCCTTTCTCCTCTTAAAACAGAATACGAAATTAAATAGTTGGATTGTTCCCTCAGGTAAAGATAGATAACAGAATTGTGAAGAAGCTGCACAAGGACAAATAAGATGAAGGGCGGAGAGGCAGCGTTATTAATCTGCTAAGGCTAAATATGATTGACGAACAGGGCCTCAATAGATGGACGGTGGCATCCACATGTGACTGTTGCTCCAACAAACAAGAAAAGGGGTAGTACGAGGCTTATCCAGAAAGTAAGTACCGTCTGCGCAAATATCCCTTCGCATATTGTAGTACGAAGGTCGCGCATGCGTAGTTACTTCCTTCTATTCGACGACGAAGTAGCCAAGCTATATTGTTTGTATACGTTCCGATTTACGTTTACTACACATCGGTAATCATTTTTTTAAAAATCGATCGGCCCGCCAGTTGTGAAATAAGAAGAGTTATTAGGTTTTTGAATGCGAGAAATCTTCGTCCTTATGAAATTCATCGTGAGATTTGTGAAGTTTATGGACAGAATGCGATTAGTGAAGGTATGGTGAGAAAGTGGGTTATGCTGTTTAACGATGGAAGAGAAAATGTTCACGACGAGGAGCGTACCGCATACCGGACGTGTAACGACGGCGCTTGTTGATTCATTTCGTTGGGAACAATTCAGTCATCCTCCTTACAGTCCAGATTTGGCTCCTAGCGATTTCCATTTGTTTTTGCATCTGAAGAAATTTCTTGCCGGCTAGAAGTTTGAAAGTGATGATGAGATAAAGGGAAACGTCCAGCAGTGGTTGAAGTCGCAGGCGGCCGAATTCTTTGAAGCGAGCATATTAAAATTAGTGCCAAGATACGACAAATGTCTCAACTTGCATGGTGACTATGTAGACACGTAGATTAAGGTATACAGAATTTGGAAAAATAAATTAATTTGAAAATAATTTGTATCATTTTCTTAATGCCCAAACGGTACTTACTTTCTGGATCAGGTTAGTACATTAGCCTAAATACGAGTAGCCTCTTACTTGAATGAGCCTGCGTCTCGAAAACTTTACCCCACAAAAACATATTGTTTTTGAGATTGGACCATCCAGGGCCAGGGAAAAATATAACAGGGTAATTTTGAAAAAATTTCAAAAATCCATGTCGTGTGTCAAATTAAACAAAATTTGAATACAGGTTTAGTATTTGAAAATTTTCAAACGTTGTATGAAATTTACTGATAGGTTTTTGATTTATTCGAATTTATTGAATTTGATCTTTATTGTATTACTAATACAATAAAATTTATTATCGATTTGTCAATTACAATTTAATAATTTGTCAATTCAATGTTATTAATTGGAACTCAACTCATCTAAATTAATTCGACTGAATAGCAGTCATCTAAATAGAATGAAAACAAGAGGTTCCGAAACAAATAAACTTGAATATAGAAGAGGAATAGAAAGATCTTTAAAATTATAGTAGTAAATGATGTCAGGGTATGTGATTTTTGAAGGAAAACAACGACGATTTTAATAAAATTTAAACTTTTACAATTATTACTCAGTATTATACATCCACCCATTACGCATCTTCTACAGCTACTAACATTCCTCGCATCCTGCACAAACGAGATTTCTGTTGTACCAATTACCACGTTGCAACCCTCTTTCTTTCCACAGTATTATCTACAGTATTTAGAAGTACACGGTAGGCATCACACTCAGGATCCCTCACCACTCTCGCTCCGTAACGCGTAATCTGGTGCACTAATGTATCATCGGCCGCTTCATTCAATGCAAATATTAAATAATTTAAAACTTATATAACTCGTAAATTATAAATCATCCGTTATTATTTATATTCAATTAATTATTTATTATTTACTATCTGAAAATTCTACTGGAGTTTACTTAATTTTTTTGCGTATTTTCTTCCACAATGACTTGCCTTGTCGCCGTATCTCTTCTGCAAATAAAGATCTGTCGCTATACCTGCAAATAAAGATCTGTTGCTATACCTGAAAATAAAGATCTGTCACTATACCTGCAAATAAAGATCTGTTGCTATACCTGCAAATAAAGCTCTGTCGCTATACATGCAAATAAAGATCTGTCGCTATACCTGCAAATAATGATTGTCGCTATACCTGCAAATAAAGATCTCTTCTTATTTATTGACTTTATCCTGGTAAATTTCCGCGTTCTGACGTAACATAAAATTTGAAACACTATTTTACTAAAATTTAAGTATGTTCAGTAAAGTTTCTCGTTACATTATTTGCCTTGGTCAAGCCACAAGTGCCATGAAATTCTATAAAATGTTCTTCCATTTTAAACAAAGTTCTTATGCATTCATCAGGTAGATTCATAAGGACTCCTCTTGATATAGTTGAAAGCCAGACTTGTTGTTTACTGGGGTACTTACCCGTTGGATGGCCATATTCGAAAATTGTGATAATTACTTTTTCTTGCTCCGTAAGCCAAATAGCCTGTTACCATCTTCAATAAATCGTTTTTTTTTTCTTTTACAGTAGACTGTTCTCCATTGTTACATACAGTCCTCACAGTTTAATAATAAACTATGTGTCAGTGGCGGGTGCACATTCTTCCGCTTCTGGCTGTATGTTGTTGGTCCCGTAATTTTTGCTTAAAGCAGAATTAACTGTTTTGTCGGTATCGTGTCCATAAATTATGTCAGCACTTAGTGTAGTAAAGTCGTTTCGCGAGCAGCTGTCAGTTGGTATTATATCAGTGCTTTTCTGATCAGGAGAAGAAGTGATTTAATTCTTCGATTTCCTGCTGTTAGCAATGGATGATCATAAAATCCTCCCAGGCCTCTAACTTGAGAAAAATAGGATTAAATAACTTTTTGGTTGCATCTAGCAGACATTAAATATCTGTAACCTTCGAACTGTAACTCTTTGTAAACCCTAGTGCTTGTCGAAACCGTAATATATTGGTTGTTTCCATTTGACAACTAAACTAACAAGACCTTGAAAATTTGTACGTGGCCCTCGAATAATTATGTCCTTAAAGGTGTCGTAACTGAATTCTGATTTGACTTTCATTTCATCAAAGCATAAAATCACAACTTTCTGAAAACTTGTAAATACATTTACGTATGCTTTCAAACCACTGAAAGTTTTCTGGAACACTAAGAATCCTGGAAGAACTAGAAACTGGGTTAGGCGACGTTTTATTTTTATTTCCGCTAAGGAGTAGATATTTTAAAATATCACGCACAAAGTTCAATGCTTTGTTGGATACAAAGCACCTTAAAGTCCTCTGACAACCAGTTTCCGCATTTTCCTTTGGTAATAATTTTTCTTGGCAGTTTGAAAACAGAGACTCAAATTTTTTAATTTGTATTATAAGAAAATTATTTCTGTCATCACAGAAGGTAATTCCTCCACCAAATTCTCATTTCACTTTTTTAAAAATATACATTTTTTTTGCCAAAGCACGCAGCTGTTCATACTCATTCATATTTTCTATCACTTCTGAAATATTACTTACATTGGCATTAGGTTCACGCAGTTCATTAGACGAATACTCTTGCCTTTATATGCTCGATTCATTATCTGTCTCATCACTCTCCTCCGTAACTTTAAGACGGCTTTCTACTAGTTTTTAAGATTTTCGTTTTTGAGTTTTAGCACGCTGCACAAATTACCACGTTGCAACTCTCTTTCGCCACCTCCTTATCCAGTATTTTTCCACAGTATTCAGAAGTACACGGTAGGTATCACGCGCACTTTCCCTCACCTCTCTCGCCTGTGACGTGTAGTCTGGTGCACTAACGTCTCATCAACCGCTTCATTCAATCTAGGCTCTTGCATCTGTCACTGGATGAAGTTAAAGGAGAAGAAAGTATTATGGGCGGTAAATTATTAACACAGACCTTACATGTAGCAGGTATAATCTGTCCTGAGTAGGCCTACAACAACGTAACTTGTTGCTTGCCAAACACTGGCTGGCTTGCTGTGGGCACTGGCCGACACGGTACACGACACGTTCACAGACGTCCAGGTAACTTCATGTGTATTAAAGTCAAGATTAAATTGGAAAAGCAATGAAAACGAGGACACGCACGCGGTGACATGGGCGTTGCAAAACGCTCACAACTCGTTTGGTGTCAGCTGACACTGGCCGTTCGCATTAACCCAGTGTACATAGAAATTCTAGTTTTTACACACAGTTGACGTGGTTTTGAGGTTTTAGTGTCAGATCTGATTAATGAGCCGCGATGAAACTGAATCGCACCACTATAAAGCTGATGTAATTATCACAAACATTGTTATAACTACTTACTTGATAATTCACCGAAGCTTATAAGTAAGACTACTCAAATTATTATCAATAATGTTGTTAACATATTATCACTGACTAATAAAAAAAGTATAAAGCGAAAAAACTAGAATGGGAGAATAACACATTTGTGGTTTTTTTTTCAGAACGCTTGTGAATGCAAACCTGTTGAAATCACAAGTCAGTCGTTGAAATCACATTAAGTTCAAATTACACTTCTGCTACTAACTAATCTCCTTTTTCTGATTCCCTGTTTTCTACAATAGTAACTTTACCTGTAATTTGCTTTACCCACTTTCATCATTTCTCCCCTCATTACTTTCTTCTCATAATCATCGTGTCGGTCTCGTTATACCCAGTCAGATTAATCTTATTAACAGTGTAACGTCACAGAACGTTCCATAAAAAGAAATCATTTATATAGTAAGTTAGCATAAGAGGAAAGTGAAGTGAACAGTATCGAACCCAAGTAGTCCCAAAAAATTGTGTAATTTTGTATAATAATTATTTCTATCAACTTGAAAAAACGACCAAACTATGACTAAGACAAAACCCCATATATATTATTAAAGTGAATAAGAGTGAAAAAACCATAAGACACTATAAGAGAGAGAAATAATGTCAGAATCCACCAGAATAAAGTCAATAATTATTAAGTTTTATAACTATGAATATAGTATTAAAAACTATTTTTTGTGAATAAATGGACATGATCCATCATTATATTATGTGATGTAAATAAAATAAATGTATTAAATGACTTAAATACATTATTAGAAAGAGTTTAAGTTAAAATAAAAATTGTATATTTGCAATGACAAAAAATATTAATGTGTTGGATTTGAGACCATACACCAAGATTTCATGAAAAAATTAATTATTATCAGATTTAAATAAAAACTATATGTAATTGTCAAGCAGACAATAATGAACAATTTATCTTAAATAAAGGAAGCTGTCAAATGAATAAAAAGCAGTCAAAATAGCCAAAAACAGTGTTAACTAAAAACATGTAATAGGCATCTAATATTGTATAATTTGTGAATTTAATGTTGCCAAAATGCAACCAAACTGTATTAGAAAGCTGTAATATGATATAAAGCAACTATACTAATATACCTGACCAACTTTAACATTATAATAGTCAAGTCAGCAAAATATTTACTTATACCATGTATGGCTGAAGCCAATTATCCAGTACAAAAGAATCATATCTGGCTAAATACTCACATAATACTAACAAAAATAAGATAGAAAGGTACAATACATCAGAATACCTTAATAAGAAACAAACTCAGTTGAAAGTAAAGTCAATTCTAAAAGAATTTAACTAATTAGAGTGAGATTTGTCACACCATAAAAAATGACATCTCAAGACCAATCAATGATGCTATGTCATCTTGTGATAAATATAATATATGTACAAAGTAACCAGGTATCACAAAAGATAGACAAAATAATAAACTCTGTGTGTATAGTGGTGAAATAATACATATATTAAAGAAAAAGACTAATCATTGTATTAGAAAACTGACAAGAATCTAGGCCATGAGCAGAGGCCATATAAAATTGTATTTATTTGTGTTTTATGTTAAAATTTGTTTATTTTGTTGTAGGAAAGTAGTAGGATTAGATGTTCAGCTTGTGGCAGGAACTTTATAACTCCACAACAATTTTTGTTATAAATATTGAGTTTTCAATGACTACAACTCAAGGTGAGGGTTGTATATTGTAATGTTTGTTAGACTTAAGTTAATTAGATACCAATCATATTTAGTATCGCTAGATTCAGTAAAAAACAAGGAATCTAAATACATTAATGGCATACAAATTGTAAGTACTAATGTGAAACTGTTTGATAAATACCAGTGTAAATTTTGAAATATCCATTGTATGAAGAATAAGAAATTCGTTCTAAAAGCTTCTACGGAAGTGAAAATTGTTCTATGACATTCCATTTCGTTTATTCTCGAACAATCTAGAAAGAATTTTTACACAAATATACCGGAAG
Organism: Magicicada septendecula; assembly: GCA_034769895.1. Taxonomy (NCBI): domain Eukaryota; kingdom Metazoa; phylum Arthropoda; class Insecta; order Hemiptera; family Cicadidae; genus Magicicada; species Magicicada septendecula. The sequence continues at coordinate 299,375,909 of CM068374.1, read as the reverse complement.
TCGACGAAAACAGTCAACCCGATTTAGTATAAAAGCGAGACCAAATTCGACCAAAAAACACTTGAAGATTGAACTCCAGAACTGATGCATCTCACACAACACTGATCAACGCAGCTAAGGCGAAACCGAGAGGCGAGAAATCGACAAGACACGGCAGGAAGGCTTTTCCCGTACATAGACATACCCGACTGACTTAACCTCAACGAGAGTCGCCAAAAAGTATCGCTGAAATAGAGCAGCGATACGGCAAATTTTAATAGAAAGCACGCAGCCAGAACGTCGACGGCCCAGGAGGGACCATACATTTAAATAGAGAACGAATTCTGCTGTGTTCGCATTGACTGACTAACGTGACAAATAATTCCCCCGAACGTAAACAAACTATACACTAGCCTTCCTCAACACTGCATGGGAATCAGCGCTGCGGTGGCAGATTTCTGAATCAACGCTAAACAGATGATTCGTAGTGGCGGCGTTTGAACGAGATTTTACTGCCAAACGTTTTGACAAAAAGTGCGGAAAAAGTAATGATCGCAAAATTTGACTTTAAATAGATTCAGTGTACACCCGAAGAGGCGAGATTGAGAAACTACCCGAAGGAAGTGTCCAGTGAGAGAATAAACGACCATTGGAACGTGAGTTACCAAAATTAAAGTCATTTGTTACCTGGTTACATTTATCACACAGTTGTACTTTACACGCCACACATACACCTTCAAATCACTTAGTTTTTTCTTGTAAGGCATCTAATTGATATGTCTTGGTAGTTCAAAGGAGTCACGTCCTGAGAGTAAAGATTTTTCACATATTAAACTCATGCTTGTCAACTGAGTCAGAATCTGAAATACTAGCCGATACTTGATTGGACATATAAAAAATTGTCAATAATAATAACTTGTAAAATTTTTTCTCTGTAATTTTATAATTTTTTTTATGAATGATAGTCCTTCAGACGATTTGTTTGTTTTTAAAGAACCATTAAACTTAACTGATTTTTCAAAGCTAAACTGACTTGTTTAAATTTTTTTCGTAGATTTAAAAATTTTATCAATCACATTTAATTTTTTCTTGGAACAAACGTTTCCAAGTGGCGCCCACAAAAGCATAGTTTTAAGTTGTGTTACAGGACTACATCACTGCAGAGGATCCAGTCAACAGAGTAAGTAACAAAAGTGCGCGGAGGTAACGCCCGACAAAATACAACACTTTTACAATTACAACACCCTATACTTGTTTTACTATAAATTGGCTTCCATCGCGGGGCTTGAAGAAGGACGTACTCACTCCTCTCCATATATTTGTTTTTCTATAACAGTTTCTGTAATTTCAAGCCCAAAGCCGTTGTTTAGGTCTTGATAACGGTGCAGTCCAGTATGAAGTGGCAGTACTGCAACAAGTAACGACAAAGTTACGATTTTCAATATGGCGTTGCACCACTTTAATTTAATTACAGTGCTTCTCAGTATACAATTATCATTCTCTACCTTTTTTTTATCAAAGTTCGTAGTATTATCCAGATCTTTTAAACCAAATGAAACTATCTGTAGGCTAACTTCAACGCCTGTTGTCTCATCATACTTCTCTGTAATTTCTCAAACAATATTCGTATAATTTAGTAATTTTATTTTCTTAAATCGTAAATGCGGATAATTGGTGCATTCTCAGAAATTTGCAAGAGGAAGTCACCATGTTAAATTAACAATTCTTATTCAGTTTATGAATTTAGAAATCTCGTGGAGTAAGTTACCCAACAGTTCGCTAGGTTTTGGATTCCACGTACGTTTTTCCAAATTATCTAGCCTGTATGACAGTATTAAAGCTTAATTTATTGCAACAATTCTATTTTATTTTTATATTTGTTTTTACCGTTGTTTTCCTCTCAGACTTATACGTACACTTCCACAACCATCCTACGTTTGACACTTAGATGGTTGTTTATCCGGAATTGTTTATCTATTACACTGTTTAACACAACTTACCAACTATTTGAGGAAGTGAATATGTCTCACTACAAGATGTGTACTAGCTATTACTTATATCGATATATCGATTCAAGTAACCGATAACTTGAACCCCTCTTACTTGTTATCACCTTTTTCAGTGATTTCTCCTGTTTACCAAAGTAAAGGGACCAAGAGTCAGACAGCAAGTTACAAGGATAAAATTGCAAAGTATTCAATGTTTATAACCTGCAGAAAAAAAAAACTGTTAAAAGACTACGGGTGGTATATGACTTTTGATATATAAAATTAAGAGTGGCGATTAGAAATTCGAATTTAAAAGGAGACTTTGGATGAGACTGAAAAGAACGAGATTACCAAAAACGTGTCAAATAGACATGATGTCAGAGGTTCGGTATATAATATACAATAAAGAAAATTTATAAAGATTACGAGGATAAATTATAATTTAATATAAAGAGTAGAGTGGCCGAAACATACCATAATAATCTAAACTAAAATTTATAAAGATAAGGGCCCAAGTTTAACGGGCTACCGTAAAATAACGAACATTTTTAAAACACAACTTTAACTTTGTTGCACGAAATAAACATTCACTTGATGTCCCAACCACAAAACACAGAAATCTGTGTTAAAGATGAGAAAGAATTAGGCTATGACATCAATTTATAAACTTCCTTTATTCTACTGGTTCCTCCCAACAATTTATTTATTTTCATTTATTTTATTCTGATTTTTATTAAAAACACAACAATATCGTCGTCGTCGTCACTTCACGGTGTAGGCTTATAGCCTATTCCGTCTTCACTGTAGCCATCTCTTCCTGGGCCTATCCACAGATCTTCCACCAACTGGTTTGTAGTCTACAGTACACTGTACTAGCCTGTGGTGGTCCAGTCTGTGAACATCCTCTATCCACTGCTGCTTTCGTTCTTCTATCTTATCAATGATGGAGAATATACCCAGTTTGGGCGTATATGTTCATTACGCATTCGATCTCTTAGACGATAACCAATCATGTGCCTTAAATAAATTCATTTCGGCGGTTTGTATGTGCTGCTTTTCTTTCCCAGTTATCGTCCATGTTCCACTAGCATATGTAAGAACGGGTATCGCCACTACTTTATAGAGCTTCGTTTTAGTATCAGTTCTTGTTCGTTGCATTGTACCACACATCATCTGATACTTACTTACTTTTTTTTCTTATTATCATCATGTTCATAACTTGTGTCACAACCAAGGAAAGCACAGTGCGATACCTACTCTAAAACCTTATGTACAGATACTCTAACAACTATTTTGGGACAGATTGGGAATTTCCTCTAAAAGGTCATAACCTTCGTCTTCTGTTGAGATATTTTAAAATTGTATGTCCCACATACACGGTTCAAGTGGTATATCGAATGCTGCACAGGATCTTCGCTCTTTTGAAGTATCAAAACACAACTATATGAAAAATAAAATTACCGCGACTATTAGTATCATCAGAAACATCTTCTTGCCCTACGCAGTCAGACTGTAATTTCCGTATTATGTGACCTGTAACCAGTCATTCAACACACCGCCGCCGCCGTAACTTTGGAAAGTTCCGTACAATTAAAACGCTATGCATCGCTTTCCCCCACACCGTTTCCACTAGTGTTTCTAAGTCATAACGACATAAGTTACTGTTACTGTTACTAACAAAATGTTTTCAGACTTCTTTGGTTATTATCTTTTCAGATACGGGATCCACTAGATGCACCAGATGGTGGTCCTGGGTTATTCCACAACCGTGTCCACTATACTTATTACGTGAAACCAGTACTTTAGGCAACTTTGTGTATACGATACCATTTTAAAAAAAATTATATCACAGGTTTAAATTATTGCTTTCCGTAGTAAATTCATACGTGCACTAAAACATGTTTAAATATAAACAAACTTGGAATTAGGGTTTCAATTGTACAAACAAGATATTGGGTTAAATAAAATATAGGCCTACTGGAAGATATTGCTTGCCCAAAAGAAAGTTTTTTAAACTATAAAAAAGAATAGGTCTTTCTGTAACCTTCATCAGTAAACACCAAAAATTTTCCAATACAAGATTACACAAAAGTAGTTGGATTTTACGTCCTACCAAAAAAATACAGAAACATTAAAGGTGTGAAAAAATATGTTTAAGGTCGTCATTAATTCTCTTAGTCCCTTCCAGAAACTTTATTTACTTAGCTTGCAATGTCTCAAAGGCAATCCATTTGGACCAAGCACCTCGACGAAAGTGTCTCACTCTTCCTTGTTTTTAGCCGTTCGTTCACTTCTTCTCAAGTAGTCACAGCTTTCTTTATCTCACGTGATTTATCCTGCTCCACATGTCAGCTGGTCTCGTGAACGTCCACTGACAAAAGCCGTTTCTATATGACATCTTTACGATATGACCAATTCAACGTAACTTCCTTCTTCGTGTTTCTTTGTTAATGGATATTTGGATTGTTTTGTCCCTATTTTAATATTTTTTGGCCAGAAGATTTTTAAAATTGTTCATATGTATCTGTCAGCAAATGCTTCTTAAAGAAAGTATGTAGATGACACCCGTATTCTTGCTCAAGTAACAGTATTAACTTGACACATTTGTTTATTTCTACAAATCAGTTAACATTCGTAAGCCTATACTTGCTTTGTTTTGACACTTTATGTCAATATATTGTTCGTTTAATGTGTACAAAATGAGGAAATTTGTAAATTAAATGACCGTCCTATGTGTTGTGTGTGTGTGGTAGAGAGAGAGAGAGAGAGAGAGAGAGAGAGAGAGAGAGAGACAAATTTTCTAATATAGTTTAGATTAGACGCATGGGTGGTGTAAAGTGCATGTACTTATTATTATTGTAATTACTTCATTTACACTAATCATAGGTAGTAAACAAGTGAGATTAATAATAACAAGGTGTTTCGAACTTTTTTCTGTGTGGTAATGATAATTGAGCGTGTTAAGAAATGACCACAACGTGAGCGCGAATATTATTAAGTTTTGCGCAAGCATCGCGCGTTAGATTGACTAGTGTCCGGCGAGACAAGGTTACTCGTGCCAGCGACCCACATCTGTCAGTAACGCTCGCTCGTCGTGGTGCAGTCTTCCAGTGACTGTGTAGTTACAATACTATGTTCTTGTTTTCACGCATTACCCATTACATTTATGAACCTTGTTTCGTATGAAATCCTTAGCAGTTCATAAATAATGACGAAGTTTAATTGCGAATGAAATAAGAAGAAACGCATAGGAACCTACTTTATAAAAAATTCAAAGCCTTTATACCAAAACTTTTTTAGTCTTTTACCTCCATGATAGATTTTAATTTTAATTAAACAACGTTTCGACTGCTAATAATCTGTGGTCGACTTCAGATCTGACAAGAACTTAATGTAATAATTTAAAAACTACATAATTTGAGACAACAAGTAGAAGAATAGATAACACTAAACTATGAATGAAATGTAAGTCAATATGAAGTCATAAATCAAAAGAATTCAGTGTCAATTACTTTTGATTGAAATCAGTGTCAATTACCGTTCTTACTTTTACTACCCACACTGACAGCTACAAGTTAGCCTGTTCCTTATTATGGAGTTATCCGTCCTATTATGTTAGGTTACGTTAGATTCTTGCTAGCTTCTTATTTTGTTAGATTATTGTCGTTCTACGTTGCGAATTCTTTCTGTACTGCCTGCACCTAAACTTGCATGCTGTGTAAGTTTTCTCCATTTATCCATACATCTACTGATGTCTCTCGAATCTTGCACGCCAGAGTTTTCCATTTTCCAATCACCACGTTGCCCTGTCTCATCACATCTGTCCTCCTTTTACGATCTCCTGGGTCTATCCTCTTTTCCATAGTCTAGTTGCAATCCAGTTTAACATCTTTTGGGGGCAACGATCATCAGGGATCCGTTCCATGTGGCCACACCATAAGTGGTCCTTATGGTATCTGAAACTGTATTGTCAACAAGACCTTCTCCAGAAGCCCATGTCCACTATTTGGAGCCTTCAGGAGTTTATTTGTCATGACTGTTGTTTCTAGGATGGCACAGTAAATTATCTTTTTGGTTTCTGTGAATTTTCCAACTCCAAAGCACACACTCGGTTTCTCTGCCACCATTTGCCCTTTTTTTATTTTGCCGTTGTTATCTTTATCACTTCTCCGTCAGTTGCTAGTGCTATCACAAGACACCCGAAAAAACACTATTTTTTATAGTATGAGAAGTGTGTGATTTTCATTCCTGAGTAACCACAGCCAGCCCACACTTTATATATTCACCGGTGCCTAAAATTAAATCTGAATTGCCTAAATCACAGTTTTTTATATATTCCTATTTCGTACTTGTAATAAAATTTATAATAAATTAAGACTTAACGTAACCGTTTCAAGAAATTATGCTTCAGACAGTCACACAACAATACTGATCACCGCTTCGGGAGTTACGAGAATTGTTCTCTGTAGTCTTCTGTAAGACTTCCTACTCTTCTGTGTTTTTACATAAAACTATTTCAAAACGATCCCGAAGTTGTAGAAACGGGCCAGTAAAAACCATTACATCTTGCTCACGAACCGAATCCGTCTAGTAAATATTAATTTCATAATTTTTAATGTTTTGTCTGTATTCTGCCAGTTCAGTGAGCCTTTTCAACTCCGCGTCACTTGTCTCGGTATAAAGAAGAAAATTCTCCTGTTCACCGGCGCACAATACTAATGATTACACAAACACGAGCGCGGTAAGCACCGCTGCTCGACATTTCCCTTCTCTTCCCCATTTTGACATTTCAAAATAATGACTCCACAGCCTACAATTACGAAATTACTTCGCTTTTCACAATTACTTAACGTGGCTGCCGTTCGTTTCTACTATGACTAATGACTTTTTAAATTGTGAGTGTGTGTGTGTGTGTATGTATGTGTTTTGTGTATGAAAGAGAGAAACCAACTATCTGGCCACGGAAATTTTCATATCATTGACATTTAAACACCGCTGAGTTTCGTACAAATTTTGTTCAAAAAAAAAAACATTGTCCTGCCCGTCGAATATTGTTCTCGTGACGTCATTGACTCATATGATTGATCTGTCTGGACAGCAATGAAGCACAATATAAAAAAAATTTAATATCTATTTATATTTTTTTGTAATCTGTCTCAAATATCGCATCACTTACAGAAATCAAGCAAAATATGTCACTATGAGAAGAACTCAAAAGACGAATTTTCTACCTTCGTTATTAATGGGACAAAAAGCCTCATTCTTCTGCTGGCGAAGCATAACAGAAGATTTCAGGTGAGTGAAATGAGATTTTTGAGACGAGCAGGTGGAAGTAGGAATGTGTACATTATAAATCTGTTTCAACAAGAATCAGTTGTGGAGTTAGTAGAGAGAAAATAATTGTAGTAGTTGGTTGTGTAATGAGGAGGATGGACGAAACCAAGATGAGGTTTATCAATGCCAGCACCCCAGACGATTGGAATGGTGAACTATATTGAAGCCTGTTACCAGAAGGGGATAGACGTAATCAGAAATTAAAAGCCTCGCCTATAAATGGACTTTAGGAAGCCACTTAAGGATGCCGACTCTTGACGGCAAAAGATAAAAGATGAAGGAGAAATAAGAAGTTCTTATAATAATAAGAAGGAAATCTTCCCCAAAAGTACTTTTTCCAGGAGCACCGTACCATGAAAAATTTTCATCATATTTTTCATCGTTTCGTTATGATCATGCAACGTGCTTCGAGTACTAATCAACTAATCTGTTAAAGTAACGTCTAAACGCTTATAGCAGGGTTTACAATCGGAGTAGGTCAGGCTACGGCGTTGCAACCGTACGATTCGCCTAAACTGTCTTTCAATTTACTCAATTAATGAATACAGTTACCCGTTAGGTCTTAGCTCAGAATCCCAGTGGATATCGTGAGAACTGTTCATCCTGATTGGATTAGAACCAACGATATGAAATCCAGAGATCTGACCACTCCGCATCCCGTCCGTTTCCGTCTGAAATAAAATGAATGGGAACGGACGACATCAACTCAGGCAGGAGGCACAAACAGAATTGTTGAGGTAAACTTTAGATGACTTCTCAACATGGAAACTGCAGCCCACCCAACTTACTTTCTCGCTTCCTGTACACAGGGGCGTTTGTAGGCAGGAGCGGACTGGCCATGTCGGCTGTCGGCGATCGCCGAGGACCCCAGGCCCCGAGAAAGCTCAGGGGGCCCCCGAGCCATGAAAATTGTATTTCGAGAAAAAACTATATATATTGCAACAATACATAGGCCTATATTTGCATATTTGCCCAGGGCGGTATGTTTTGTAAATAATTAGTCAAAACAGTCGTAAAGAATACGACGAACAGTTTTAAACAATTTTGTGCTGGAGAATACAGGCTGGGGCCTGTCGAAAGTGACACCTGCTTCGGTAGCGTAAAACACAGCGTTTGTGTGTATGTGTGTGTATGCCAGTTCCGACCTGCATTGAACAACGAGAAGGGGAGACACGTACGAATTGTTGGTTGTCAATTAAACAGGTTTTAACCGGATTCAAATAAACTAATTAATACGTTTTAAACCTGTGAACAAATACTTACCCCAATTATAAAAACACCATTACATTAAGAAATTTTTAACGAGTATGGTGATATAAAATTATTGCAAAAATGTGCAATAATAAAGATGCTAACTAATGTAATGTTAATTACTAGGGTAATTAAATAATAATTAATAAGTGTCGTATATGTGAGTGACCAGAAAAAAATTACGCAAACAATGATATCGGTCATGCTACGAGGATGTTCATGAAATCGCGAAAATGAACCAAAAAGTGATTTGTAATTAAAAGGACGCTTTGCATGAACTGACAATATCTAACATGTCGAAAACAGTTCTGAACCTGTCAGATCGCCATCCAGTATAAATACCACCAGCAATTTTGGGCTGGTCTCAGACTTAAGAAATCTTCACACAACGTCACGCTGCCGGTTTACCGACCGATCAGGACCACACACACCAAGACGTATGGAGGAACTCAGCATCAGTTTAATCAACATCATCATCAAATTCTCAGGATTCTGGACGCACACACACACACACACACACGGAACGGTAACGGAAGATGTATGCAGGTGATAAAAAAAAATTATATTTTTTGTTGTGAAAAGAGCTCTTGAAAAGAACTTACCTATGAACAGTAAATAATTAAAGTTTAAATTTAAATAGTAGTTAAATAAGGGAATTTAATTTAACAAGAAAATTTAGAAAAGAAATACCAATCTGTTCTAGTATGTTAAAAATTTGGGTATGTCAGTAGAAATAAATAATAGATTCGAAGTAAATGTTATATTATTTTATTTTGTTTATAGCAACAATAAATTTTATTCTTGGGTCTTAATAGTATTTTGTTTGTAAGTGAGTTGCTATTATTATTTAAAATTTGAGTTAATTTCAGACACACAAAAATAAAAAGGATTTAAATAACTTGTTTAACATGTTTGTTTAGCTAGTAAGATTATATAGTTGTTTATTTGTTTTATATGTTATGAACAACATAGCAGGTTACATTATATTTGTGAAGCTTATAAAAGTGAATATTTATTTATCTAATATTCATTTGAATTTTAGTATTTATTATTATTATTTATCTGAAATTTTAATATTTTAATACTTTTCTATTAATGTTAATAAATCATGGAATGATTATTTTGAAACTGTTTTAAATAATTATTTCATGGCAACAACATCTCACTCCTCTTTGAAAACTATTTAATTATTGTGCAACTACGTATACTTGACGCAACGAGAAAAAGAAATCCTGCGACCTGGCCGGTGTAATACACTTTATAGTTGCGTTGAGTACATGGTAATGTATTTGTGTAACTGTGTATAATACTTGTTGTAACGTTGCAATATATATATATATATATATATATATATTATAACATATACAAAATACGATTTACACAATACGATTATTATTAATTGTTTAATAAAATTTTATTTTATAAATTTTTTTTATTAATTTAATTTTATTATTTAATTATTTTATTTGTTTTTATTATTTGATTATTATTGTTCCATTAATTAAAAATAATATCTAGTAATGATGGTATGAATTGGTAAAGAAAGATTTGTTTCGCCTCGTTAAATAGATTATGTTGTAGTGTGACGATTTTAAAATATAGGAAATGTAAAAAGGAGAGAAATTTAAATTTTTCTTAAATCGCACATTTAAACTAATTTTAAATCCCTTAAATAACTCAAAATAATATTTAATTAAGAGAGTGTAAAAGTAAAGAAACCCCTTTAATAATTTACCATGCATCGACATGCGATAACCGGAACCAACTTGCTTAACGACCCATAAACTAAACTAATAATACTTGTAAATTTGAAATTAAATAAATAAATAAACAACAAGACAGTAGTATACTATAATTAATTCTGAAGTAAAGCATATCTTTGGATAATTAATAAGTCAAACATTAATACCGTAATTATAGAATAAATGTGGAACTACTTTTATGGTGAAGAGTAAACTACGCGAGGTTACAAATTTGCCCCTAAACGTAGCCCACTTGAAATGGAGCGGTCAAGCCGTAAGCTCCGCACAGCAGTAATGTGGAACAATAATAATATTTTGTTTCCTAAAGTGAATAATCCCGTTAGTTAAGACATAGAGGTACTCTTTACACTATTAAACCCATGTGTATCGTTAATATAGTTGAACCGCGATTCATATAAATATGTAGTAAACGAGTAAGAAAGAATAATGAAAATTGTGCGCCTATGACACCTCTACAAAAATCTTAAAATTTAAAACTTATGTAATTAAAACTGTGGTAAGACTATAATGTGAAGTGCAACAAATAAACAATCATGTGAAGTGGATACAGGTGAATAGAACTTTTTTGTTAACCATTCAAAACAACGAGCTATTACTACCAGTTATTAAAGAGCAGAGAACCAGGACCCACAATGATCTAAAAGACTTCAGTACTTCACCATCACCGGAGACGAAGATAACGAGAGATACCTGACCTACAAGAAACATGCTGCAACCGAGGACCGAGGACTGGAATAACGAGGAGCTGGAGGATATCACAGGTGACACGGGAGCATGCCTTCCGTGGTTATGAAATACTAAATACTTATAGTATTTAAGAAAACAAAAAGACAATTAAATTAACACCTTTAAGACATTTTAAGAACTGACATAATATGTAATCTGGTAAATCTATTCTTAGTAAAAGAGTTAAAGCTTTAAACTGTAAAGCCTTATTGTTTAAAAGAGGAAATAAGTCCATTCTTCTAATGGCACCACTTCAAGATAATATATGGATATGTGACCATTATTAATATACCTTTTCAAGTCCCGGATCCGTGGAAAAGTTAAACAGATCTACATCTATATTTTGAGGGCCTTTCTAAATGAACAAAACATAAAATCATTTTGTAAACTGTTGGAATACAAATGTTGATAACCATAAGTAAAGATGCTAATCTCATTATGTAATAAAGAGATGTCATGGTCCAACAAAGCAAAGTGAATAAATCTACAAACCCCTGCCAATTTTCCTCACTTCTAGGGATCCTTTTACTATTGTTTATATTTTGATTAATTGGGAGTTTACCGAGAGTATGGCAGCCTGTTTAATTGACCTGAGCCAATTAACCAGGTTCCCGATGTTATAACGTAGGAGACGTTATAGTAGCCAAATCGATTGAAGGTAGCTGTCAATTCAGCGTCTTTATTTCTTCTTCTGCTTGTCTTTTTCCTTTCTGAAGTCCTGTTAGTTAATTAAAAACTTATTATTTTAATTTAGCTACTTAACTATTCAATAAAATACTAAGTTAAAACAAATAATTATATTTATTGTGAATAATGCGATTATTCGACTTGCGTCGACTATTGCTCTCGGAGTCGAGACTGGATCTCAGGTCGATTAACACACTTGGGTTGTTATATTAATTTAAATTATTATTTAACATTGATTCTTTTAACTGTTGACATAGTCAGGAAAGGCAAGTTAGAGAATTCAATACTTACAATAAAAAAAAACTTATTCATTAACATATAATTATTAAAAATATAGTAGATATTAGTAAAAAGGAATTCGAACCACAAGCTGGCGGTTCTGACGTCACGCTGTCTCCGTCTTGGGCCGGCCGCTACTAGTTGAAATTAAAAGATGGCCGCCTTCATGCGTTGTACCACGCTAATAATCTGTCTCTGGAATATTCCTTCTATAAAATGCAGTAGTTGATAAATTCCTCTTCTGTGATGTAGTTATTGGAAGATTTTCAAGTTATGGTGTGTAGTTTTCATCCTCCACTGGATTTCGTTCGGTAATACGTGTGTAGTGTTGAATGGTTTCTTCAAATCAGTTCGCTGTTCATAAATTAGGTTAGATTTATAATTCCAACGTGGCCATTCGTTCTGGTAGTTAGTTTAGTATTTATTAAATATGTTTTATTATTCCAATGATTATTTAAATTGGATTCATTGATTTGCTGTATATACTTCATTCCTTCATATTTCCATAGTCAAACAAACATAGTCAAACATAGTCATATTTCCTTTAGTTAGTTAAAATTTAATTCAGATTTCTTCTCAATACTCTGACACGTCCGTTCTGCTTGGAGTTTAACAATCAACTAATTTTATTTGTTTCTTCATATAGAACATCCTGTATGATTTTGGTCGCATCTTTCATTGTTCACAATCAGCTGTTTGCCTTATTCCCGATTCGATTTTATGGAAATAAATGACATTTTTTTATATTTTACTGGCTATAATTTAATTATTTAGTATTTTGATGAAATTTTAATTACATAACTATATTCCTGCTTTGATTTTATACAAATTAATATTAAACATGACCTACTTTGGTTTGAATTAAACTCAAAAATTACATTCCTTGAAATTTACTTCTAGGCCTTATTATGATTCACATAATTACCCATTAAATGGTTTACACTATGTTTCATGTTACCATTATCCTCAAATAAGATTACTAATTAAATCATTATAATTTGCCTTCACTACTTTGTCAAACATTTACTGAACATTTACTGATTTATTTACATTTTACTTATACTTGGTTTACTGCTTAGGCATTATCTTGTACAATCAATATTTAAGTCAATTTTATCCTCTGACTTTTTTAATTACTATTACAGGTTACTGTGATAATTATAATAAAGTATTTGCATGCTAACAGGAATAATTTATATTAATTTGGTCCAGGTTTTCACTAATTTATCTCCTCTGATTTGATTACAGGGTCAAAATTGAATTTGGCTTGATTATGAATTTTCATTTTTCCTATCAATATTATAATTATTTCACATTATTATTATTATCTTTTCTGAGTTACTATTTATATGACATTTGAACTAATGTATTGCCTTTCCTTCCTTAACAAAATTCTTACATAAACTAACATTCTTTAAATACAACAAACACTTATTCTCTAACATTTAGTGTATCCTAATATTAACATTGTAGGTAGTGAATACCAATATAATAACTAAACATAACAATTAAACAAATAAGCAAATTACGGTCTTAGCCTAATTACAGCCTTTTGCTGTCCTTTCAAAACTGGTTTTGGGCGTTCCCCTTAATTACACACTATTTTATTTATACCTAGTTTTACATTAAATAATTCTACTGGTATTGTATTCTCTGACTTTTTTATATGGTTTTCTAATTTTTTGAATAACAACTATAGTTTATGTTCATTTATTTATTTTGTTTGACTCTGATAGAGTGTTCTGTCTTTAAAATAGATTTTGGTCCCTTTGAGATTTTTTATTTTAATTAACTTGTCCATCCATGGCTGTATTTCCTTACTGCTCCTTATCTTACTGGGTATACTGATGATGTTACTGGGATAATAATCATCTTATATGGTTTAACACATATTGTCCTGAATTGAATGTGTTTAATTTCTTTGAATCGAGAGTTTTTTTATCGTTCTGTTAAGGCATTTTATTTATTATAGTGATTATTTCTTTATGTTACTTTTATTTACGTTTATTTTATTCATTCCAGATTGCTTCTTCCTTTCATTTTCTAGGTGGTATTAAATTGTAAATAAGGCAAATTTCCGTTATGCTACTATATATATATTTGTAACGACGAGATCTTTGCGTTCCTTAAAGCCACACGTTGCGGACGTCAATTTGTAACGAAGATCTTTGTATGTGCTCTGTAAAATGTGTGTTTCGTGTGTTCGCCTCACACGTTGTGGTCGTTACTTTATGTGTACGCTGACGATGTCCGTAGCGATCTCTCGAATTACCAGTACACGCGAGTGGGAACCTTACCTGTTCTTTAATATGTGGTTGTATTTCCCGGGTGGCGCCAAATTGTTTAATCTTAAAACAATTAAAAAGAATAGGACGATTGAGCGTTCGTGGCTATGACGGTATGGTGAGTTCAAATTACTCCCGCCCTGTGCGAATTTCTTAATCTCGCTGGTAGTTTGCCGAGTTTCCGACGTGAGCGCTTACCGTCACTTTTGCTCGTCTCTATAATACACAAATCATATAATGCACTTTCCTATGAAATAAAGAACAGTGGTTACAACTCTGTACTAGTTTATTAAATTGTGATTAGTAGTTATTCAGTATTATACAAAAATATATTTTGTTATTAAACAAACTTGCTCCGACAGTAAAAGACAATTATATCTCAAGGTTCGGTGAATGTATCTGAACGATTTAGTTAGTCAGACATGGCGTCTACTGAATGTTTATTTTTTCAATTTCGTTCATGAATCTGGATTCTTTTGTCTTACGAAAAAAATATCAATTTGATTACAATAAAGTACACTACCTTATATTACTGGTACTTATATACTATAAGGTGTAATTACAATTTGTTCCTGAAGTGTTAAATAGTGTATTTCAAAAGTTCGTAATTTTTATACAGGTTATTTTCTAGTTTCACATGAGTTTAGTGTTTTATTTTTAATTAATCTTTGAAAGAAATTATCTCATCAGTTTATAGTGAGAGTTAAAAGTGTTGTGAGAAAAAATTAAGCAGAATTTATTTCATAAATTCGGGTAACTCAGCAATACTTATCAAAAATTAGTTGAATTAAGGTGTAATGTCATTCAGTTGAAATAGGTTGGGTCATCGTTAGTCATCAATCTTCCATCATTTGGGAATGTAATTACGCCTTGCGTCTTTTTCGTATAAATGGTTCGAAATTTATTAATTTGGAATTTATTAATCTGGTCCGTGGCCTCGGTTGAAGGTATTAGTTCCTCATCAGATTGTTTGGTTCTTCATTTTAGTAAATTTGGTTACTTTTTATCGTTTTAAGTTAAAATTTGAGTCATTTACAGCTTGGCTCTCTTCGTCTCGAGCTTCAATAATGGACTAACTGTTTCTAACGGAATAATAATAAATAACGTTCCGTTGTTATGGTAACTGGTTGACTCTCATTGGCTAAACTCATCTTAAGCCCATTGTTATGATTTTTGAATGTTTCTTCAAAATGACTAAATATTTCCTGATTGCTATTATTCTTCGGTCTTCTAATCTATGTATGAGATATTATCACAACTGTTCGTATTTTCTTTCAAAGATCATTTTGACATCCCTCAAAGCTGGGTTTGCTTATGTATTAATGTTTTGACAATTATGTTGATATTATCTAATTACATTTCTTTCTTATTTTATGTCCTTAATTTAACATTTATCTCTTACTATGATTCCCTAATTATCATTGACTAGTTACTTGCCTTGGATTTGCTAATATAATAGTTAATTTCTTACAATCTGTTGTTTTTGGTTTTTTTAAGTTTGGCATTTCATAGGCCTAAGTAGTAATTGGCTATATTTTCTTATTTTATACAAATTAAATATTATTTTACCCTTATACATGTTTTGTTTTGTGTTACAAATGATTTGTTTACTTTTTGAATTGATTTGGGTCTGTTTTATAATAATTGTATGTTTTCATTATTTTACCTATTATGGTTTGTCTATTATTTTCTGACTGCTTTTCCAGTATTAGGTTTGTATGAATTTATCTTTTTTCTGGTCTATATTGCCATTGTTTATTATTTGTCTATTATTTACTATTCTCTATAAAATATAACACAACATATAGGCTTATGGTCTGTATACTTCCTTCAGCCATATTCCTTTTCATAAACTTAATTGAACAAATCTTTAACAGTTATTATGCTACTCTTGTATACATTTTGTTTATTGTTATTTATTTTTTGGTGACAAACATCATCACACTATTTACTTTATCTAATTAACTATCCCTTTGAACATAGGATGTTTATTGATTTTGCCTTTATATTCTTTACCACATTTTTTCTTTTCTAAACTTTACTATCTAACCATGGTAACACTAACATTTTGACTCTCCATGGAATTTTTTCCCTGAATACCCTTGTATTTCTCATCTACACTTATTCTTAATCCTAATAATAACACTATTCTTATTTTCTAACACTTTTCACCATTAACCTTTAGTGTTTATCACTGGTTTTTAGGTGTCTATACCTATCAATAGGGTTTCTATTTATTTTGGAGGTTCCACACTGGCACTTTGCACTTTTTATAGTATTTAAGTGTTACTAGTGGGTATTCCCTAACATTAAATTCTCTTTCTCACTTAATCATGTTCACTATCTATCTATCTCTCACTTCACAATGGTTAGTTATACTGTTAACAAGTTTCATGTCATTATAGATTTATTTATAACATTTAAACTCTATTTCTTTGGTTGTCGTACTTTAGTTTGTCATTACTTTATTGGATTTCAATAATTATCATTTACATTGATTAATTAGTCGATACTAATAATTATCATTTACATTTATTATTTATTGGTTTCTTTTTCATTACTTTATTTGAGTGTAACATTTCTCCTTTTCTGTTCTATATTATTCGTTTGTGTCTTTTCATTTCTTCTCATTTTATTTCATTTATACTTTGTTTGTTTCCTTTTCATTTACCTTCTCATTTGATTTTACTTTATTTCATTTTATTTGGTCAATCACTTGTGTTGGGTCATACTCGTTTGTCGCGTCATAGTCATTTTATTTTCATTAGTTTAAACATTTTATATAGTTGATTCATCTTTTTCCCCTGGTATTGGTGTGGCTTTTTGTATTGTAACAATATATATATATATTTACCGGTATTAAAAACCTTTTCTCGTCAATTGGAAGTGATCACATACAGCCTACTTAGTATTTACTAATGGAGGGAAGCGAAGGAAGTTACTGTAGGGACGCGCCGCACGGCAACTGACTGACGTGACTGTCATTTTCGTTTGAGTGTTATTGCAGCAGTCAGGGCTGTTGGGCCGCAGGCCAGGAAGGGCCTCAGGGCCTTATGTCAAGATTCAAAAGGGGGCCCATGGCATAAACTTGCAGGTGGGCCCGGTTAAAAAAGTTACGCTACTGGGGCTATGGATTGGTGGGACGGAGTGACAATGGGGCTCCACCGCCGTAATACACTGTGGAATATTTTTAATTGGAATTTTATGTAGATTTGTAGGGTATAAATGTTCTTTACAGTAGAAACAAAAAATTAACTCTTTAAGTAAACGGAAACAACAACAACTTAGAGAAACATGTGTAGTGGGGCTAAAGTTATTACAGGTCTATTATAATAATTTAAAAAAAGTATACGCAGACAAATACGCGTGTGCGCGTTTGTGTATGTAGTTGCAGGGGGCACCTTGACTGCTTCTAACCGAGGGCCCCCAGGGATGTCAGTCCGCCCCTGTTAACAGTAGATTGTTTCGTATTGGAAGCGCCGGAAATCTCGTTCCACCCTGTCCCATCTTGGACTTCGGAGTAGGATTTGTTGGCAGAACTAAGATATGAATCGTAACTCGATTGCGAGATATGACTCAACCGCTAGTAGGCGTACTAATGGTCGTTAAAATAAATTCAGCGAGGGCGGCTCTGAAATAACACCTTCCGGTACCATTCATCAGCCGCCTGGTGAAAAACAATCAACAAATTGTTTTGTGCTTTGTTGGTTCAGGCTATATGCTGGATATGGGTGAGCCCATGGGTAGACCGTCATTCTGTGTGTAAAATTTATTGTTATATGTGAAATAGTTTTGTTTTGTGATTGTGTTCAGAGTTTCTGTTATTTCTGTGATAAGTTCGTCTGGTGTTTTGTTCTGTTTGAACAAGCGAAAATTGGTTCAGGCTATAAGGTAAAACTTTTACATTTTTACCAATAAAAAACTTTGTGTTCCGAGTCGGTAGTGGTATAATTATATTTACAATAGGTTTTGTAAGGTAAGTGGAATCTAGGGCTGTGAAAACTCGACAGGTAACCAGCATTTACTATAACTCATAGCAATTATACACAATGGAACGTGTCAGTCGTGCGAAAACTAATTTGAGTGTTTCGCAGACTAAGAGAAAAGATGTACGTTCTTATGCCGTGTAACTCAAAACAATGTTAAAATTAAGCAGTAGTCTAAGCGAAACAGAAATTAACATTTTTAGATATGGCAGGCAGCGAGTAACTACATGAGGATCAGTCTCGAATCTAAGACACTTAAACAGACAGACGTACACCACATCACGCATCAATGCTTAGTCTTTTGAAGGATACCCGGGGACCTTACCTGATGTGTTCTGTACTCTTCAAAGGAAACTTTTCAGCTGCTTGAATCTTACCGTAACTCAGTAGTACAAATCGCAGAAGAAACCGCAGAATTGCCGTTGATGAAAGCGACAAAAGAGCAAGCGATAATAATATATTTAAAACATCGCTCAATTTCTCCGAAAACTCTGCACTATATCAATCGTACTCTTTCAATGCCGACACAATAATACACAGACAATAGCAGACAACTGGACGACTGTCAGGAACGACCACTGTCAAGATCGACGGTCTTGTTCTCGGTACCAGCATCCAGTACTACATCTCACACCTTCTCGTATCCGTCGGCTGTTTCGAGATTCTCAAGACCCAGCCTGAAAAATGTTGTCGCAAACACAGGTAATACAAGTGTCTGCACCGGAAGATAGAGTGAGGAGGCAGTACGTCCACTAGTTTGTTTGTTTTGAATCACCGCCCTAACGTCTACTTAACGTTTGAAAGAAGCAAAGAGGCAGACGTTATATAATGTTTATACCCTACGAGAAAGAGACAGAAGCTTTATAGGCGTCTTAGCGTCCTGGAGCATGCGAGTTGTCGGAATCGCAGCCCGTTGAACGCCAGCGGAATGTTGTAGAGGCAGGACGATGAGAATTGAACACTCGGGACTCGATGAGCAGTAGACCTCGTTGCGAGGCTAACAAAATTTCATTCACTTCGCACATGCGTAGAACAGTTTTCTGCAGTGTTTCGTAGAGTCAACATTGGCTGCAACAAGACTGGCGAGAACAACGGAAGCATGTGTGTGACAGAGAGGGAAATAATGTGGAAGTGAGACAGTGAACGTTATAGCCGTGTCTCCCTTCTCTTCTCTCTAGATAACTTAGCTATACTTGAAAGTGGGGGTAATTCATGCATTGGGTCGGCACAGATGACTGTTCAGGAAAGGCTGGCGTGCTTATATAGGGCGGTTGAGTTTTTGCAGCAGAAGGAAGAAGTTACTATTGAGCGTGTATGTGATGATTTTTGTTGGTATTGTTTGTCTGCCTGACACCATGTTCGGGGTGCATCTCCACGGATTTCATAAGGATTCGTCGGCAGGAGTTTAGAGCCACAGTGCTGCGGACGACTGGGCAGCTGCCATAGGCGTCAGCTAGAATGGTGTCCTGCCACTCCCTCAAGAAGGCACCTGATAGCCTCACGGAATCCTTCGTCTGGTCAACTCAGCCAAGGCGTCTTGAACATGTTTTCTGGAGCTCCCGCAGTCATAGACGCGTTAGGTTCGAAGTATTCCCTTAATACTTCTTTGTTTTAATTTCAGCAGAATTAGTTCTTGTCCCTTTCCGACACTTCGGCATTTCTATTGCTTTGATGTCGGACTTTCTCTTGGCTTCTTGATCCAACTCTCACTGCCATAAAAAAATATGCTTCTCATTACTGAATTTATTGATATGTTTATATACTTATACAAATATACGCGTGTGAATGTGAGAGTGAGTGTTAATTTCCTGAAAAGCACAAATAAAATAAAACAAATACACGGAAAATTTTGTATAATATTTTTGTTACAATCCTGAATAACAAAAAAACGTAGACGGAAAGGCGTGGATGTTTACGTTCCCCACAAGTAGGACAAGTAGGTGGTTGTCTTCTTCAGGTTTCTTTGTCAGTTCCTTGTGAAATGTAGTCAAGTTTCTGCCGCCGTTTTGTCAAAGCTTAAAACACAAAACAATGACTTTTAACTTATACAGTTCGTATTGTTTAATTTATTCGAATGCCTTATTGCGTAATAAGAAGGGAACTGCCAACACACTCACTTATATACGTTCCTTTCTAAACTTAAATACAACTCATACACAACAAAAATATCTCTTGTATACATGGCTATGGCGTAAGCGAACTACAGAGTTATCATTAAAGAACGGACAAACTAAGATTCCAAAACTTACCGGTGTAAATATTAAAAGGCCCGATGTTTGAATTTGTCGTCACGTCCAATACCACTTCCCACGTAACCTGAGGGAAGCGGGTGCAGCCAGCCGTTCTTGTCGTGACCACGGAGCCACTTCCCACAAGTCCACGTGGGAAGTGGGCGAAGCGATGTTAGTGTGGCAAGTCCGGTGAAATCCGCTCCCGTACGTCAGACATGCTCTGGATGGATTTCGGGGATAGATCTCCGCCCGAGAGTCCTTCGAAGGCGCCCAGGGTCCCCCGTCTTAGCGGCTGCTGAAGGTGCTACGTCCTACAGAGCCCTCTGGGGGCGCCTGAGTTCAAACGTACCCCTCTCCCAGGCGTTGGAATGTTGACGCAGCCGGATATTCGAGTCGTCACACCCGGGAAATTAAAAGGCCTGATGTTTGAATTTGTCGTCACGTCCAGTAACACTTCCCACGCAACCTGAGTGAAGCGGCGGCAACCGTTCTTGGCGTGACCACGGAGCCACTTTCCACAAGTCCACGTGGGAAGTGGGCGAAGCGATGTTAGTGTGGCAAGTCCGGTGAAATCCGCTCCCGTACGTCAGACATGCTCTGGATGGATTTCGGGGATGGATCTCCGCCCGAGAGTCCTTCGACGGCGCCCAGGGTCCCCGGTCTTAGCGGGTGTTGAAGGTGCTACGTCCTACAGAGCCCTCTGGGGGCGCCTGAGTTCAAACGTCCCTCTCCCAGGCGTTGGAATGTTGACGCAGCCGGATATTCGAGTCGTTACACCCGGGAAATTAAAAGGCCTGATGTTTGAATTTGTCGTCACGTCCAGAATCACTTCCCACGCAACCTGAGTAAAGCGGGGGCAACCGTTCTTGGCGTGGCCACGGAGCCACTTCCCAGAAATCCATGTGGGAAGTGGGTGAAGCGATGTTAATGTGGCAAGTCCAGTGAAATCTGATCCCGTACGTCAGACATGCTCTAGATGGATTTCGGGGATAGATCTTCGCCCGAGAGCCCTTCGAAGGCGCCCAGAGTCCCCCGTCTTAGCGGCTGCTGAAGGTGCTACGTCCGACAGAGCCCTCTGGGGTCGCCTGGGTTCGAACAACCCTCTCCCAGGCGTTGGAATGTTGACATAGCCGGGTGATTGAGTCGTCACACCCAAGATATTAAAACGCATGATGTTTGAATTTGTCGTCACGTCCAGTACCACTTCCCACGTAACCTGAGTGAAGCGGGTGCAGCCAGCCGTTCTTGTCGTGACCACGGAGCCACTTCCCACAAGTCCACGTGGGAAGTGGGCGAAGCGATGTTAGTGTGGCAACTCCGGTGAAATCCGCTCCCGTACGTCAGACATGCTCTGGATGGATCTCGGGGATGGATCTCCGCCCGAGAGCCCTCTGGGGGCGCCTGAGTTCAAACGTCCCTCTCCCAGGCGTTGGAATGTTGACGCAGCCGGATATTCGAGTCGTCACACCCGGGATATTAAAAGGCCTGATGTTTGAATTTGTCGTCACGTCCAGTACCACTTCCCACGCAACCTGAGTGAGGCGGGGGCAACCGTTCTTGGCGTGACCACGGAGCCACTTCCCAGAAGTCCATGTGGGAAGTGGGTGAAGCGATGTTTGTGTGGCAAGTCCGGTGAAATCTGATCCCGTACGTCAGACATGTTCTAGATGGATTTCGGGGATGGATCTTCGCCTGAGAGCCCTTCGAATGCGCCCAGGGTCCCCCGTCTTAGCGGCTGCTGAAGGTGCTACGTCCGACAGAGCCCTCTGGGGGAGCCTGGGTTAAAACGTCCCTCTCCCAGGCGTTGGAATGTTGACGTAGCCGGGTGATTGAGTCGTCACAGCCGGGATGAATCTAAAACAAAAACAAATTGTTTCAGTTTTACATCTTAAAATACCTAGACATATACTGTTAATGCTAGTTAATACAGGCCTGACAAAATTTTTTAAACGAGGGTGTAAAATTATTTAAAATTCCACTCTTTTAATTATCTAATTAATTTGGCTTCACTCAGTTAATCAGTATGACAGAATTAGGGATTTATTACTTCAAAAGGCAAAATATTTGTTTTTTGTTATAAAAATCTTATTTTTTTAATGTTTTCAATTTAGTATTCGTTTATAAAACAACTTACAATATTGGTCTTCATCGGTGACTTGTAGGGACGTGTTAAAAAAGAAGAATTTTGAGAGACTAAAAATTTCCGTGCCAGCGATACCAAATCTAATTAAAAAATTCTAATAATTTTTCCGTGGTTACGATCTATGTAAATTTACAAAAATGTAGTGATTGTTGGTCAAGTTTATTTAATTTTATTTCATTTGAATAAAACTGATTATTACGAAGAAACTAATATCTTCAAAATTAAAAGTATCCGGAAAAGAGATTCTCCATATAGCTCAAGCTGGGACATGGAGGAACACAAAAGAAAATTATATCATAAAACTTACGAAAATATTCCACAACCTTAGTGAGAGAAAATAAGGCCATCTTTATTTTTTGTAGCAATCTCACTTTTCTATTAAAAATAGAATAGAAAAGCGTCTGGTAAGAACCGTGATAATCTGTATTTCAGATATTTCAAAGATGAAATTTTGGAACTTGTTATAATTAATTCGAGACTACTAAGGTATCCTCCATATTGTAGGGTTTTAGTTTCCCTTCTACTGAAGGAGGCAACGCTCTCACCGGTAAAAACGAAGTATCGTCGCGTAATCCAAAAATGCCTTGTAATTCTGGGAAGTAACAGAACGGAGCTTCCTGGTGGTCTAGTGGCTAACGCGGGCGCGTGATGCGCTCGTGGTCCCCGGTTCAATTCCCAGCGGAGGCTCCGTACGGCGTGCACTCAGCGTCGTGAGGCCGAACTAAGTAGGCGCTGAGATACCAGCGCCGCATCCTGGCTGTGAATACCGCAACTAGCGGCTGGTGGCGCGTTGTACTATAAATATATATATGGCTATTTTTATAGCCATGCAACCGTCACATTGCACACAATAGCCGCGTGGTACGCCTTGGTCCTTTCAGGGACTGTTGGGCGGAGGTTTGACTTTTTTTAACAGCACGGAGCAGTTGGTAGCTGCAGTCCAACGCTGAGATAAATGATGGAGGTCGGCTCGATAGCTAAAAGGAATATATGTTGACCTTTACGATTTTGTACTTGCGTTACGCGGGGCTGGAAGACTGTTTTCTAACTTGGTGTACGTAAAGATGACTTCAGTAATAACATAGTGTAATTTACGGATATTCTCGATCTACCAAACGAAATATTAGTCTTACACAATCCATGAAAAGTATGATAGTTGCAAAAGAGTTGTAGTAGTCTCTAAGACCAAGAACTCTAAAACAGATATTACCGTACGTAAAATGATATCAGTTTACCATTTAATAATCAGCAAATTTGTGAATCTTTAACTTTCCCATTAAGATTTTGTACTCATCCTTCGTAACTCGTTGGGATCGTATTCTCTATCTCCAAGCTTCCAACTAGAAATCTCGCGCAGTTGCAGAACTACATCTCCAAAAACTTTTAATTTAAACCTCCATTCTCCTTCACACATCACCTGATATTATTTAACAGTTTTGCATACCATTTCAGCGATAGGCAGTAAAAATGTACTTGTATCACTTGGGCACCGCTTCACACAGAAACTTAGCACCAACCTGTAGTTTACCTTGTACCCATACATACTACTAAAAGTTAATCTCAATAGTCACATTAGTTTATAAAACATTAAGCTTATTGGTCGTCTTTTCTTATTCTGACAGGCCACAGGGCAGTGCTTTGAATTCAAAATATTTTTGTTCATCAATTCATAACAATTGTTTTGACAAACACGTAAAAACGGAAAAGAAAAATCTGCATATCATCTCGCTGAAACTCGTGTGAATCCATCAAGCCTTAACAAGTCACACCATTTTTCCTCAGTTTTCCTATGTAAGCCTATATCACGACCAAGCGAATGGCTTACTTTATAATTTTTTCGCGATATTGTGCTTAAGACATTTCGATGTAATTTAAAGTGTCTACGGAAATACATGTGTATGTACAATATATATTTGATTGTATACTATATTTATAATATATATTTCAATATATTACATTCGCTTTGTGTGTGTGTGTGTGTGTGTGTGTGTGTGTGTGTGTGTGTGTGTGTGTGTGTGTGTGTGTGTGTGTGTGTGTGTGTGTGTGTGTGTGTGTGTGTTTCACACATTTTTTCTACAATTTCTTGCACTATTCTTGAAGTATTATTATTATTATTAATATTATTATTATTATCATACTGATTGGAAACCACTATTTCAAAGAATAAAAAAATAAGTGTTCTTTGAAAAAATAATAGTTTCCTATAAATGGATATTACGTACGTACGTAATGAATGTACGTGATGTGTATGTGTGTGTGTTTGTGTGTATGTAGCCTATGTGTGAAATATTACTACTGAAATAAACATATAGTTGTGTTTTCAGTTATTTTTCTTATTACTTAGATTTAGATTATTTAAGATTAGCTGCGTTCAGCTTCCATGTCTTGGCAACACCGTTTCGTTGTTTTTCTTCTACTGCTACTTCCATGTTTATCCCCATTCCTCTTCTTATTTTCCCTGGATGACTCCCGTCACAAACATTCCTTTCTCCATCTGTGTTGTGATATAAATAGATATCCAGAAGTGTCCATACATTCGAAAGGCACCAGTTCCTTACGTCATTGTGGTAGACAATGTTATTCCATAAATCTACGTTTCCTCACACCTCATATAATTGTTCCGCTGTTGAAACATCTTCACGGAAAATCCATTTCTAGTGGCCGATGTTCAGTCTCCGTCGTTTGCTTTCTTTAGTTATTTCAATGTAGCCTCATTGAATATGAAACTGTGTAAAGCTTGCGAAACGTCTTGCGGTGTTATCAGCTCATAGCAAGTAGAGAGTTTGCATAAAATGACGTGTATTTATTAAACATTACGTTGAATACAATTACTTAATACTGGTTTGTCCACTTATGTTTCCATTTAAATGTAAACTGACAAGTATGACATTATAATCCTGCCATTGTCCACCAAACCACGCACACACCCAGCGGTCTCCAACCTCATGAACATTAAGGTCACACACACATACGATACAGGCGGTAACGCCTGAGAATTCTCAGTGATCTCTCGTATAGTAGATTTTTAGATTTTTCTTCTGCTTCAACTTCTTCTAATTCTTCTTTGACTATTATTCACTGAGGTTAATCGTTTTGTCGTTGGATGCTTGAGAAACGTGTGCCCCAATGACACATTACACATTCCTTGTTTATTTCTTTGTGGAGCCCACAATTATACCTTTCTTCGTCATCTATTTCTGTCGTTAATTACACTCTCTCTCCTATAGCACTACAGCCCTTGTTGGGCCCTGGCCTCCTTCAATTTTTCCCACCATTCTCCTCTGTCAGCAGCCATCCTCCTCCAGGAATGCACTCTCAATATTTCTCTTGCATCCTCATCCATCCGCATCATAATTCTCTTACTCTCGTAACTACTATTTTTTTTTTTACATCAGTCCTTGTCGAGATTTAGTTTCTTGTTGGTTGCCCCAATAATGCTTTCGCTTCAAATATTCAACAAGGTTTGCTTTTTTGTCCAAAAATAGACCCTAACTATTTTAATTTATCACAGTTTTGTCTTCGTTTATAAAGTAATCCGATTGCTAATTTAATAAAATTTAGGGAGAAAATAGTATTTGTAATCATACTCGTCTCCCTTTGTCTACCCTTGGGACTGCAGAGGTACCTGGTCATCCAGCCGCCATGTGCCCATATGTCCCAAGCATGTGACGCTTGTCTTTATAACAGGAGCCACGATGCTACAACTGCCGAATGAGAAAATAATTATATGTTATAATTCATTTTTCACAGAAAATTCTTGGAAAATCAAATATTTAAAAACCAAATTGTCAGCGCATCATATTCTCTGTAAATATTCTTTCATTACACAATTTTTCTATATATAAGCTATGTTTATAATTAATGACATGAAGAAGATGAACACACAGCAATTAATTAACTAAAGGCATTAATAAATATTTAAAAAATTGAAAACAATAATAATTAATTGATGACTGCACTGACTTGTAAGATACAGATTGCTGACGTAATTTATGACACTAAAAGTCACAGACTTGCGTCCCAGATTAACTGATATTGCAGCACACAACGTCCAATTTATCATTAACAGAACTAGAGATTTGTAAATAGTAACAATTTGTTAATCTATTTTAATAATTCTGATACACAACTTATTATTTTAACTGTACTAATGTATACCGATCCCCGCTAACACAATCCCAAACGTATTTCTACGACAGAAGTAGGATCGACAGATCGAAGCTGATTGGTTGGACCGAAGTGACGTACCTAATCTTTTCGATTAGAAAATAATGGGTTTCAACCTTATAAGAAAAACCGAACTCAATTCGTTTTCATAAATATACAAAAAATACGAGTAGTACAAAAGCTAATTTATTTTAACTGATTGAAAGAAATCATTACCATATTTACCAGTAAATTCGTGATAGGTTTCGATAATTAAATGATTTCGTAAGTCAGTTAAGAAAATTGTTTCAAAAAAATCGTCGTTCTAAAATAAACATTATTCGCTTAACGGCTGTTTGCTGTAAATATCGGTCCGTGATGTACTCTGTGCTAAGATAGGCAGAGAACCTTCTTTTTAATATCACTGATTGCGTTAAGTGAAAACATGTGTAGCGAGGCTTTCAGCACGATTACTGTTATTACAATGTCAGTAGATTAGGTCTGGGATGTGTCGGATGAAGACGGCCTTGAGGTCAGTTAGAAGATCTTGTTCGTGCATCAGTCTGGATTGTTATTATTTTTATTTTTATTATTCGCATTCGGCGGTGTAACACCGTTTGCAAATCGTAACGTCTTAGTTCCGCTGTGAATGTAAACGATAATCATAGGCATTAACGACCGGCACTGTAAACGGTTTTTTGTAATCTGAATCGTTGTACACACATATGGGAGGAGCGAACAAGTTACAAAAACACTTAACAAGGTGTTAATTATACGTGGCTTGTTTGAAAGGGCACAAAAACATAATTGCAAACATAATTTGTCAAAACGAATGTAAAAACTAATGTTCTTTGATGTTTTTATAATCAGAGTCTACATTAACAATGTTTTTTAGTGTTATGGACAACGTTTTGTAAATTATTGTTTTGTTTTTTGGTCTTGCTTATTCTGGAACAAACTTACAGCAAATTTTCGCCGATAAGACATCACGTGAAACCTCACTGTGACTCTCCGATGATATTATCTTACATTCGTATTACATAAAACAAAGAAATAACATAGAGTATAAAGAAACTAATTCACATATGCGCAATATCACCCCTGTACTTTGAACTGCTGCATCGTCTCGCGTTTCGATTTCTGCCCATCATTGTAGTCACCCTTTTTCAGCTTGTATCTTTTCATCCCATTCTTCACTGTATTCTCCACAAAAGTTTCCGTCATCCTCTTTAACTGTTGCCTGCAAATTCCGTAGTTTTTTAGTTTTTTGGTTTGCCTTTTCCTTCATCAATTTATTTTTCTATTCTACGAATCTTGCCTACACCTATCGCTATGCATCAATCCCCAGCTTCCAATCCTTCCTATCATAGCTCACATTTTCTTCCAATTCCCTTGTAGCCACTGCGTCTGTTATGTCATCCCGCCACTTTCTTCGTGTCCGTCTTTTTACTTTCTGACGGTATCCAGTCTAATTATTCTACGGAGCCACCTGCTTCTTGCACTGTCTCGACGTGGGCAAACTAAGTCAATTATCGCCTTCTGTGTCTTCATTTATTATGTCGGTGCATCAAGTTCCCTTCGAAATTCCTTATTCGTAATTTATCTAAATCTAGATTTATCTAGTGTTGTTCTTCTACAACGTCTTCTGAGAAAGTTCATTTAGTTCCTATTTATTTATTTTTATTAGCCTTCCTGGCTACATCTCCTACATACAGTGCTACATTCTCATCATCATCATCGTCTCCAGCTAACGTTAAAACAATTTTTTTCCGGTCTCAAGCAGACAGACTAGAGTTGGTCACGCCAACGCTTCTTCGGACGCCTCACATCTATCCGCCCTTTCGGCTTATAATTCTACAGTTGTTTGAGATGCGGCAGTCATCCGTTCGGTTAATCTGTTCCGACCGTTTTATCCGATATTGGCCAATCCTGTCGAGTATACTCATAATAGTCAGTTCCTGCTGTACAATAAAATTACTTTTGTGATCGTGCCACGTCCCCGAGAAATCTCATTTCGGCCGCTCGAATACGACTGGCCTGGGACTTCGTTAAAGTCCAATTCTAGACCCATAGAGAAGTGTGGGGAGGGCCATCACCCTGTTACATTCTAACTTTCCTGTATGTGTGCTTTTTCTCCTCTTATAGTTTTCTCTCAAAGAAGAAACCTCTGTTCATCCTTCAAATTAATTTTCCTTCTTGCTGTACCCCTGTTTATATGCCAATTCAATGCTTGGCCTCTATATGCCAACCTCCGCTCTTCATGTAATTTTTTCTCTGCTTATTTTGCCCGATCAAGTAATGCCACAGTTTCTTCCCCAGCAATCTACTGCCATTGCTTTCAGTCCAACCGAGCTTATAACGATACCGTTCACTTTGATCTTGTAAACGAAACGTTTAACATTTTTGTTTTAGGCATAACCACTTTTAAGACAATAGATTATGTGGATGGTGTTCACAAGTAACACAAAATCAGCGGACGGCTGTTCTTCCCTTTGCAATCCCATTCTTGGTTCATATCAAGTATCCCTTGGGCGACACACAAATCCCCAAGTAAGCATAAATTTGGCATCGTCTTATGACAGCTCTATTTCAGTGTCATCTTCTCTATATTAAAACGCTATACATCAGTTTCTTTGTTTAACTTTATTAATCTCTATCTTCGTTTAATTTATTCTTCGTGGACCTTACGAAGTAGGCCTGTATAGCAAATTGTATATAAAAGTGATATACACTGTCTTTACTTAATATCAACTTTTATTTGGTCACCCGAATAACTCAAAATGAAAAATTCTTGCCTCCGATATATATTCCCATCGTATGGCATTTTGTGTCCACGTTCTGAAAGAATGGTTTAGAAAAAGAGATATGTAATAAAACAAATACTACTGATCACTAGTGCGACATTTGTCACTAGCTGAAGGAAAAGTTGAAAGTAATACTGTCGAAGACATTAACTACTAAAACGAATAGTGACTCGGTTTTTGAATTAAAAAAATAGTAACGACAACTGATCATAACAAAAATCGAAATAAAATTATACGCTCGACTAAATACACAAGCAGATGTTCATATCGCAAACCTGAGATGTTCGGGCTAGGACAACTTCATTTGCTTTCAATTCGTCCAAGAATTCGAAGACAGCCAAGTCGAATCCAGATATCCCCAGATATTAGAACGTTTAACTATCCATATTTCGGTTCGAGAATTATTATTTCATTATTTAAAGTACAAAATAAGACTATGTGTTTCTATAAAATTGTTATATTAAGATTTTTACAGTTGAATTATTTATGTGCAAACATCAGACTTTCAGAGTAACACTTTTATTATTTTCTTGTTTAGAGTATCGATTTATTATTTAATACAGTAAATTTTATTTTACTTTGCTGTAAATATTAAAGAAACTCTTCGTAAAATCTACGGCAGTTACTATAATAGGATTCCTCTCTGCTAAATATATTGTACGGACAGTTTTAATTACAAATTACTAGCAGAGTGATAACACAGTTTTAGTATAATATATAGTTTTGACATAAGAATATAATTTTCCGTAACCACAATTTTATAAATAACCCCTGTAAACCATATAAGTTGAATGAAAGTACCAAAATTTCCGATTTATTCCATCTATAGTATTGATGAAAATCATTATGGTAGTGAAAAAATTAAACACTAGATATTCTCCACGTTTGTAACATATTCCTCCAACAAATATTTTAAAGAGACGGCCACGAGATTGTAATTAATTAAAAAATTGCCAGAGTAATATAATTGAAAACATTTTAATTAGTTTATCCACGTAAGTCTTTCTGAATCAACTTGTCGTCCTTTTGAAAACTGAAAAATTGTCATCCTAGTAAACACGAGATAGCGTTTTATTTTTCCAGTTCTGCAATAGAACAGATGAAGAAGCCCGTGCTAGACTAGGTGAAGGAAGAGAACTGTATAGAAGTATCGTAAAGTAGAGAAACAAACTTAGGGTAGGGAATTATAAAATAATGATTGAAGATTACATTGAGGGGAAGCAAAACATAAAAATAGATCCGGTATACTCGTCAAGTAATAAATAGCTTAAATTGCCATTGTACGAAGTGTAAAACAAAAGCGATCCATGCCAAGAGCAGCTGCCAACCAATCTACGGATTGAGGAAGTCAGAGAAGAAACTTCCCTTCGTGCTGTATGAGATAAGAAGGCAAGTTAAAATCTTCTACGAGTACAGTGCTTAAATTGAGTGCAGATGCCTCTCTGAGTACATTCGTGAACATCTGGGGTGTCTACATAGGGAACTACAGTTTAACGTCGGCTATGAACGCCAATGTAGTGACGTATTACTAAGCAGTGAGATCACTTGCAGGTTTGCCATTATTTTGCAAAGGAAGAATGACAGACTGAAACCGAATGTCCAAAAATTGTATTATGTTTGCAGTGAAATGAAATCCAAGCTGTTTATCATAGCGACCCACTTCATTAACAGTGGTCACTTTGGTGTTTCAAAGATCGTAATAGAAAAATACCAGACTGAATTAATTTCTATTATCATATTTGTAGATTTTCACAAACAAGAAAACTCCGTTTACCAATACCCTACACTTATAAACGCTGTAGCTAATTCAACACTAGTAGACTAAAAAAAATGCTTGCAAAGTGCAAAAGAAGTTTACGACGGATAAGTGGTTAGCGACGGATAAGATTCACCAAACCACTGACCAACAATAAGTGTTTTCGAATATAGGTAGTACATTTATTTAAGAGGTCCTAATACAGTTTATGTAACCAGTTTAAAGCGTTTCTCACCAAGCCATTGTCGCTAATACTTTATACAAAAAGTCAGTCAAAATGTCACCCGAAGACCAGCTAATGCTTTCACAAGTTTATTTCGTGACCGGATCCACGCGTGTCTTCATCTTCAAGGTCGACGATGGTTTTTTGTTTTGTAACGTAACATCAAAAGTCCTGTTACGCCTAATTTTTTGCAGACATCGAGTCAATTCCCTTAAACGACGGCCTTGGTTTTTTCAATTGACAACATGTGTCGATTCCTGTTCTTCGTAAGTAACCTTTTAAAACGGTTGTGAATATTTCGCGTTTGGCACTTAGGCCTACGTTGCGACTTCCTGCTCACCGGCACGTACTACGTCTACGTTCGATACGCGGATTGTGAAATAGTCAACGATTACCAAACCAAGTTGCCCCAACCAGACATCAGCTGGGACAAATATCGGCAAACAGACAGCTCGTAATAACAACTCTTTTTTATTATTATTATGAACGAAAATCACGAAAGTTCCGAGCGAGACAGCTCACAGCAATGAACAACTACTGGGAAAATGTAGGCTACAGGGTATGTACGTTCATTGTGGTGGTTAATTACTATAAAAATTACTATACCATGTCACAAATGGCAACTCAAATAATTGTAACTAACAAGCTCCATGAACTGCAGAACTGGCTCACTATTTTGAACTAAGTAGATAAATTATGTTATTAGCCTATGTTAGTATACAATTAATATTATTTGATAAATGTCGATATTAGAAATTTTTCAGTTATTAGAAAAATTACAAAAATCCCGATTATATTACTATTTCTTTTTTTTAGTGAAATAACAACTGTAGAGCAGTCAATCATAAAAATAAACATTAAAAATTTCAAACATTCGTATTTGAGTTAAAATTTCACTTAGTCTGACAGATGGATGGATTATTACAAGTTAAATTCTTGGATTTCGTTGTCCATGACGTGTCCGTTACTTAACTAAATATAATTATTTCACTTCGACTCGGAACACAAAACGTTTTATGGGTAAAAACGTAAAAAAAGTTTTGTGTACAATTTTATAACTGATTAGAACATGGAAGTCAGTAAGGTTCTCCACACAGATTTTTCATTTTTTATAGTTTGATAGAACACATTGTGCGTGTGCGCGCGCGCGCGCGCGCGCGCGCGTGTGTGTGTGTGTGTGTGTGTGTGTGTGTGTGTGTGTGTGTGTGTGTGTGTGTGTGTGTGTGTGTGTGTGTGTGTGTGTGTGTGTGTGTGTGTGTGTGTGTGTGTGTGTGTGTGTGTGTGTGTGTGTGTGTGTGTTTTACAGTGACCTGCGATGATAGCCAAAATAGTTATACATTTGCGCTTCGACACGAAGTGTTAGTTATTTCTAGCTTTTCTTATGTTTAAGTTTAGTCGGTTTTACCGAGTACTTACAGAGACCTATATGCAAGAAACTTCAAGCTTACAATAACACCGTATTTCAGTTTTCGACAGAGGCCCAAATTTGATTCTCACGTTGCTCATTATGACGGCAGCCTTCACTGAAAACATTGTTCTTGATTTGTCTCAATATAAGCAACACTTGTTTGGATTACGATAAATTTACAGAATAAACGTGGATTTACTACGAATTGGTTCTCTTTGTGAATGCCGCAAAGGTTTTATAATACAAATCTTCCAATACACCAATCATAATACATCATTAACACAAAATCTTTTAATACATCATTTAAATTAGTAAGCTCCTTGAGCTGCAAACTCATATGAACAAAATACATCTAGCCCTATTATTAGTTATACTAAATTTAATATTCGATCATTTTTCAATTTTCATAAAAATTACGAAAACCTCAATTACTATGATTAGTACAGTAGCATTTGTAAAACACAGTCGTACAATAAACACTGAAATTTACAAATTACTTCATTGTTTTGTAGTTAAATTTATAACGATAATGCTTAAATTATGCAAATATACAAGTATGCAAAATTAACAACAAGATACACACACAGACACACACACACACACACACACACACACACACATATATATATATATTGTTTTTTTTTACAAACATAGATTACAAACTTTGTCTGAGGCTTTCACGGTAGGCGTGAATGTTGTAGAATTAGGCGTACTCCTTGTCGCGCTATAACGCCGTTTCGGCCGTACCTCAAACGTCTGCGTTTAACAACTATGGACTACGGCCTTACAGCCCAGCAAGGAGTAGGCCTAATTCTACAACATAGATCACGAGCTTTTTGAAGACGGTCCAAAATTTATAAGGAGTCTTGAGGGACATTAATTCCTTCAAATCATCAGAAATACAAAGTTTGTATTATTAATAAAATTCCTCTTACGTAACCCCCCTCAGACTTTTACAATTTTATTAAAATTTTGAATTTCATTTATGTCCCGTGGTTCCCCTAAAATTAAAAAAAAAAAAAACTTTTGTGGTAAACGTAACATTCGGACAAGGATTAAAATTTCATTCAGATCGATTCAATTTTTTTACATTTTTAACCCCTTTTTGGGCCCTGGTGTTATAAATTCTAAAATTCATACAATTAACACTATATTGACATTTTTGTCAAAATTGTTTTTTTAATTTGATACCCCACACAAATTTCGCGACCTTTTAAAACTTGTACTCTTTTTTTGTACTTGGAGTCCAAACATTTTGAAATTTTTGAAAATAAAAATTACATTCAGATTTTGGTTACATTTCTTTAACGTTATAGGCCTATACCACACGGAATTTCGTTATTTTTCCAAAGATTTGGCTTCCTTGAATTTCTGCCTTCCGATTCCCCTATTTTTGGGGGAATCAATCTCAAAAACAATACGAAAACAACAGAGGTCTGTAGGAAAAAAGTAAGGACACGCACGCCAAGTTTTAGGAAAGTCAGGTGGTACGTTCATTCGGCAGACGTACCCAAAATAGACAGATAAACTGATTCACAGAAAGGAGAGACAGAGAAAGAGAGAGAGAGGAGTGACTGATAGATAGACAGACATTCAGACAAATGTCATACGGCCGAGTTAAAATGAGAAATCGCTCTGCTCGTTCAATAATATTAATTTATTTCTTATTGTATATTGCCTGAAAAACAGAGTTATTATGAATAAGATTGGTGTCTGAGTATATGTTCCTATGTGTACGTGAGCAATCAGCTGTGATTCTTGTAATCACTTAGAAATTCTACTTTATTAACCACATTACGCTACTGCAACGTAACAGATTATAAAGGATATTTAATTACGCGTAACGATAATAACTAGAGTGTGTCAGTCAACCAGTTTTGTCAAGGTTTAGCGAATCAACTGACACTAATGCATGCGTGGATTAGACAACTTGAATTTTCCTTGATTAATCACACAGAAATCAAGTTACAAGGTTTGTTTAAAAACAAAACCTTTTGTTGGCGAATTTACCGCAAAACAATTTTATACCATTCAAAATGGTTTCCTTCGAAAGACACGCACTTGGAGACGCTGTTGTCATCGATTAAAAAAGCCCTGGAAGCCTTCAGCTCCCAAATGCTTTTAGCCTTTCTGTCAGTCTTTTGTAATTTCTCCGTACTTTCAAAATAGTGGCCTCGGAGTTACCTATTAAGATAATCACGCGGGCTAAGAACAGAGGAGTAATGGGGGATGTGGTACCACAGGAATGCCATTCTTGACCAAATATCTGTTCGCAGGAAGTGTGATGTGACTTTCAGTGATATCGTGATGAAGCATACAAGAGTCAGCCATCTCTGGCCGCATTGAAATCGTGCACCAAAATTTCATTAATTTTATTTAGTTCGTAAACAATCATTGTTACTATCGAAGGGCTATAAGAATTCATGACTCCTCATTTGGATCCATTTCTACCAGTTTGTGTTGTGCTTTGTCTCTATTCACAGTTGTATAGCCATTCAAAACTGCTTTGTACGGTCATACCTGAAAACCTAGGCCAGGTCATTTCCGTAAACTTGTTTCAACTTGTTGACGTTTCTGGTTCGCTTTATCAACGTTTGTCACAGAATTTGAATGCACAATACTGCTCACTGTTACTGAGCTCTATTTTTGTAACATGTCACAAAAAATACTTGTAAAACCATGACACGGGCAAAACTAAAAAGGTTAAGAAGATAACAATTTCTGTAAAAGTAAAGAAACGTTATAGCTGTTAGATGTAGCATTGTTGATAGTACAGTGTTGCCACTGCGTGGGGAAAAATTCAGTCTCATTACCTTTTAGATAAACATCGTATATTAAATTTAAGTTAATATGTCTGAGCTCAGTAGACCAGTGGGTATGGCACCTGGCTACTAATCTAGAGGTCTCGGATTCTACTCCCGGGCCAGCACCATAAAATCTAGGTGCGTTTTTCAGCCCCCAGGTCCTCTCAGCCTGTTGAAAATGAGTACCTGGGATAACATCCTGGGGATAATAATGGGCGGCTGAAGCGTAGTGCTGGCCACACTGCCTTCCTTGTATGGCGTACGGCTCGCATAAGGTGGCCTACCCTGCCTGACTCCTAAGCTGCTTCGGTGGTACACATGGGAGCCATGATTATTATTATTTTTATTATTATGTCTGAGACTCGTGATGTACATACTTTATATAAGAAAGCAGTAATGCTCTGGCAGATGGTATGTAGATTCTACCCAAGTGTATGGTGAACTCGCGAATTGACAACAGGTTTGTAACCTTAAAAAAAAAGATCACTCGATTGTGAAAGATTATCCGTGTAAAGACACTTCAAGACTCAGTTTTTACGTTATTATAAGACCGGAGTAAAGCTTGGCTTTATTTTGGTTGTTCGCGAGTTAAGACCATAGACTGTTCTTTGAACTAAAATCAGACGTTTCGTCTTTACTGCAGTAACCATCTTCAGTTATTTTCTTGACTCTGTTAGCAAACAATGAGCTAATTAACTGACTTAAGTTGGGTACTTACGAATTGTGTTAAAAAAAGGGAGAACTTTTTGTAACAATGTGCCGACCAGCACACGGATCGTGTTGCTACAAGTGGCGCTGAATAGCGACAACTTCCGGAAACACGATGCCGCTTAAGCGTTACGTTACCGTTGTTGGCATTTGTAACAATGTGCCGAACAGCATACGGATCGTGTTGCTACAAGTGGCGCTGAATAGCGACAATTTCCGTAAACACAATGCCGCTTAAGCGTTACGTTACCGTTGTTGGCATTTGTAATAATGTGCCGACCAGCACACGGATCGTGTTGCTACAAGTGGCGCTGAATAGCGACAACTTCTGGAAACACAATGCCGCTTAAGCGTTACGTTACCGTTATTGGCATTTGTAACAATGTGCCGACAACACACGGAACGTCTAGCTACAAGTGGCGCTGAATAGCCACAACTTCCGGAAACACGATGCCGCTTAAGCGTTACTTTACCGTTGTTGACATTTGTAACAATGTGCCGAACAGCATACGGATCGTGTTGCTACAAGTGGCGCTGAATAGCGACAACTTCCGTAAACACAATATCGCTTAAGCGTTACGTTACCGTTGTTGGCATTTGTAACAATGTGCCGACCAGCACACGGATCGTGTTGCTCCAAGTGGCGATGAATAGCGACAACTTCTGGAAACACAATGCCGCTTAAGCGTTACGTGACCGTTGCTGGCATTTGTAACAATGTGCCGACCAGGACACGGATCGTGTTGCTACAAGTGGCGCTGAATAGCGACAACTTTCGGAAACACAATGCCACTTAAGCAATACGTTACCGTTGTTGCCATTTGTAATAATGTGCCGACCAGCACACGGATCGTGTTGCTACAAGTGGCGCTGAATAGCGACAACGTCTGGAAACACAATGCCGCTTAAGCGTTACGTTACCGTTGTTGGCATTTGTAACAATGTGCCGAACAGCATACGGATCGTGTTGCTACAAGTGGCGCTGGATAGCGACAACTTCCGGAAACACAATGCCGCTTAAGCGTTACTTTACCGTTGTTGGCATTTGTAACAATGTGCCGAACAGCATACGGATCGTGTTGCTACAAGTGGCGCTGCACAGCGACAACTTCCGTAAACACAATGCCGCTTAAGCGTTACGTTACCGTTGTTGGCATTTGTAACAATGTGCCGACCAGCACACGGATCGTGTTGCTACAAGTGGCGCTGAATAGCGACAACTTCTGGAAACACAATGCCGCTTAAGCGTTACGTTACCGTTGTTGGCATTTGTAATAATATGCCGACAACACACGGAACGTGTCGCTACAAGTGGCTCTGAATAGCGACAACTTTTAGAAACACGATGCCGCTTAAGCGTTACTTTACCGTTGTTGGCATTTGTAACAATGTGCCGACCAGCACACGGATCATGTTTCTACAAGTGGCGCTGAATAGCGACAACGTCTGGAAACACAATGCCGCTTAAGCGTTCCCGTTGTTGGCATTTGAAACAATGTGCCGAACAGCATACGGATCGTGTTGCTACAAGTGGCGCTGAATAGCGACAACTTCCGGAGACACAATGCCTCTTAAGCTTTACGTTACCGTTATTGGCATTTGTAACAATGTGCCGACCAGCACACGGATCGTGTATCTACAAGTGGCGCTGAATAGCGACAACTTTCGGAAACACAATGCCGCTTAAGCGTTACGTTACCGTTGTTGGCATTTGTAACAATGTGCCGACCAGGACACGGATCGTGTTGCTACAAGTGGCGCTGAATAGCGACAACTTTCGGAAACACAATGCCACTTAAGCAATACGTTACCGTTGTTGCCATTTGTAATAATGTGCCGACCAGCACACGGATCATGTTTCTACAAGTGGCGCTGAATAGCGACAACGTCTGGAAACACAATGCCGCTTAAGCGTTCCCGTTGTTGGCATTTGAAACAATGTGCCGAACAGCATACGGATCGTGTTGCTACAAGTGGCGCTGGATAGCGACAACTTCCGGAAACACAATCCCGCTTAAGCGTTACTTTACCGTTGTTGCCATTTGTAACAATGTGCCGACCAGCATACGGATCGTGTTTGCTACAAGTGGCGCTGAATAGCGACAACTTCCGGAGACACAATGCCTCTTAAGCTTTACGTTACCGTTATTGGCATTTGTAACAATGTGCCGACCAGCACACGGATCGTGTATCTACAAGTGGCGCTGAATAGCGACAACTTTCGGAAACACAATGCCGCTTAAGCGTTACGTTACCGTTGTTGGCATTTGTAACAATGTGCCGACCAGGACACGGATCGTGTTGCTACAAGTGGCGCTGAATAGCGACAACTTTCGGAAACACAATGCCACTTAAGCAATACGTTACCGTTGTTGCCATTTGTAATAATGTGCCGACCAGCACACGGATCATGTTGCTACAAGTGGCGCTGAATAGCGACAACGTCTGGAAACACAATGCCGCTTAAGCGTTCCCGTTGTTGGCATTTGAAACAATGTGCCGAACAGCATACGGATCGTGTTGCTACAAGTGGCGCTGGATAGCGACAACTTCCGGAAACACAATCCCGCTTAAGCGTTACTTTACCGTTGTTGCCATTTGTAACAATGTGCCGACCAGCATACGGATCGTGTTTGCTACAAGTGGCGCTGAATAGCGACAACTTCCAGAAATGCAATGCCGCTTAAGCGTTACGTTACCGTTGTTAGCATTTGAAATGCAACAGCTGGAGTAAAGTTGTGTAGTAAGTAACCTCTCGTCGTATTTTAAAAACAGTGAAAATAAAAGATCTCATAGAACGTTGTTGTGTTATATTTTGCATCAAAGTCGGTAAACCGTTTACAGACACATTAAAAGTGCTTCAGAAAGCATATGAAAAATGCTCTATAAGTCGAATGCAGTGCTACAAGTGGTTCAATCATTTTAAAGTAGGCAGAACAGCGAGCGATGAAGATCTCACACCTCGACGACCTTCCACGTCACCAAACAATGATAACAGCAATGCAGGTCGTGCTATGATTCACAAAAATCGCCGTTTAACTGACCAAGACATTGCTGAAGAAGTAGGTATCAGCAAAGGTTCATGCTATGCAATTTTAGCAGAAAGCTTAACATGCATCGCATCTCCACACAATTCGTGCCGCGTTTGTTGATCGATGATCAGAAAGAGAACAGTGTTAACATCAGTCAAGAACCGCTTAGGTGGCCAATGTCGATTAAGACTCATTGAAAAATGACGTACCATGAAATGAGACCTGGGTTTACGTCTAAGATGTGGAAACCAGACCACAATTGTCGTAGTGGGTCGCCCCGGCTTTAGTCAGTCAAACATGAAGGTGATGTCGGTGTTTTTTCTTTTTTCTTTTTTTTTTTTTAATGGAAAACTTAGTCCGTTATGCTGTTATGAATTCAATCCACGTAATAAGAAAGTACACAAGAAGATCTACATGGACGTTTTAATGTATTGTTACGTAATACGGAACGCTCTACAAGTTTCTCGAATATTCCAGTTGTAATATGTGTGTGCGTACATAATGCTGCTACTTTGCTGTGAAAGACAATTAGGCATCAATTATCGGGTCTATACCAGACCATACCGGTCCGCGCATGCTGTGTTCAAGGCCGCAATGAATTACGTTCTAGTGTTTTCTAGTAGACGGCAATTAACGAATATTCTGGAACCTCAGCGGGGTATAAGTACAAGTACTCAGCGACGCTCAGTTAGTTATTTTCGGGCGATTACTCTGTGCATTGAAGTGGTTATTAGTGAAAAGTAATTCTTGTGGCGGGACAATTATAATACAATTGTGTTTTATATTAGTTGACATTTTATTGCTTGTGAACAATTTTTATTAATTTGTTGTAAGAGACTATCTTGTTGATTACAAACTGTTTAATTGTGATATTTAAAGCTGGTGATTAGTGACTTAATTGGTGTCTTGTATTTTGTTTTTCACTGTACCACACGACGATCAGTAGACCGTCGTAACAGTATGTTGCACGGAGGAAGAGGCCTGAGCTCTGAGAAAACGAGGTTTGAATGTTTCACCACGACAGCGCACCATCCCATGCGTCACTCCTTATCTGCAATTATCTGACAAAACACTAGACCACCAGCCTGCCCCACCCCCCGAACTCTCCAGACTTGGCTTCAGCAGATTTTAACTTATTTCCCAAATTAAGGGCAACTTTGAAAAGACGTCGTTTTCAAACCATAAATGACATTAAGGAACATACGATACGACAGCTACACGCCATTCTCAAAAACGTGTTCCATGATATTTTAAAAATGGAAGAAGCGTTAAGAGAGGTTGCAGAAATTATAAATTTTAATGTATGTAACATTATTTTAAAATCTTCTGTGCCAGTCAAATACGAATATATCTTGTGCAAATCGTATTTTCTTGTAACTTTAACTTTGGTATTCCTTTTATTAAATGTAATGTAGGCCTATAATATAATATGGCAATTATTGCGTCAGTGACATCATATATTTTAAATTTTACGGAAGAAATTAAATTTATCTGAATATCGTAACGGTTTAAATCAACCTCTATAGACAAACACAAAGTGACCACTGTCAGTATGTTGTTGAAGCCCAACTTGCTACTCTCTCCGACAGCACGTTTAATTTGTGGGAATATAAAAATAAAAAACCATTTACCACAACAAACCTCTCCTTAAAATCTTTTGAAATATGAGCCTAAACATGACACAATGTGACAAAATAGTAACTTAATAACAACTATTTTTCTGTTGACAATCCCGTTTTATTGTTACTATTGTTAACACGTATAGTATGAGGGCTATTCAAATTGGTTGATATATGGCCATAAGAACACGGCGCATGGGCAGTAACGATTTAGTGCTAGCAAATTCACGGCCCATATTGTTTATTTCTGATGGAGTAATGATCGATGAAACATAGTCAGTCATTGCTTCTCCCGCCAGCCTTAAGGTGTGTGGTATTCGTTGGAGCTCCCATCGTCTACTGGGGACTTTCGGGACTGTGCTCCGATTTACTGGACGGGGTCGAACGACGATGGCTCTCGACCGTCCGACTGTTGACGGGTTCGTGCGGGACCGTGCCCCGAACGGTCCGTCGTAAACGGCAGTAGTTCAGATCAAACACAGTTCTAAGATAGTAAGGGCCTCCGAGTTGCCGATGCGACTTTATCAGATGGTTGATCCGTTGCCAGTGACTCGCGTAAGTGACTCTGGGTACTCGCACTTCAGGGAAATTCGCAGACGGGACGAACCTACGATACTGTGTGACCAAGTCGAGACCGGTATACCACCTCACCGAATCACGTAAAGAGTGCCAGACTATCCAGAAGATATGGTTGTGGTTACCCAGCGCTTTGAAACCAATGATGACGATCTCATAAATGACGTCAACTCTTAGATGCGATCTTGGTGGCAGCATTTTTCATCGACTGACCACAAAAACCGACGCAACGAGATACAAGAGCCTGCACGTGGGTGGTGATTTTGTGAAAAAGCAATAAGTAATACAGACGTGTATGTTACATTAGCATTTAATAAAATATGCTTCTCTATTTTCATTGTCCTTTACCAGGTAGTCGGAGGATAATTTTTAAGTAGTCCTCGTAGTAGAATTTTTTGTGGTACCATTATAACATGATGCGGAACTCTCGTTGTGTATACACCTCCTCAGTGGGATATACAAACCATTTCAGATCATAAGTGGGCATTACTTTGCTGTCGGTTGATGATTCAGAGATCAGACTGACGGCTTGAATTCTCATGTTGTAGTTAAATGATTTTTTGGGGGGGGAGGGAGTGGTCGGTGTTTGAACATACTGCTGTTGAGCAAGTGGCTTTTCTATATTTTGTTGGTGTATTTGAGATGGCTGATATTGGAACTGATTAACTTCAAATGCAGATGTGTCGCCGTATGGAGTGTAAGGGGGATGAGGTTACTTACTACAACACTGCAACTCGCCAGAAGAGGGATTACTTTGAAGGGAACAAGCATGAATAAAATTGGAATTACATT
Organism: Magicicada septendecula; assembly: GCA_034769895.1. Classification (NCBI taxonomy): domain Eukaryota; kingdom Metazoa; phylum Arthropoda; class Insecta; order Hemiptera; family Cicadidae; genus Magicicada; species Magicicada septendecula. Next base: position 299,333,389 of record CM068374.1, on the reverse strand, counting down.
AATTAAGTTTTTATTTAAAAAGTTTCAACGTTTTTTTAACACACCTCGTACTACCTGGCCACGACTAGATGATCGAGGCTGCTCTCCCCCACCACGCGGCCGCTTGTAAGCGAGGTAGGGTGAAATATGTGTACTAGCCGTTTGGTTTACCCCCACTTAGCCTACCGTAGTACCCGGCCATGCTTCTCAAATTACACAATGCTCAATCATCGAATCGCGGCCAGACAGTATATTATTTTATATTGGCGGAGCCTTGTCCAATCGTATGGGAGTGTATTCCCACACGCAAAGTAGTTTATTAGGCGACTTCTATAGCACACGTGAGGCAGCTACTTCCTTCCGACGAGGTGCAAGTCCCAGTATACTTTCTTCCCCATGTCCTAGTCGATGAAGTATTTACATTATTATAACATTTTCATGGCCGGAAATTCTCCGCCTTGTTTCTTAATGCAACTGTTTTCGTTGTAATTGAACCTGAGGGTTCAGGTTTACAATTAAAGTCTTACCTTAAAGTTTCTTGTAGTAATCATATATTATATTGAATAAACAGAACAGTAGTAAATTTATGATCGAGAATAATAAGTTTCTTTAATAATATTGTTACGACGTCTCACCGATCGTCGTATGGTACAGTGGAAACAGACACCAATGAAGTCACTAATCACCAGCTTTAGTTAACCACAAATAACAAGTTGTAATCAACAATGCAGTCTCTTACAATTCAAGTTAAACCTGTACACTCGCAATAATAATGTCAAGTAATAGAGTTCAACACTAATTATAACACAGTAATCACTTCTCACAATACTTCGACAATAACTCGATCCGCACTAAGGAAATTGCTCAACGTGACTGATTGACAAAGCCACCTATTGTGGCATTTATAGGTCGTGCAAGTGTGGGAGAATAAACTTTCCGTCCTTACTGCGTTGTGCCAGCTAATGCGTATTTCAAGTGTGCTCTTGAATAATTTGGAAGTACTTGTGTGCTACGTGAGTGAACGGCCTTGATACAAAAGAGGCGCGCTGGGCTAGTTGAGATGCATGTAGAACAACACTCTCCCTTGTTCGAGAACGTTCCGTCGATCAATATGCAGACACACATAACCAAAGGGCACAAAATACAAAAATAAGCCTATATGTGTTGAAGAAGTGGTTACGGTTTATACAATGGGGCGGATACAGGATGCAATTTTCGGGGCGAGGGAGAGCTGAAGTTAGAGGGGGATAAAAAATTAAAGCAACCGCCATTTTAAAATTTGAGATCACAAAATAACAGTAATTATTTTATTTAGTAAAGAACACTATTACACGTGTACCAAATTTCAATAAAATGTCTCACTTCTTTCTTGAGACTTCAAGTTTTTTCTTAAGAAACACAAAATGGAGGCCCGACGGAAAACGAAACGTTTCCGAATCTATGTTTATAGGAACATTATTTCTTATACTCGTGCATAGAATCCGAATAAGTACAGTGAGGGCATCTTTTACGTTACTTCTTTTATAATGCAGACCTGAGTAAAAGGAAACTGTTAATTAACGGACATTCAAGAGCAAATGGATTCGAATAAATAATACTTTTGCTATTCGAATAAATAGTAATTTTAAACCATAAATCCGTTCTGTAATTATTATTTATGTTAAACACCACACACCTCAAACAGACACACACGCGGAATATATTACATGCGAATGTTTGTCCATAGCAAGAATGTTATCTATACAGTATGAGTTATGTGCATAAAATTAGTTGCACAAAAGAAGAGCAAAGTGTATGCATGTGGAAAGACAGCAGACAAATATGGCATCGTGTTCGCTGTCAGGAGAGTTAATGATATTGAAACCCAAAGTAAAATAAATATATTACGAGACAGAAATACACAGGTCATGACCACGATAACATCCACATAATAAAACTTGTGTTTAATAAGAATTGAAGGTGTAGCGCTGTCGCATTTGGTTGCGTACTCTGCATTTGCATTTATTTTGAACGAGCGCGCGCACACACACGCACACACACACACAAAGATTATACACTCACTGTAGATTGTAGTTATCACAAACATCGATAAATTATTTTATTAAGCTTTGGTCATCTTTGCTAGTTACTTACGATATGTTTAGAAAAACAAGCGTACTAGTGTATTCGAAAAATAAATCTGCGCTAGAGTGAGTTAAATCCTAATTGTCCTCAGCGAAGATGACCTATACAACTGGTTTAATTCTGCATTCCAACATGGCTCCTCTTCTTCTTCTCCTTCCTCTTGGAGACAAAAATACCACTAAGTCGTCAGCCAGCGCCGTCTTCGGTCCGATGTTGGTAAAAAAAATGCATTTAATTGTACTTATGCAATCTCGTCTTTACCAGTGCTCTTTGTTGTCTTCATTTTGCTTCACTTTCTTCTTCTTACCGAACAGACAGTTGTTAAAATTATATTACAAGTAACAGCATAAACAATGCTGTCAACTTAAGTTACGTTGCTTATTTTGCGCAGGACATCAGTTAGTGAAGAGATAAGTTTACTGTTTGTCTTGTTTTTGCTGTTGTACACTTCCTTTGTGTAAATGATTAATTATAGACTTTCATCTCGTCTAATATATATGTATGCAACCTTTTCAGTTGATTTTTATTGCACTTTTTATTTCAGTTAATTAATTTATTTTTTTATTGTACTAGCTAACAAAGGGTACTTGTTAGGCCTAAATGTTTTATAAATGAACTTGAATAAGAATAATCTTTAATTTTTTAACACTTTTTACTTTTAATAAGCAATATTATATACAGAACAATCATGCTAAAAAAACGAGCAAGCACACACGCGTGCAGATGGATAGGAATCCTAATTAATCATAGCGTTTTTGTGATATTACAAGAAGACGCTTGGTAACGACCCGTATAAAAGTTACTAAGGAAATTTTACTCCAAACTGCTCTCAATAGCAACAAAGAGACTCCTTTAAAAAATATTAACTCTCCAAACGCTGTAGTTTGCTTTAGAATCATAGGGTCAGAGCAAATGCAGTGAGACGCCGAGAAAATACAGGCCAGTAAACGAAGGGGAGTTTCGTGAAGATCCGTGGTGGAGATCGGTATTCTTTATTGCAGGACATAACCATAATGCAAAAGGTAAAAATGGGACAGCTCAGATAAACTGGTCATGTTGAAATGATGCATCTCTATGAAGTCTTTTTTTGTACAATCCAGATCGAAGAAAGAAATGTAGGAAGGACAAAACTGAGATGGCAACATGGTGTTCAATAAGATGAGGAAGAGGCTGAATTCCACAGAAAGACAGAGAGAGACAGAGAGAAATAGAGAGAGAGACAGAGAGAGAGACAGACAGACAGAGAGAGATAGACAGACAGACAGAGGCCGAGACAGAGAGAGACAGAGAACATGGTCTAAGAACTTTAGTGAATTCTTCTTTAGCAGGCCAGAGTCCGACCTGAAGATGGCGTAGCGCCCCTGATGTCGGTGTCGATGATGACAAGAAGACGTACTCTTCCATTTTATTCTATTCGAAAAAATCTTGTTTCGTAACGGATATGTTTACAGGTTAACCTTTGTTCTCATCAACATGTGGTCTGATTAGTTTTGAAAACATGTCCTCTTAACCTATGTCAGCTATTACGACAGTTGAAAATAAACAGGGTAGCATGCCATATGATATAGCGTTTGGCTACTAATCTAGAAGTACCGAATTCCATTTCCGGACAGCACAACAAAGTGCGTTTATCAGACTCCCGGTCGACTCAGTCTGTCGGAATCAGAACCTAGCGTAAAAGCTAGGGTAATAATGGAGCACAGGAATGGCTACACTGCCTTACCTGTACACGGCAGAGCTCAAGCTGGCCACCTACTATGTCTCTCTTAACCCACTTCGGTGGTATAAAAAGGAGTATATTATTATTTTAAAATTTACAGGATTCGTTTTTATAAATCAAAAACGTACGTAGTGATAAGAGGCAGTACGTGTGTGAACTGTCGAGCACTGTAGGTTCTATGCATAAAGTTCACACGAGTTTTGTGCTCTGTGTAGGCTACACTGCGATTTGTTTCAGTTCTGCTCCTGAAAAGTGTACTACTATTACATACAATAACGACGGTCACTGCATGATTACCGAAAACACGAAGAACAGTGATTGCCAACGTTGGCCCGCGACCTTTATCTTGGGAAACCAATTTAATAATTACTCTATTTACCTGTTAATAATATTACTTTAATCACTTTAAAATTACTTTAAAAATTTTCAAATGCTCTTTAAAAAAAATTGAACTGTTTCATTTTGCAACCTGTCGGCTGTAGTAGGAAGATCTTTAAATAATGAAACACTCGATTTTTTGGAATTTTGCGCAAATATTCAAGACAAGTTTAACATAAGTTATTAATATTATTGTTGTTTCCGGGCTATCAGGCCGTGGTCCTATGTTATTTAACGCAAACGTTTCAGCCACTCTATCGGTGGCCATCTTCAGTGCTTGAGGACTGATACACTGACACGGGTCTAACACTCAGTGAACCACAGTACTGTTAGTTCTCTTAGTATTATCACTGAAGAACAACCAACTAACATTCGACTAGAATTTTGTGATTTACAAGCTCATCCCCTCGCGTGGACTAGGCAAAGAAAGGGATCGCATTTCTTTAAGCCGCTACCTCGTGAGTGGTTCCCAAATCTGCGATATTTTGTACAGTAAATGACGTCGATATTTGGAAGCCTGTGAAAGCGTGTTCTTCACAATGATGTTAATCGAGAAACACAGTAAAAGTCGCCTCACAGATTCTCTGTTTCACTTACTGGAGTAGACAACTCATCTCAATGTAGACATTCCTGCTTCAGTATATGGACTCAGTTTCCACATTAAAGATTCTATATAAATCTACAATGTGTAATATAGTCCTTATATTTTGATTATTATTCTGACATAATAGAAATTGCATCGTTAAAAATATGTAGTAAGATTTGTTAAGTATGCAAATTACCTCTACTTACTTTTAACATTGAAAATGTTTATAAGGATGTGTCGCACATTTGAAAAACGACCGCTGGTGCGTGATCGAAAATGGGAACCGGTGAGTTTCCATAGAAACTACTTCTTTGTTGTCAATAACGTAGTACACATATAATACTTCGCTTATGAATGCGACTACATTTAACTTATAATCTGTACATTGGTAAAAGAAGAATGAATTAATTGATTGATGAATGAACATAAATATATGTATTTTTTAGATTTATTGAAGCATTTTCAATGCCCTTCTCTGTGCATTCCTTTTGTGCGTTGCCTGTAAATTTTTACAATTAAATATGCCTTTTTTATGTTTATGGAAGTTGTCGAAAATTGGCATGCATTATGCGGCCTTCAGGTATGTTCCTCAGTTTAATTGTGATGCTCAGGCCCTTTTAATTTGGAAACCACTGGTGTAGAAGATAGCTGTTCGTCACGATAAGTAGTGGATGAGCTCTGTAGGTGCGGGGACAGCCATTAGAAACCAAGAATGTACGTAGCGGATCGAATCATCCCTTGTACCAGACACCACCGACGGCGACGTCTCCGTACATACACACATTACAGGCTTCAGACCTCATCTCTTCATATTTCACACAACATCCCACTTTGTACGCCAATCAATTGCCTCAGTCTTCTTACCTCTCTTCTCCTCTCATTCCACTGTTCTCTTCATAACCGTCGTTAGACTTCAATTTGCTCTCAGGATACGTTCAATGCAAATTCTGCTGTCCTCTTTGTTCTTGATTCTTTGAGCACCTCTCGTCATCTTCTGCTCCACTTCACGTTTTAGGCATTCTTACGGTTCCCACCTTTTTCTCGGTCGACCTATCTTCTTCTTCCTTTTGCTTTCTATATTATTGATTTTAAGGTAATCTATTTCCTTCCATCCTTTCCCAATGTTCGTTCCTTTTAATTCCGTTACTTTTTATCTTTTTTTTATTTAAATTGAATATTTCAAGTCCTCTTCTGAACATTTCGTTGCTAATCATATCTCTCCGGTTACAACCTTTAGTTTTTCTTAAAATCTTCATCTCTTGAAAATGTATTCTTCTCTCTTGTGCTTTTGTTGTAAACGAAATTTCACTATCTAATATTGAACGTTTCAATAAGCGTAGGTAATGCTAGCGATTTACAAAATTTCAGGAGCATGGTCTCTTTTCTTTTTTATTTCTCAGACATCGGCCGATTGTACCGTATATGTTAATAAAAACTCTGTCCCAGGTGCTTATGGTAATCATAAAAAATATCGCTCTAATCGTAGGAAGTCATAGGAAATGGCTTGTCTGCTGTAATGTCTCGTTGTCTAAGAAAATCTTGGCCATTGTGTGTTCCACTCCCGAAAAAACAATAGCTTTTGTTTTAGAAATTTACATTTTAAAATTATATTCAGTACTTAATTGTTAACTACATAACAATACTCGAATGACAAATTATTATTGATGAAAATTATAAATTTTTACTTAATGCCTAAACTAGTTTTCGCTCTGTTAGAGCTTCGTCAGAGCCCAGCTCTAACAGAGCGGAAACTAGTTTAGGCCATCAGGTAGCAATTTGTCATTTTAATCAACAATGATTTGTGATCCGAGTCGGTAAAGTTACATATAGTTAACTAATAATAACGGACACGTCATGAACAACAAAATCCAGGAACGTTTATTTGTTGTAGTTGACTTAAGCCTCTTTGCAATTCATCTTCTGCCTTTCCCAACACAGTCAGGTCGTCAGTATATAAAATTAAATTTAGTGTGGGCCCATTACTTGTCTACTCAACTACAAGACTGGTAACCTATACAGAGAGATATGTCACTTACTCTAAGTTTTCATAGAAGCCTCGAAAATAGGACGGACAAATGATTGACAACAATGGCTATGAAAAAAAACAAGAGAAATTTGAGCACTTCTTTTTTTATTTGTTATTTCCAGCATCTAAGTCCTACCTTTATCCGTCTTCCTTTTTGGTCATGTCTGATCGATTAAACCAACACTCCATATAAAGCACTTTACCAGTCTCCTTCTTACGTTTACGTTCATTTTCCAATAAAGTTTCTTTTTACTCTACTAAACGTTTCCTTCTGTTCCTAGTCTCTTGTTTACTATACTCTCATATCTTTCTCAACTTTTATTCTTACCTGTTTCGTTTTTCATTCCGTTTTAAATAGACTGGATCGGATATACTATCAAAATGATGTGACTAATTAGCCACATTGTCGGCGATCACAAGCGACGTGTGAAACACGCACAAATCCCATTGAAATATTACTGCCCACATACGTACTGCACACGTGCTTTTTACCACTCCATACACGTACCCGATGTCACCAATCTGAATAATAGTATAGGACTCGTTCTTGACGCACTAAGACTAGACTAATCGGACTTCCGCTTCAACTTATAACCACTGTACCTTCAACTTGGCTGCCCGGGAACCGAACTGATAGCGGTATGTGTTTTATTTCTATTAAACAGAAACACGATTCTTCTCTTTTTGGTAGTCGAGCTGGCTCAGTGATCAGTATCTCGCTTCATAAACGGAGAGCTGTGGATACAAATCCGTCGCTCGCTGGAACCATCAATGGATGAAATCAAAGGGATCCAAGAATACTGCTCTCCGGATTTTCCTAACTATACATTTTACGTTTAAAATAATATAACTTCAAATTAGATAGATTTTATATGCTTTAAAAAGCATAAGAATGTCTTTATTTTTTCGTAATCGCTAAAACATAAGGATACCTTAAGATAAATAACAAAGTACCTTAAAATACAAAGGTATGAAACATAATTATTACTTATTTTTGTTCAAAAACCTATACTCTGAACATTCCACACGCAGTGTCAAAATAAAGTAGTGTCGAAAACTCGAAATTATCATGAAGTAGTAGTAAATAATTAAGTCACATTGCCTCAGATTTGGGTGCGTTTTACAAGGAGCCTTCCTTCCCTAATTAATTACTTTAAAAGTTGTAACAAGACATGTAGACAGCAGATAGAAAGGTAAAAGAAATAAATGTGATACTGATGACTGTACAGAGCTGTCTGTTACAAGTACACTACTGCAAAGAAAGAAACGAATTCCAACAAACGTGTATACAGTAGGCCTACCTAGCGTTCAATGCTAATACAATCAGCAGCCCCATTCATTTACATTCATCAAACAGGAGTTCCTCGGCCGACATTCTTCCGACGTTTGTAAACCAGTTGAAGATACTTCCATTCCGCGGCCAGACAGACAGGCAGTCATGCGTGCAACGACACGTCTCTCCAAAGCGACCTCAAGGAAAGCAAGTGCTTTCCAAGCCATTTACGGCGGATTTCCTTCCTTCCGGAAACAAACGCCGGAAGATTCATTATTGATAACACCGTTTTACAGACTAATTTATACCGTAACAGGTTTTTGTATAAACAGGAATTATTATCGCTATTAAAATTCCGATTTTATTTTTTCTATAACAACGAACGTATTAAAATATATTCCTACATTACTTATATTATTTACGCCAGCTTGGGACGGTTAGAAAGTGAAACGAAACAACCTGAACACGTGCGTGTCGCATGCGCGCGTGCCTGTTAGTGTGTGCGCGCGCATGTTTGTGTGTGTGTGTTCCATTGTTTTATTTTTGAGATTTTCTTGTTGTTTAAATATTGCTGAGTTTAGCCTTTTTTGCTATTAATTTTTCTTTTTCTTTATCATCTGCTCGCAGGCATTAGACATTATGCCTATTCCGACCTTACTGATTTGTTGGACCCCATAGATCGCTTTTGGGGGGCCTGGATCTCTCTTAACCTTCAGGACAACATATACTGTAAACCCTTCTTAGCGATGTTTTTACAATGCTGTCTATTTAAATGTTCTTTCCTTTTCGTAAGGTACTCTATTATTTTTTATAATTTATTGAAAAATATGCTTACTACTATTTCAGTTTTTCAAGATCTGAATTTGTAAACGTTATTGTTATTTTTACAGACGTATTCCTGTTTGCTGGTAAAGGTTATTAAATGGCAATCATTGTTCATTAGAATTACACGTTATTTACGTTTGCAAATAAATCAAAATATTGTACATCTAGTCGATATTAATTAAAAAACTCTTTAATTAATATCTAATTTTGTTTTTATTTGTTTCATTATCTAAAATTTTAATTATATAGAAAGATACAAATGTTTGACCGACACAAAACATAAGAGAATATGGTAATTGGCAGCACAAAATCAACAAAGACATGTAGATGAAACAGTAGATCAGCTGAATATAAAATGTATGTAGAGACCTATACAGTAAAGCATCGATTATCTGAACATCCATTAACCGAACGATCTATTATCCGAACTCAATAAAATGTACAATTATGTACTGTACAGTACAGTAATGTATTTGACACGTGTAGGCGTTTTGGATATTTAATGAACATAAAAACGTGTATACTATAAATTATTACAGTACTGTATAGTAATAAATAAACGCTGTAGCTATACAGCTTTACAATCGATAAACAAAGAATCGATAAACACATTTACATCAACAATCTTCGATAAACACATTTACAGTTGATAAACAAACTGTGTCAACGGAAGTCTCTGTCACCGAATGTCTGTTTTTTAATTAACTTTATAGTAAAGTGTTTGTCATTAAACTCTAATTTTGTTTAAATTAACTTTTGCTTTTTATTAATTACACTCAGTTTCAATTCAATAATCTTTAGCCTTACTAGTACTTTACAGTACAATATACAGGTTGCTGTAATTTATAACAGTATGTTCGAAATGATTTTGTAATAAAAACCTTTGATTTTGTAAAGAGAAATATTGTTTTCAATTTACGATCTATTATCAGAAATATCGATTATCCAAACAGGCCCTCGTCCCGAGAGGTTCGGATAATCGATGCTCTACTGTATAAAGAACACGAAAAGAATATTTTGGATTGTTTTTAGAAAAAATAGGACAAATTTGATGTTTAAATTCGACGATCAGAGTCCTTAGTTAACTGCTGACCCTGACGTTCAACCAATCAGGAAATCACAAATTAACTTTTAAGAAACTGCTGTTTGCTTGTTTACAATTGTAAAAACCGAATTTCTTGAATGATGTCTGAAGACGAAAAATAATTTTAATTTCTGTAGCATAAGTAAGGTACCTATCGTATAACCTACTTCTTGCGTTTTGCCTCACCAAATTAAAAATCTGATGGGTCACGTTTCACAGAAAGAAGTGAGAGACCAGCAGCTGTGAAGATCAAACACTGATGGCTTACAACTATTTGTCATCAGTTTTCTTTATTTTCCTTCCTAGGGTCTCACGCGGTATTTTACATACCGCCTTTTCTACCGTTGGGAGATCTATACGTTCTTGAAGGTAAACTTGGACTGTGTAGGAATTTGCATCACTGAATGAGAAATGCAGTATAGTTTCCACTCTGAAAGTTTTAATCGTATTCTATTAATACGTGGCAACCTCTTACCTGGCTCACATGCAGGGCCGTAACTAGGCGTTGGCGAGATGTGCCCCCGCCAAGGGCGCAGGTACAAAGAGGGCGCAAAATTGACCATGAAAAATATCTTTTTTTAGAGTTAGATTGGTACAATTTGTCAAGCAAATAAAAACTCCACGTTATTGGAAAAAATCTTTCAGTTTCAGATTGTTAAAAGTTACTGTACGTGAACTGTCTATATTTGTGTCTATTATACAATAAACAAAAAGCAGCTACGTAAATTTAGTAACTGCACTGGACCTTGCCCTACTGATGGGCGCGGAGTCGGGCCAGGCGCAAAGCGAAAATCCCTTTCCCTCCGCCCATCCCTTGATGTGTCAGTCACTGGGTCACTGCACTGCACCTGCGCCTTCTTGGTTTTAGCAACGAATATAGACGTAACTAGAAGAACACTTCTTATGGAGCGAGTGGGGTCAGCTTTCTGGGGTGATAAACCGTAGTTCAACACCCCGGCAACTAGATGGCGCTGGCGTTTCCAAGTAATTTTTTGTATTATACCGCGAAATTTAGTAAATTTCAAACATTTTCGTTAATATATAATTGGAAAAAGCTACAACTTATCAGATAAAAAGTGGTAGATGAAAAAATGTTTGTAGGGGTTAGACTAGACACAACCTCCAAAATTTTTTCACATTTGTTTGACACACTGGGTACGAAGGAATGAATCAAATAAATGCAGCCTACTCAAAAAATGCACTTTTGATGCATTCATTTATTATGCAGTGCACAAAAGAATTTTAAAATATACAAGAACATGCGTCTTATTAGGCCTATTACAAACATGTTTTTCATCTACCACTCTTTTATACAAAAAGTAGTAGCATTGTTTCAACTACGCTTTTAATAACCCAGAAGTGTGCTTCTAGTAACGTCTATATTCGTTGGTTTTAGCAAGCTTGTCATAACTTGAATATTACTCATACTCATACCCCTCCCCCACGCCTGCCACGGCCACGTCAATCTATTGCTCTATTCTAGTTTGTTCTGTTGGTTTTGTTGAGACTCAGTGTAATTACAGCCGCTGGTATTATTTTCTATTGTAATTTGTGAACTAAGTGATTTTCACACTCAGCGATTAGACGACACTTATAGTGTTTGTGTTGTTACTTGTTGATGTTGGCGTTGCTTCTGTTGTACGGGTAAGAATGATTTCAATAAAATGTACCATAGCTTAGTCTACATTAACCCTAGAATTGGCGCATGTTATTCCCCGTGGTGGCCTGTTTTTTCCCTTTTTGTACAGTTTTTGAAAACACTACATATTATTATTATTATTATTATAACACGGTATTATTGCAAAACAATACATTAATTATACTATTTACTCTTCAACATCACGAAAACGTCAGTGAATCAAACAATCAATGGAGGTTACCGTGCGAAACTTGACTCCAGCTGTCAGAAATAATTTCCCAACATTCGTTCTGTCTTTACTGCCAGACTGACAAAGCCAAATAGGCCTAACTAATATCACTGTGTTCGCCGTTTAATTTTCTAGACCTACAGAAAATAAAAAAAATACCGGAAGAAAGAAGAAGAACGGGCCCGTTCCATTGGTATAACTTATATTCCTATTGGTTCATTTTTAGCGGAAATGGTCGTGGTTGTAAATGTCCAATTTTCAGCAAGTGTCAGCTGATTTTGTTGAGCAAGTCTGCTGACTAAAATAGTTCCGATTTCAAAATTAGTTTACGTAAATATTTCAATCACAAGTTTCATGAATATGGTATCAATTTTATTTTTATAATTGGATGAGCGATCGCGTACACGGAAAACCCGAAGCACTGTAAATACAAGTGAGCCTCTTGCGGTAAGAAAAAAGAAACGATGTCTGCTACGTTTTAACGCTATCGCCGAATTTTTCGGTGAACGCAACTGTCGGCACTGAACATAAACACGAATTTCGTAATATTTCCTGTTTATGTTCAGTGCCGACAGTTGCGTTCACCGAAAAATTCGGTGATAGCGTTAAAACGTCGCAGACATCGTTTCTTTTTTCTTACCGTGAGAGGCTCACTTGTATTTACAGTGCTTCGCGTTTTCCGTGTAATCCTATTACTCAGGATTCAAAAAAACTTTTTGGCCGTCTGTGTGTCTGTAACAATGACAATGACAGCGGCAGCGCCCAAACAAATTTACCGATTATGACCAAACTTGGCACACAGGTCCTTGGGCAGTGGGCACAATATCTAGGCGGAGTTCGTTAATGTTTGAGATCGGTCAAGTAGTTTTTAAATGGCAGCCATTTACAACTGTAATACAATGTAAATTAAATGGGAATGGTTTGTTTCAGAAATGGGGCCAAAAAAACCTTCTGGAAGTGAATTTAAAAAAATCAAAAAACAAAAAGAAGAAGACGACGAAAAATTAGCATCGGCGCTTGGAAATTGGCTGCGAAATGAAGAGAAAGAAGTAGGTGAAAGTGATAGTGCCAGTAATAGTAATGCACTTCAAGAAGAAGAAGAAGAAGAAGAAAAAGAAGACGACCAAGAAGAAAAGGAAGGAGAAAATGAAAAAGAAGATAGCAAGACTGAGACTGTTTCAGAAGACAACCACAGCCAGATCACTCCAATGGAGTTCGTCACAAACGTCATTGATTTTGAAGAAGGAAGTGATCCTGAGCTAAGTCATTCCACAATGGGCAGGCAATCTACTGATCTTGAGAAACCCAGCACATCTTGCACATCTAATTATAATGAAAATGATGCATTAAATACTACTGATGTGGGAATAGAAATTATCTACGGGGATCCCAAAAAATGGCCAGCAAATTTTCGATCAGACACAGTTCGTTGTAAACTTGTTGAACGAGGCCCACAAACAATTGACTTAGATAGCTACAAATTCCCCTGTGCAGATGATGGAAGACACTTTTCTCAGAAATGGGTTTATAAAATTCTACCAAACGGGGAAAAAGTAAAAAGGCAATGGTTGTTGTACAGCCAGTCTAAGGACGCACTGTTTTGTTTCCCTTGCCTTCTCTTTTCAAAAGATGACAAAAAGGACAAATCTGCTTTCTCTAATATTGATGAGGGATTCAATGATTGGAGACACTTGAACCCATTTATTGTCAATCACGAAAGGTCGATACCTCACCGACATTCTTATGTCGATTGGAAAGAATTAGAAATTGGACTGAAAACTAGTAGATCTGTTGATGCAGAACATCAAACATTGATACAAGCTGAAGCAGAAAAGTGGTGCAATGTTCTCAAATGTATTGTGGATGTAATTCTCCATTGTGCAAGGAATAACTTACCTTTAAGAGGAGGTTCCGATTCGATCAGTGACAGCAACTGTGGTGTATTTCTGAGTACATTAGAACTTATTAGTCACTACAATCCTCAACTATCTAAGCACATAGAAAATGTTAAAAGTGGAAAACATGTCACAAGCTATTTTTCACCTCTAATTCAAAATGAGGTCATAGACATTTTGGGAAATAAGGTTCGATCTGAAATACTGAAGAATGTAAAAAGTGCTAAGTATTTCTCTATTATGTTTGACTGCACCCCGGACACAGCACATTTAGAACAAATGAGTGAAATAATAAGGTATGTTAACATTAAGGATGGGAAATGCTCAGTTGAAGAAAGTTTTGTGGACTTCATCATAAGTCACCAGAAAAAAGGAAGAGGGTTATCACAAGAAATATTGCAAAAGCTAAACAATGACGGCTTGGATATTCAGAACTGTCGTGGTCAAGGCTTTGACAACGGCTCAAACATGGCAGGAAAATATGAAGGCGTTCAAGCGCACATATCCCAACTAAACGACCTTGCTAAATTTGTGCCTTGTGCAGCACACAGTCTTAACCTCGTTGGCGTGCACGCCGCGGAAGTGTCAATTATGATGACAAGTTTTTTTGGAAATGTGTTGGAGTTTTTCAACTTCTTTAGTAGCTCTACCTTAAGGTGGGAGGCTTTGATTGGTTGTCTCAAAACTACCCTTAAGAGACATTGTGATACAAGATGGTCTTCCAGGCGTCAAGCTGTGACAGCTCTTAAGAAGAACTTATCATCTGTACACAAAGTTTTACAAAACATGGCTGATAAAGACAACGACTGGAACACTGACACACTGTCTGGTGCTATGAAACTTCTTAGACAAATTGATTACGAATTTGTGTGCCTTTTAGAGATGTGGTCTGATGTTTTGATAAGTTTGGACTGGACCAACAAGTCACTGCAAGGAAAGGGCGCAACTCTTGACGTAGCATCAAGTTTGCTCTCAGGTTTGGCAAAAAAAGTTGAAGACCTACGTAAAGAAGGAATTAAAAAATACACAGAAAAAGCCAAAGCTATTTGTGATTCCATGGCCATCCAAAGCAGTTTTGCTGTTAAGAGGCTGAGGAAAGTCAAGAGGATGGCTGGGGAGACGGCTGAAGATGAAGCACACTTGTTGAGTTCTGATAAATCATTTGAGATAGAATGTTACACTGTATTTGATAGAATTGTAAGTGAAATGGAAAAAAGGGCACACATTTACCACACAGTTTCATCAGACTTCAGTTTTTTGTCAGGAAAGTCCTTAAGTGAATGCTCTGTTTCTTTTCTTGAAAAGTGTGCAGCTGATCTTGGTGCGATATATAGCAGAGACATTGATAGAGTTGGGCTAGTTAACGAAGTAGCTGCTTTCAAGTTTCATGCAAAAGAGCTGGTGAAGAACATTTACAAGGCTTCCCATTTGGATATTCTGAAAGTTATTTCAAACTATGGATTAAGAGATGCTTATCCAAACATCGAAATAGCATTGAGGATATTTTTGACAATGCCCGTCAGTGTGGCGTCTTGCGAGCGTACTTTCAGCAAGCTGAAGATAATCAAAAACTACTTACGGTCAAGTATGTGTGAAAACAGATTGACAAACTTAGCTATCCTGTCCATAGAATATGAGATTGCTTCAAAACTTGATTTTAGTGAAATAATTAGTGAGTTTGCCTTGCTGAAAGCAAGAAAGGTAAAGTTTTAGTTCCATGGCTTTTCTGCTGTATACTGTATGTAACAATTTGTAAAAGCAATATATTTGTTTACTGAAGAGTTTCAATTTGTTATTTACCAGCCCCCAGAGCCAAAAAAATGGTACCTGCAGTTACAACAACAGAATGTTGTAAGTGCAAGTCCTGAAGACCTGTGTAAAAAAAATCGAAATAAATTATAGAACTAAAGCACCGACTAAAGTTATGAATTTTTTTTACTGTTGTATGAAATTTACTATTACAAAAATACCGAATACAATGTGAGAACGTATTTCCTGGTCGCAATTTGCGTCAAAGCTTGCTTAAGGGGGCTGCATGGTGTATCACGTGATGAGACATCCACGAATCACAGTACAATATAAAAAAAGTTTTTTTTTTTTTTTTTTTTTTTTTTGTCAAAAAAGGGGGCGCAGCTTTGTCAAAATTGCCAAGGGCGCAGGAGTACCTTGTTACGGCCCTGCTCACATGACACTTTTTAACACGAATTTAGCACAAAAATTTAAGAATTATACGTAAACTCCTTTTTGACAATTATTTCACAAAAGAAAAGTGATAAAAAGATAAATAGAAATTAGTTTTTCAGGCTTGTCATTTCATCCCGTATCATGTATAAGTAATCACCCCGTTTCATCCCTTATCACATATCGTACCCCCGTTTCATCTAGTCTAATCTTATGTTCTATATGTTGCTTTTACCCTGACCTTCAATATCGTTATCCTGGCTCACCTTCAGTACTCTATTGTTTTCTAGCAGTACTCTATCTATCCCCGCAAAAGTGGAAGCCTGAGACATGTATATTTAATTCGCTTTAAAGGATGACATGTTAAAGAGGAAGTAAAATAGGGAAGAAGGAAGAAGAAGACGAAGAAGAAGAAACGGAGGAAAAGGAGAAAAAAACAAAGAAGAAGAAGAAGAAGAAGAAGAAGAAGAAGAAGAAGAAGAAGAAGAAGAAGAAGAAGAAGAAGAAACGGGAAAAAGGATCAAACAACAAAAAATAGAGGAAAAGAAGAAGATACGAATAAGAAAAGACTTTCTGGCCACAGGAACGTCTTCTTCTAAATTTCTCTACAATCGCCAATGTTTATTCAGCAAAAGTTTTTCAATAAGTCATGAGTGAAATAACTAGTCTTCGGTTTACAAGGAACGAGGAAGGAATTGAAACTTTAACTGTAGCTATGTTTTATAGTGGCAATAATGGTTTAAAGCAACACTACAGCTATCAATGAGCTTTGGAAGAAACAAGAAAGGCCCTATAAGACGTCATTTATTGCCTGAAAGTTAACTAATACCATAATGTGCGGACGTATTTGTCAACCGATATATTTAATTACAGAGCGCAAGCGCCAAGTAGCCTTGTACGTCATGTCGAAATACATTTTTACAAGACATGTTAAAAAAGACAATAAAGCTCAACACGTGACTCATATGTAACACACACACGTTCACAGTGGTGAAACAGATAAATCAAAATGTAGCAGATAGGTACCTCGCCAATTAATCAAGCACCTTATTGTTTTTTAATGAACAGAAAAGAAAAATCGAGGCGCGGCTATCGGAACTGAGGACGGTTTGGCTGTGCCGGCGCGGCGGTGGTGAATGTAGTCAGAGCGGCGCAGTGATTTAGTTAGCATTGACCTGGAACCGTTGCAGTGGCAACAATTGTCGCCGGCTAACTCGATTAACCCCGATTGCCGTTTCATAGTCTGCACCGTGTTACTTCGGGTGAACTTTAACAACCGACAAATGTCATTTAAAGAACTTACACTCTCGATCTGTTTTTCTTCTTTTTCGTCTTTTCGCCTTTCAGGGGTCACAGATTTGGATGATGTTCTCTTAACTCCTCTCTCTTAACGTCTTTTTACGTCTGTTCTCTTAACGTCCTTATATGGTCGCATGTTTTTAAATGTCGATAACGCTTTGCCAGTGGTCCTACGCTTTCATCCCACTTTCATCCACTTTCCTACGCTTTCATCCCAGTATTCATCCACTTTCCTACGCTTTCCTGTCAAATTGCGGAAGTCTCCAGTGAGGCGGAATTCTGAAATGACGAAATTGATATAATCTGACTATAACTAATGTTACTTGTGTAGTTACCAAACCGTACCACTCTTAACATATTCCTCAATACTTTGTACTCTTTTGTGTTTAAAATAGTTATACAATAATATTTTTACTGCAAGAATATTTGAACTTTTGTGGGACACATATCGTCCTTTGAGTTTTCCAGTGGTTAGAATATCATCCATTGTTGGGCACAGGATGACTTTTCAGCGAAGCTATCGGCTATAACTGCGAAAATCCCCCTTAAGAGGCTGACATTATCCTTCCAGCAAGACCTCCGGCTAAAGAGGACATCCAACACGGTCTTGGACTACGGCCTTGATATCGAAAAACCAAATCAGTAAAGAATATTAAGCCCCCCCCGTTAACAAAATTTGAATCGCAAGTCAACACATTATTCTTTCTTAACGTGTGTCATTACGCTTGTAGTACACAGACGTATGATCATTTTGCTTTTAAGTTTATTTTAATATTTATTCCGCGTATTATTTCGTAGCGTCACAAGGCGGTAGGCCCGAGCAACCCAGTCCAAGATTGTGGTAACCAATCCCTTCGGCGGATTGGGTCGGCGAGCTGACGAGAGACGGGGGCCTGGCAGGGCTACTACGGGGTAACTCTAGATCAGGCCTGCCAGGATCATGCGAATCGGCAGCAGGATTCGCATTTGGGATAGTGGCGAATTAACTTTTTAGAAGGCCAACGGCAGCTCCTGAGACCCAGTTAGGTGGCTTACTGCGAAAGGGTAGGAGGGACTCTTTAGCCATGGTGAAGGCAGCCTCCTAGGAGTTGGGACTCCGAAAATAAGCCCCTGGTCCTCCATGTTGGGAGTTGGGCGTGGTGCTGACGACTCCACTCCATAAAACCCTTCATTGTTGAGAAGCCTAAAGAAAGGAAGACCCAGACTACGATGGATTGATGGGATCGTAGAAGATGTGAAAGTACTTGGAGTGAAAAATTGGTGGACATTGGCTAAGGACAGGGAAGTCTGGAGGAAAATCCTGGGGGAAGCTGAAGCCAACGGTGGGCTGTGGAGCTACTGATGATGATGATTTCGTAGCGTCACGACAACAATTTACAACTAGTGAATAACATGACTCCTCATACATTCCATGTTGCAACACTCATGTTCCTTTTCCGTAAGCGGAGTCGGTTACCAGTTGATCTATCCGGTGTTTTCTCGCTAGGGCTTTTTGTAATAGAAATGTTTTCAGCAGGCCGAAGGGGAACAAACCAATTCAACCCCCAAACCTGTAGACAGGTCATTTAATTTCAGGCTTTCCGTCTTCTAGATTAACTTATTTCATCGGTGTCTTCCAGAGCCTGCTCTGACCATGATTTCCTATCACATTTCCTTCTCCTAGCCTTTGGGATCGCCTCCTATGTAGAGTAAGGAATCAACAAACAGTGCTTATATGATGGCGGCACTTACTCGCCATGTCATAGCTTCGTCATTCGGTACAAGAGGTTTTCTTACCAGGTTTTTTACGCCACTGCTCTATTCCTTCACTCCCTGCTGAAGCTGCCGCCTCGATCGGGACTGCTAATTCGGGTCTATCCTTAATCGCAACATACCTGAGGGCCCTTCGCTGATGGGCTATGGAAATGAACTACTTGTCTTAGATACTGCCAGTTGATGCAAACCTACAGAATAAGGAATTATGAAATAAGAAGACGCGTGGGAATCAATATTGTTAAACTTGATGTATCTGAAATCTTCGAATGCAAGAGATTGAGGTGTAATACCGACAATGTGGAGAGGATGGACGACGGGCGGTGGTCTACACCAGTAATCTAATGGACTCTCCTACGCAGAATGAATAGAAGCAGATTAAGGAACAATTTAAAACAAAAGTGAACATCGGTTTATAAAATAGAGGATTGTAGTATAGCTAACTAATGGACCGCAGGGCGTTGGAAGTTGTGATGGGAGAGGTGGCTGCAGCCGTCAAGAAAACTAGCATACGATGATGATGATGAAAAAACATGAAATAGGGCAACAGTAGTGTTTTGTTTTAACAGAAAAATTGTACGAACACTTAAATATTTCTTGTTTTCATAACATAAAAAAAAAAATAATCAGTCGCTATGGAAAATTAAGAAAAAAATGCGCTACATCTGCTACAAACTCGGCTAATATATGATTTTCTGTGGTAATATATCTTTCAAACGATCGGACAAGACCTCAGCTGATCAGAAGCACCACCAGCCGACTCGTTCAAAATGAGTGGCCATAATAGCAAATTCACCATTCCCACTAACAGGCTTTTAGACAGCTACTGAAGATGGACTACAACAGTTGTAGCAGAAACGTTTGGCTAAAGATCAAAACAACACACCACGGTCTAACACCTGGGAAAAGCTTCTAACATCTCGTGACAGGGCATATGCTCAAACGAAACTTCAAATAGTAACAACATAAAATAGACGCAGCGGTGGTCACATTCAATGGTAACGTCGAGTTTTTTAGTTGTCCTGTCTGAACTAAAATTAAATCTTAACAATCAAAATGAAGTAAATTAAATTACCTGTCATGTGGATTGTGTAATTGTGTAATGTGGATTGTATTTGCGTATGTCAAGAACGTCTTATCCCTTTAGCTTTCACAATCTCTTCATCTTGTTGACTGAAGCTTTCTTCAGTATTTAGCAATTTGTCTCCATAAAAAACAACTTAAATCAACATAAGTTAAAGTGAAATTAAGAGTTCGGCCATTAGTCTCATTACCCTCTCATCAACAAAACTATAAACAACACACGTCGTATGTTTCTGAACTAACTAAAACGGATTAAGCCTCTCGAGTCTTCTTTGTTGCTAGTTTGTAAGATTGTTGTTTGCTCGATTGTTTAGTTGTTGTAAGAGCCAAGGCATGTTTATGTATTCGTGTTTTTCGCTAAGTTTTCAATTTCTTCATCAACTAAAGCCTACATCTCCACATCTCTGTGCAGGTCGGTATTCTGGATATAGCTACGAATTACTTGGAACGCGTTCTTCTCAAATCGTTGAATTTTCTCAATTTCGCCTTGCTAGTAGGCTACACCCCAGAGTTGTGAGCCGTAAGTTCATACAGGTTTCAGTAGTTGTAAAGATATCGTTTTATAGATTAACAAATATTTGTTTACTATTGTGTGGTTGACAGCTGGCTTTTTCTGCTCCTTAACAAATAAGACTTTTTATATCTCAAACCCAGTTCTCCGCGTTTTGTTTGATGCGTTTCCTCCGTTTTTGTCATCTACGTTCATTCCTGTACGATATGATATATGGCTATTAACCTTAACAGGCTGATATAATATTATTTTATTTTTGAAATTCACTTACAATTGTTTATTTTCATATAGCTTTATACGCTATTTTGTTACCCATTAATGAATTATGTTTATAACTTACTGGAGTTTCTTAGTTAATTCTTTTAAATTTTATCACCAGATTCAAGATAGATTCTATGTTTTGAATCCAAATAAAATGATGGGAGAGCGCCGTTTTCTGATAAACTTTTTCTGAATTTTTCTTTCCTGAATTTTACTTGTTTTTATTCTTAACTTCTTTTTATTGGATTATGAAATAATAGGATTATTGGATCATTATTTGAAATCTGTTTATTTTTCTCTCGTTGTTCTCATCGGTCTCATGTGTAGTATCATATCGTAACTACGATGCTGTAGTATGTCTTATACAATGCTTAATTATTTTAATATATTTTTTTTGTATTTTATTATCTTTACTTGCTGTTTTTTTAAATAATTCTACAATACTCTTGATTTGATAATCTATTTTATTTCTACAATTTCTATTTGATAATAGAAATATTCGAGTGATATGTTGAGCGATGTAGTAATTTAGAAAAGGGTTTAAAGATAAAACACATAAAACACTCAATTAGTATTAAAAAATTTATACAAAATTAAGTGACCTTCAATAGGTCTAAAAATATTAGATCCTTACTTTCTCCGCCAATCGGGTTTTTCGATTCGCAACCTGTGATTGCAATGTTGAATGTTATCTACGCAATTACGCCCGGCAAACAGCGTAAACTCACTGTGCCCACTCACTGACACTGTCCGTTTTGTAGCTACACTAATGTAATCCGTAATGCCGGTAAATATAAGTTACGGTCGCTGTATTCACGTTCTGGCTTATAAATAATTAGAAAGGTCTGTTAACAATCTTAATCGCAACTAGGTTAGACGAGTTGAACTGTTGCTAGAACATAACAGAAATAGTTCCAGTTCTGTGTTAACTTCAATAACTGTCAATGTATCCTGTAGCGTCTTAAACCCTGTGAAACGAGATTTGTTTAGGAGAATTTAAATTGTGTTCTCAGTGCAGGATTATTTTTTTCAGTACAATCGACCCACCCATATTAATGGCGTCATCGCTGTCGTCATATCTGTCTAAGATGAGACTTCATTCTGCAGAGATAACATCATAGAATACGAGAGTGATTTCTCTCGTATTACCTCTCCTAAAATAAGTAATCTAGTCAAAATTTAACTACGGAGCCGCTTTGTCATTTCATGACATGTGTCCTTATTCCATATTCTTGTTTCGTTTCAGCAAGAAAAGAAAAATTACACCAAATGATTGGTGAGGAAAGATAAATGCTCAAGAGTCTAACAGGAAATAAGATACATTTAGTGATGACTGGATGAAGCAAGATTGGTCTGATTGATGAATAGCGTGAAGGGGAGAGAAAGTAGAAGGTAGACCCAACCAAGTCGAAGGAAGATACGAAGACTTAAAAAGGCTGGTCCTTTGCTTCCTCCTGTTGACTGATTGCCGATTTGATGTGTTTCTGTTAGGACACACGCAGGACAGATGAATCCTTTTTTTTACCCTTTTCTATGTTGGAGACTGTGGTTGAGGCTCTGTAGCTTAGAAGTAGCTCCCCTTCTACGTTGGAGAGTGGAGAGACTTCCGGAGATATAATAATGATTAATGAGCTTATATATACCCTATGTATGCCCTATTGTAATGGCATTGAAGGAAGATACTAAAAGTACTGAAGTGTACTTTCTGGGTAATAGAGGAACGAGAAAAGAAATTATTTCAGAGTGCGTTTATTCAGGACAGCGAAACTGTGAATAGCCTCAATGGGTAGAAACACAAACGTTTACAAATAATGAGCTAAACTTTCAGGAACGAATTTTGAATGCAGGTAGCGTCCGACAGT
Organism: Magicicada septendecula; assembly: GCA_034769895.1. Taxonomy (NCBI): domain Eukaryota; kingdom Metazoa; phylum Arthropoda; class Insecta; order Hemiptera; family Cicadidae; genus Magicicada; species Magicicada septendecula. The sequence goes on along the minus strand of CM068374.1, from coordinate 299,310,682 downwards.
GAGGTCGAAACGTTTGTCCACACAAACAACAGATCATGGCCTAACAGCCCAGCAAATAATGATCCAAACTATGATAATAATTCAACGAAGTAACTATGCTACCGATTTTTTGTGACATTTCTCAATTGTTTTTTACTTAAATACGTATGACTCAAATGACTCAAACTGAAGTGAAATGTCTTTTTGAGTTGAGTTAGGTTAGGTTAGGTTAGCTTAGTGTTATTCATTATAAATGAGAGTGAATGTATCTTGGAATGATCTTTGGTGTTCCATAAATCTTTACCAAATAGTAATTCCTATCTCTCCCTCCTCCTTCGAGAGCTTCCAGGCTCAAGCGTTTTATCCTGTTTTGGCTTCACCATCTCGTCCAATATCTATTTTTTTCTTCCATAATCTGGTTAAGAATTATTTCTGGCCCAGTCTTTCAATATGAGTTTTCCTCTTTTTTGTATCCCCTTTTGAACATTGGTTCTACACCCAACTCTCTCGTTTACACATATTTCTAATTTTATCTTTCCTAACATATCCTTCAATGGACCTTAGAAGACTCACATCTTTGACGTTTCTATCTGCCTCAAATCGGTGCCGTGTATCCGGAGCCATGCAACGGAGTAAACTCTCTGAGTATTTTTTTTATAGTGCCACACATTTGTTGATATATGTTTAGCTTACTGCAGTACTGCAGACATATACTTGTTTTCCTCATAAGATATATCACAACCAAAATATTAGAAATGAATTTTATTAATTGTATACCTCCTACAATCATCGTTCTCACAGGATAACTTCTTTAAAAAGCCACCGTTTTGGTTTTCCTAGCAGGTTATATTCTGCATCTGGCATTCAGAGGTTGCGTATTGCTTTTTTAAACATTCGTCGCTACTTTCTGTTATAACCTTATTGTTTGCAAATGACAATCTAACGTGTATACTGAGGGTACCATTTGGCCCCATTAGTTAAATCGCCTTTCCATTTCCTTATAAGGTCAGCTGAGAAAAATATATATACATATAAAGGATTTTTTTACTTTAGTTTTGTTACTCTCCGAACATAAATGGATAGATTATTATAAAGCTCTCTAGTATAATGATAATATGAAAGCAGACCATAGTAATATAGAAACCAACAACTATGTTACCTGCGAGGGAGACTTAATAACAATGGATGAGCTTGAAGAAGCCCTTGGAAGAACTAAAAATCTAAAATCAACATGTCAGAATGGATTGAACGCAGTATTGTTCGAGTATGGGGGTTTCTTGCTTAAACTTACATTATTACATTTGGAAATAATGTCAAGTGTATTGGGAAAGACAACAGGTCCCATAAGACTGCTTAACTGCTTCGGGTGATGTCCATTTTTAAGAAAGGAAAACGGAATAACTATAAGCGAATATTTTTGGTTGATACTGGATACTGGATTATTACAGAAATCGTTGTGAAGCATCGTGAGTTCAGCAAAGAAACGCATGTAGCTTTCGTTGACTTTGAGAAGGCCTTTGATAGAGTAGATAGAAATTTGCTGTGGCAAATATTAGAAGAACGGGGATAACCGCAACAACTTAGGCTATAAGAACTATACAAGACCTATATAACGGAACAAGATAATTGTAGGATATATGAACAAATATCCGTCAATCAAGGCTTTAGACAAGGCTGTAGTATATCACCTACTCTTTTTAATATTTATAGGAATGATCTAGTAAGGAAATAGAAACATCTAATGAACCGTAATATTAAGATATAGTGAGACAGATATTTGAATGTGGTGTTCTTTGCTGACGACTCGCATGTAATTCAAAATACAGAATCTGTTATACAAAAATCTGGTTTTAGGCTTCATCAGATTTGCAAACAATACGATACAAAAATCTATACTCCAAAAACAAAGGTTATGGCATTTTGCGACAAGGAACCAATAAGAATAAAATAATAATTAATGATCAAATTGTAAAACAGACGAGTCATTTTAACTATACTTAGGAAATTATATTGGCTATGGTAGGAATTATGATATTGATTTTAACTTAAGTAAGTTTCAGACGATCTGTGGGACAATCAACCGTATTTGTAGAAACAAGGTACGTCTAGATACAAAATTAAAGTTTTACAAGTTATGGCAGTCCCTGTGTTGTCCTATGGCTGTGAATTATGGACAACAACCAAGAAACAAGAAAGTAAAATGCAGACCATGGAAATGGCGTTCTTAAGAGGAGTTAAAAGGTGTTATAAACTTGACGCCATAAGAGAAGAATTTCAAGTTTTTAACTTGAATGAAAAATTATCAAATTAAAAAAAACTGTAGATAAAACACTTATAAAGAATGTCACATTCCAGACTGGCAAATACAAGTCTGCTAATACAAACCTATAGAACACAGGAGTGTTGTTACAGACAGAAAGAGATGGCTGGAGGATCTTTGAAGGCGGAACAGGCAGCACCTTGCCTATGCCGTGTTAAGAAAATGATGGTTACGACTTTTGTTATTTGTCTTGTAACTTTTTCTTTGTAATATTATTATCCTTCTTGGATCGTGTGTTTCACCATAAAATATATTGTTACGATGGTCTACTTGATCGTCGTATGGTACAGTGAAAAACAAAATACAAGACACCAATTAAGTCACTAATCACCAGCTTTAATTATCACAGTTAAACAGTTCGTAATTAACAACACAGTCTCTTACAACAAATCAAATAAAAATTTTTCACACGCAATAAAATGTCAACTAATATAAAACACAATTGTATTAGAATTATACCGCCCGATTGTAAAACACAACACTTCACTAATAACCACTTGAATGCACACAGTATCGCCCGACAAATAACTGAAAACCGCCCTGTAATATCTCGCAACTATAACTGAAAACTGAACGTCGTTGAGTACTGGTATTTATACTCCCCAAATACTAGATTATTCCATACTGTGCATTAACAATAAAGGAAAACATTAGAGCGTAATTCATTGCGGCCTTGACACAGTTCGCGCGGCTTCTACACGGTCTAGCTAATGCGTCGAGAATCACCTACGCCGCACAGATTCAGCTGGATTCCTCTGGAACATTCAATAAACACGTAGATTGTTCTGTAATGTCGTAACAATATTTTACTCTTGTATATAATCAAGACATTTAAGATACGCCTTATGTGTTTACGTACAAAACATAAAAAACATTTGACGTAAGTTACCACTAAGTAGTAGTTCAAAATACACTGTCTCATTGCGCACACCGGTATCCACCGCTGAGTGTATCTTATGTATAATTAACACTATAATCAATAATGAACACCACTACGTTTAAAACAACACCTGGTAATGCAAATCTATGTCTGTTTACAAATATTAATTCCATTAATACCAGACGCTGCTTTTCGTGTCAGTCGTTTTTGTCTGCTTTCATACCTTGCGGCGATTGAAACTAACATTGATTATATTTTGATTGTATTTCTATTACTAATTTTATTGTAACATATCTGAATCAAAGACAAAAGTAATGGGACGTTTATAGGAGATGAACCGGACCAAAATATGCATAGAACAAGTAAACCATTCAACTATCTTGGACGTGACATTACTAATGATCAAGATACAGGTATAGAAAATAAAGTGGCGAGTTTCACAAGAATGTATGGAGCGATTTGGAGAACGTTGGGAAATAAATATAGAAAAGACACTCAAATAATTTTTTTTAAAACAACGGCAATGCCTGTATGGTTCTGAAACTTGGGTCATAAAGAAAAAGATGAGCAGAAGATACAAACAGCAGAAATGAAATTTCTGAGATCAGTTAAAAGGTGTAATAGACGAGATCATACAAGAAATGAAGAGACAAGAAGTGATTTAGATATTTTGCAGGTAATGAAAGGATTAAAGAATACAGAAAAAATGGATTCAACACATCAATAGAATGGAAGAAAGTAGAATGCCGAAGATGGTGAAAGATTACAACCCTAGAGGCAGAAGAAAAGTTGGTAGACGTAAGAAAAGGTAGACTGTGGAATAGGAAAAGGCCGCTAAAACCTAAAACCGTTATGAAGATGATGATGATGATTACTAGTTTTACAGTTCCTGAGAATACCAAAGTCTCTTTCAACGGATAACTTAAATTTATTTGATAAAATAATGAAGACATGTCGTCTGTCCTTTTAACTAAACTCTCTTAATCATCATTTTGCAACAATTTCAATACGTGATCAAAACAAGAAATAACGTTTCTAACTATAATCCAAAATCATAAAATTTAATAAGAAATTAATGGATAAAATAAGAAAATGTGTACACGCCAAATTAAAATACGAAAGACAAGCACTAAACATATCTCTGTATAATTTACTAAAGACAAGCGCTACATCACCTGAAATACCCGTCATTTCATATTTTCCTCCAAAAGACCCACCGATCACAAAATCCCCGACAATGGACAACGCTAAGGAAGTAGACAAGAACAGGTGGTATGGCCCACCACAGCTGTTGACTAATCGAGGGTGTAGCACGGTCGGTTACGCGGTTTGCTTCTACTGACATTGAAGGACGCTGATTGCTTCACAAAATATAAATTAGTTGCAATGTCTCACAGTGACACATGGCCAGCAATGTTCGTTGTTACTTTTGTGAAAAAATTTCCTTCGTCTTTGGTTTACTTTTCAGTAGAACAAAAAAGACAGTAAATAACGGAAGAGTGAAGAGAAACGCTGCAAGAAATGTAAATTTCAACACGCGAACATAGATTTTAAACAAGAATCGTGTTACTTCTCTGAAAATGTCAATTACAAAGTCGAGTTACTTCACTGAAAAGTTAGGAAAGCACTGTATGCTTATAACTGTTGACGATACATTCGACTATGTGGAAGGAGATTACCAAGTAGACAGCAAGCCCCAGTCCGTGCTAAATTGTATGGAAAAATGTTTTTAAAGTAACAATGTAAACGCGTGTGCAGGCGTGAAAGTTTGTGATACAAAATAATATATACATGTAACTACCCATGTGGTAGGTTTACAGTGATTCATGGGAAACACACATCCGCAAAAGGTTTGTAGTTTCCTCACTGAACATTATTGCAAGGTTGGTCACCGTTTCTTCTTAATCAATTGACATTTCATTTAAAATTCTTCTTACATTACGAGAACCGTTACTATTACATTCTAAAACCAATAATACGTTAACAGAAACATGCGTGCTATTACATTCTAATTGTTTAACCTTCATTGAATTACGTCTCCTTAACATTTAGACAACAATTTTTGTCCAGTATTTCTTTTTACATATTGTATAATAATGAGTCGTGAAATTTTGGGAAATACTATCTTGAGATATTATTAATGGGATTGTTCGGTATTTCCATATAATCCCATTGGACGTGTGAGTCAGTCCCTTTAATGATCCGAAACTTTCAATTCGTTTTATAATATATGTATAGCTTTCGTTGATTCTGAAAAGGCTTTTGATAGAGTAGATAGAAATTTGTTGTGGCAAATGTTATAAGAACGGGGATACCTCAACAACTTATAAGAACTATACAAGGCCTATATAACGGAACAAGATACTTGTACGATATATGAACAAATATCAGTCAATCAAGGCGTTAGACAAGGGTGTAGTATATCACCTACTCTTTTTAACATTTATATGGATTATCTAGTAAAGGAAATGGAAACATCTAGTAAACCATGGTGTTAAGATGTCACGAGACAGATAGTTGAATTGCTGATGACTTGCTTGTAATTTAAAATACAGAATCTACTTTACAAAAACCTATTTTTAAGCTACGTCACATTTGAAAACAATACAATATGAAAATCTACACTATAAAAACAAAGGTACTGGCATTTCGAGGTAAGGAGCCAATAAGAACAAAAACTAATGATTAGTGATCGAATTCTGGAACAAGTGAGCCACTTTAATTATTTGGGAAGTAATATTGGCTATGACAGAAATTATGATATTGATGATAAGTCAGGTAAGTTCCAGACTATCTGTGGAGCAATCACCATATTTTTAGAAACAAGGTAAGTCGAGATACAAAATTAAAGTTTTACAAAGTCACTGTACTGTCCTATGGGTGTATTATGGACAACAAACAAAAATGAAGACAGTAAAATACAGGCCTCGGAAATGGCTTTCTTAAGAGGAGTTACCAGACTGGCCAAACAAGTCTGGAAATACAAACCTATAGGACACAGGTGTGTGGTTAGACACAAGAAGAGATGGCTGGAGGATTTTTGAAGGCGGAACAGTCAGCACCTTGCCTATGCCGTGTTGTGAAGAAGATGAAGATATTAATCATATCATATATTAATATTAATATCATGTTAATTAATATTAATATCATATCGGGTATATTAATGAAATTTAGACAATAATATATACCCGTTACACTTAACTCCCTAATTGCCTTACTAACGCTGTATAACTTAAAACTACACGTCAATGGAGCTATTCCCATAAGAAATACATGTAACATTAAGTAACACTTATGTCAGTACTGAAATGAAATATTTATCACAGACTATGTATATTTATTTATTAATTGGGTAGGAATTTCATGAGGCTATCTCAATAATCGTCTAATCCAAAAATTATTATATTCACTAACAAATTAGCAACAAAATTTTCATGGGTTTTTTTATTTTTCATGGGTTCATTAGGCCTATATCATAATTTTTTATTTCTTTTATTCATAAACTATACTATTATTGTTTTAGTAATCAATGTTACTTACACATCCCCAAACACAAATACAAAGTTTCATTGTTCTGTCTTTAGTAGCTTAGGAGAAAATGTTCCTAAATATTAAAAAATACAACTTTCAGAAAATTGAAAAAACAATTGTCCCTCATTGTCCAGCGGGCCAACTTCCAATTACATAATCAAGATCACACCTGTCTTGTGACTAGAAAATATACATAAACCGATAATTTATTTCTTTGGATTTTTTGCAGAAAGGGAAAGCCGAGCCATAAATGTTTTTTCTGGAGTTTTTTTTTTCTGTGTGTTACCTAAATGTGATCACTTGGTACGTTGCAAGGGCGTGTACGTTGTAGACGTTAAAATTATTAACACGGTGAGCCATATGTAAACGTGTGTCAGCCAGCGGAATACAATGAAACGTTTAATAATAAAAACATGTGACATTTATACGGCATCGTACATTTGTCGTACAGCGTAACAATGCATTGCGTTACGAAACCATGCTGCACACATGTATTTGTATATTTATGTAATGCATGCACTCTTGGACTGAGAGGGGTATGCGGTTTTGGTTGTTTCAAACAACGGAGACTCGACAAAGCGCAAGAACGTTCTTGAAAGGTTATCGATTTCATTCCGGCTTGGGGCTTGTTAGGTGTCAATAATAATTTACAGTACACTAAACATACAGCCGATTGATCGTTAATAATGTGACGCACGATGTTCGTTATTTTATACAACCAACGTTTAAACCTGGATTCAAACCTTGTACACGTTTCGTGATTCCATGTTTTTATAAAATTGAAACTCAACATATTTGTATAAATATGCCATAAATATTTTTATAAATATTCCACACAGTTTTCTTGGTAACCTTGAGGGCATACGAATGATCTTGGTTTTGTAAACCTAGAGATTGTCGTACAGAAATAGGCCTAGACCAATGGAAGTAAAGTTGTTATCATGACCTCCATACATTAACTTTATAGTTGTCTTGATTGGTCATCATCTTTTTTCACAGCACTACACTTTATATAATAATGAAACTTTCACTTGTGAACTTACTTGTCTTTTCTCGTCGAACGCGTTTCGGCGTAGCGTTCGCCTCCGTCAGCTTAGAGACAGACTGCCAGACTTTGTAACGGTTATTGCTTGGAAGTGTGGAACACAATACACTTTTTGACACAATTATACAAAAAGCAAACAATAATTTGGATCCCCGCGCCAATCCCCTTCCTCCACACACCACCCCCACTATACCTTCCAAGCAATAACCGTTACAAAGTCTGGCAGTCTGTCTCTAAGCTGACGAAGGCGAACACTACGCCGAAACGCGTTCGACGAGAAAAGACAAGTAAGTTCACAAGTGAAAGTTTCATATTATATAAAGATTAACTTTATTTATAACAAGAGTTTAATAATTTGTAATTAATTAATAATTTTTTGTCAAGTGATGGCAGTGAGACACTTTAGGTTGTGAGACACTTACACGGAACCACAGTCGAATACAGGCTACTAAGATGAGGTTTTTAATATCTGTACTTGGACTATCTCGGAGAGACCGTCTAAGAAATTATGACATAAGGAATACGTTCGGAGTTCACAATCTGAATAACAGGGTCAAGCAGTAAATACAGACCATGAGCAAACAATGCATTCCAAACCAACTGTTGTTTTATCTTCCCAGGGGAATCCATAATAACAAGAGACAGAGGAAAAGGTGGTCAGATCAGTGATGCGCAAAGGACTCCAAGGTTCAGAGCCTGATAAAACAAAAAAGAGATTGATACTTTTGGCCTTCAAACAAATGCCATAAACTTAAATTATAAATAATATAAATATTGGTGATAATGTCAAGTTTGAGCTTTTTGTACATATTTAGAATTAATATTAGGCACCTGTATTAACCTGTGTGTAGGGACCTGTATTAACTTCCGTCTTGTGACTTATTTAGTTTTTTCTTAAAACAACGCGTTTCGAGAATAAATTCTCATCATCAGGTTTAAAAATACTATAAAAACATCAAATTCACCCAAAAGGGGTCGTCAACTATTTAAAATACACAAACAGAAAAACACCGACACAGTCACGGCACAGTCCGATGCGCATCGTCTCGTTGCCAACGACCAACTTTTCCACTTTGTCTTATACGACCATTATCATTGCCCGCTGACCCATCGATATCGATGGCCGTGTTGTACAGCACATTCGATCGGAATGAAACTTTGTCATTAAGTAGCTGGTCCGTTTGTAACTTAGAAGCCCTGTATATCTCATATTCCTCCACAGCGTTCATGTATGCACCCTTTTTACAATTATGAAGCAGTTTAAAGTTTGTATAATAGATATTTACCATATATCCGTCGTGCGACTTCGTTTTTCTCGTCTTATTTTGACGCGTTTCGGCAACGAATTGCCATCTTCAGAATTCTTAATCACTCATATGAGATCGTTAAAAAATTAAAAACACTAAAATCATTACGGTAAAAGTGCACTTTTACGACATTGAAACACTCACGAGTTTCCAATGTCGTAAAAGTGCACTTTTACCGTAATGTTTTAGTGTTTTTAATTTTTTAACGATCTCATATGAGTGATTAAGAATTCTGAAGATGGCAATTCGTTGCCGAAACGCGTCAAAATAAGACGAGAAAAACGAAGTCGCACGACGGATATATGGTAAATATCTATTATATTAATATAAGCGACTTGGAGACAACTAACCTAAAATGTATTAAAGTTTGTGTGGAAGTCTGAGTACTTATGATTATACAGCATTAAATGCTGAGCGTAACTGGATCTAGTTTTCGAGATATCACTTTTGGGCAGGTGTTCTTTAAAACGTTCGGCTGACGGCCTGCCCGTTTGTCCTATATAGAATTTGTCACAGTCATCGCATTCAAGCTTGTACACTCCAGTTTTCTCTTCAGCCGGGATATGAGTTCTTTGTCCCAAACGTTTTTTGATGTTATTTGTGGTTTTAAAGGCCACTGCTATTTTACGTTTTTTCAGCTCATTCTTTACAATGACTGGTAGTACATTTGTGTACTCAGTTACTATAAATTTAGTATCTTCTTTAGATGGGCCGGTTAATCTGCTTTTACTATTGATTTTTACCGAGTGTTTTCTTATAAGCTTGTCTATGATTCCACTGTTATACCCATTAGCGATAGCTATACTTTTGATTATATTAGTCTCTTCCACTCTGTCTTTTTGCTCAAGGGAAATAGCAAGCATTCTATGAACGAACGCGTTGAAGGCTGCCATTTTTTGGGAATATGGATGGTATGAATCAGCATGAATAGTAATATTCGTGGTGGTGGGCTTTCTATAAATTTTGAATCTAAAACGGTCATTATATTTGCTGATAGTGAGATCAAGAAAGTTCAGGCAGCTATTATTCTCCATTTCTAGGGTAAATTGGATTTTCATGTTTATGCTGTTCATATATCCTTTCAAATTTTCTATTTGTCTATTCGTTCCATTGAATATCATAAAAGTGTCGTCAACGTAGCGTACGTAAAATTTAATTTTGTCTCGCTGTTTATTAAGACTAGACATTAAAAATGTATTCTCAAAGTGGTTCAAGTATAGGTCCGCTAAAATTCCCGATAAAGGTGACCCCATTGCCAGACCATCCTCTTGCATGAAATACTCATTATCATAAGAGAAATAATTTTGTTTGAGTATTGTTTTTAGCAATTGCATAAGTTCATCAATTTCATTTCTACCTAACCTATTTGTATTAATTAAGCTATTTCTGAGAATTGTCATTGTCTCATCTACCGGCACATTGGTGTACAGATTAGTTACGTCAAATGTAGCCAACCTATAATGTGGTGCTGATTTAATAGTTTTAATTTTTTCAACGAGATCGTAGCTGTTTTTTATGCTGTAGTTATTTACTATGTCAATGTTCTCTTTTATGATTTTTACTAATCTTTTAGCCGTCCTATAACCAGGGGCAGTCGTGTAATTTACAACCGGGCGTATTGGCATATCTTCTTTATGTATTTTGGGTAAACCCGTAAGTTCTGGGGCCCTGGCATTTATGGGTTTTAAATAACGTCTAGTGCTTTCATTGAGGAGATTGGGGCATTTATTTATAGCGTTGTTTAATTCCTTGACATAGGCGCTGGTGGATCCTTATGTAGCTTTTTAATATTATTGTTTTTTATGAACTCCTGTACCTTATTGGTATATATATTTTTGTTAATAATAACTACCGTATTACCCTTATCAGCTGTCGTGACGATAGCGTTATCATGTCGAAGTTTTTCGTAAACATTCCGTGCAATACGCGCGTCACGTTTGTACTTATTTTGCAGGTTAGCGATGTGGGTATCCTTTTTAATAACTTTGTTTATTTTGTTATTTGTGATGGCATGCGTTTCCTCCTGATGCGAAATATTATCAATAGTTTTTATGGCAGCTTCCGCGCATATTATTTCACGGATCATAAAGTTCTTATTAAACGAGGGAATGTTATACATCAAACCTTTGTTCAATAATGTCATTTCGTTATGTTCAAATTTAATTCCGGTGTAATTTGCAACCCGCTGATGAAATACGTGGCTATGTTCTACTGTATTATTATCGTCATTGTGTTGTTTCGTATACAGGTTTTGAAACTTTCTTAACTGTTTACGTTTAAGAGAACTGACGACTTTGTTTATCTGTGTATTGACAATGTCGAGAATGCCGTTTATTACTGCCGGGTGAAACTCGTTTAAAACTTCCAGGTGGGCTAGATAAAGCTTAGTATTTAGACCACTTTTTAAAATATAAAGTCGTTTGATCTCTTCCTTAATCCAGATTGATTTTATTTTTTCGGAACAATGTCTGCTGTTGATGTTGGAACTTATGTACTTCGGTGTGATGTTGTAGTGAAGGCATCTTTTGTTATACTTGATGTTCTGCGATGCCTTAATCAATTTTAATTTGATGTTTTTAAATTTATAGACAATACGTGACTGACTGGCTTCTAGATTCATAGAATAAAAACATAGAATAAAACAAAATGAATTTTTGTACATTTTGTCAGATTTCTTTTATGTATATATCGGTCCCATACTGCAGGACGTCGATTACCAGGTATAAATTGAGGATAATCGATTCGTTGAATTTGCATGTTTTGTTAACGATATGGAATACAGTAGCTCTCCGAAAATGCATAACTAAATCTATCAAAGTGTTTTGATTATCTTCTAAAATACTTCATTAATAACTAAATGTAGGAAAATAACACTAATAATTTGAAATATACGCTTAACCGTTTGGCGACTCTTGTTCTGGATAGCCAAATCACGAAGTCATTTTAGAGTCTAAAGAAAGCTGTTTAAACCACTGCATTCTCTTATCAAACTGTAAATTGCTGTAAGAAGAGGTGTTGTTATCTTCTTCGTTGTTATCTAATTTATGTTATAATTTTGATCAGCTGTTTGTATATGTTCATTTATATATGTAACGCCAATATATAATATTCTACACATATTATTATATTAAATAATTTGATATTAAATATATTAGTGGTGGTGTTTGAAAGCTATTAACGTTTAATAAAACTAATGACTTGGAAATAAACAGACGTACTACGAGTGTTAAACTTTCCTTCACATATAACTTTATGGCGGCACGATACCCATTTTTCTCCAAATTAAGGAATACGGAAAACACTTCTGTTTCAAACGGATGTATAATACAAATTATTTGGTAGAAATTGCACATCCTAACAACAGATGCTAACCAACATAGGAAAATTAATTCACGATAGTGCTGCCGGCTATGGTCGAGGCCGAGAACTTTTCAGACTGCCCTCGTACAGAAGCACAAACCTCAAACAAATATTCAAAACACTAATTTGAAACTATCATATAATACTTGTGATGTAGGTTTTTTTTAAATTAACTTAAACGTAATATGCTTATAACTTCAATGGTGTATACAGAACACAGAGTCATAATGACGGTGCTCCAAATTCCAAATATTACTTAAGACAAGCAAAGAAACAAGAGAAACATATCAACAGGGTAAAAATGAGTATATTGTGTATGTATGTATGTATGTATGTATTATTATTATTATTATGAGTAAAAAAGACTGTTATTATGGAAATTGATATTTATTGAAATTTAATTAAAATAAATTCTCCTATACTGTTTGTAATGATCATACACAAATAAAATCAAATTATTGTCTTCGGCACATAGATATTATAAATAAAGTGTTTTAAATGTTTTACAAATGTTTATAATTCTTGGATGTTACGTGACAGATAAATTTCACACATAGTTCCTTGTACATTAGTGATCCTAGATGCAGTGGTTCTGCAATCCAATGTGGATTGCATATCATTAACATCGCGCATTTGTTTGTTAAATCCGATAATTATTTATTTAATTATATTATATTAGGTTTTGTTTCTACAAATTGAGTACTTTAATTACTCAAATTCGCTGAACTTGCACTTATCACAACCTTGAAGTGTTCTCGCGTATACTCAAGTTATAACTGCGGATGAGATAGAACTTACCTAAGCGGACAATTTCTACTCACAAAAACCGCACTATATGACACGGGCTCGTATTATTAATTATTTTATTATTACCCCAATAATTATATTGCACTTTAATTTGTTTGTCGATCGCAGACCATATTTGAAAATTATAGAGATGATAAAGTACAGCGTGACATTGAAGCTGTCTGAAGCTCGCACGGGAAGCTCACACAGAGGCTACGTCTGCTCTGGTCACGTTTTCAGATGAACTCCCAGACCTCACCGCACAAACTCGAGATCCGAGTGACATATCGAAGGTTTTGATTGGTTGAAATTGCTTTCTACGTAATAGATAAAGATGTGATTAGGTTTTGATTTTCTTTGCGTGAAAAGATGAAAAAGCTCTGATTAGTTTTCCACAAAAACGTTAAATCATGTTTGATTATTATCTGTAAATTTTACTACCTCATTAAAATATTCAACATATAAAACTGTATTAAAAACATATTAAAATATTTGGATCTTTATACGACATTAAAAAAATGTAGCGTCCAATATAATTTGTAATCTGTTAAAGTTGCATTTCGATACGTTAACAAATAACGGGGATATTCTTCTTAATTTAATTTATTCCCGCACACGCTCACTCGCGCGATAAGGATGCACGTGTATGAATACAGGAACAAATTATAAAAAATTTGAGCTACCTCACGTCACAATCTTAAATCTGATACAATACTTATGCCTAATTAACATAGTTGAACAAATTAATTTTCTGCACATGCCTATACGCATGAAAACATGAAAAACGGATTCTACAATAATTGTTTCTCATCTTTCTGCAATTTTTCGTTGCAATACACACACACACACACACAATGGTGCGCGCTCGCAGGCATGCATGTATATATAAAAATAGAAAATTTTGTGGTTTTGCATTTTATTAATAATTCTCATATATTACCAGACTTAAAAGACGTGAAATTAATAAAGAAATGTTTTAAAGGAGAGGAAAGAAATGAGTAATTTTGAAAAACTTTTATATATTATTTATTAATAAACGAGCAAACAAAATTAATTCAGAATGTGATAATGTCTTTAAAAATTTTAGACCAAATATTCGAAAACCTACACGTTATACTTTATGTCAAACATTATTTAATAAAATATTGGAGATACTACAATTTTGCCAGAACTTAACCTGGCGTACAAGTAACAAGATCTCCATTATAGGAGGCAGTCTGACAGGTCGAAATCCGAAAGGTTGACATACCAAGGATTAATATATTTAATTCTTAGAATAAAAGTTATAATTTTTCTTATCTTCTTATTTTTCTTGTACCATAAAATTAGTAAATTATTTGTTTACATAAGTCAGGAATTCAACCTTTTTCTTGATTAATACAATTCTATGCTTATGCAGTACATAAAACCGATAATAAAAAAAATTATGCAAAAGAGCAACGGAAAGTGTCTTGAAATCTTGGCAATCATCTGGTTTGGTCAGTGAATGTGCCTCAGATGCATGAATTTATTATGTAAAATTTTCTATGAATATGTAACATTAATATTCTATGAAGTAATGGTACGAAACATAAATTTTAAATCTAGGTCTGATTAGAATAAAAATTTACGAGTTGTGACTTGTACTCCACACACCGGGTAAATTAATGTGCTTTAAACAAACTTGAATAAATACAAGTTTACACACACACACACACACACACACACACACATAGGATAAGGCGTTTAGCCGGGGGCAGTTCATCCATTTAACTCCAATAGCTCTTTGGCAAGGTGACGCAAAATTCTAAGAAATATGGAAAGTTAATTCGTGTCGATCGAATCTGGTTTAAGCGGTGATTTAATATCTGTTATAAATATCTGCGCATAATTGAACAGCATAGAAACACAGACACGCGTCTTTCGTCTGGCTCTCACACGAAGTAGAAACTGATTTTATATTATTTTTATGAATTAAATAATTAGGAAGTTATGTAGAAATATTAGGCTAATAATGAACTACGTACAAGAAAAGGATTTCCAACTCGATTTCAAAAATTCATCTCGATCTCTCAGTATGTGAGTATATTTCCTTTGATCAAAAATAAAATTATTTTTAATATTTACTTTATACAGGCCTCAAAAATGGCGTCCTTAAGAGTTAAAATGTGTTTTACACTTTACCGTATAAAGAATGAGGACATAAGAGAAGAGTTACAAATTTTTGACTTGAAAGAAAAATTAAAATATTACAAACAACGGTGGAAAGAACGCGTAGAAAGAATGTCAGATTCCAGACTGAGTAAACAAGTCTGGAAGTACAAACCTGTAGGACACAGGTGTGTGGTTAAACCCAGGAAGAGATGGCTGGAGGATCTTAGAAGGCGGAACAGGAAGAACCTTGCCTATGGCGTGTTGTGAAGATGATGATGATGATATTTAATTTATCCTTATAATAGTATTTAAACATTTAGAATATGCTCAGAGCTCTTTAAAATATTACGATTTGCTTAAAGCAAGTTTCTGTTGCAGTGGGGAAATTTTGGGTAGCTGTGTGGGGAAAAGAGGTTTGGTTGACCTGGCGACACTACTGTTTCGTTTCAGCTATTTCGTGACGCGTTGAATCAGTTTACTGCCCTAGGAGCGCGAGGTGTACGGAAGTGAGCCGCGCACCGTAGTGCCGTATGATCTTTTCACTTCAGAAACAAACAGTGGGAGTATAAAAAAGCGCGTAGTGCGTAGATGTACCCCATATTGCGACAGTAGTCAAGATAGGTGATAATTTCATGCATACACAGTTAGACAAGATAGAATAATTTGTGTCTATTCAAAGAAAGCGATAGTGAGCAATGGACTGAAGGCGACATATCGGTTGTTAAAGACTTATGTTTATTGGTTGTGAACTAAAGTACGAATGTACGTTTGCATGATCTCGCAGAATTTACATTAACATTTAGTTGTTGTAACGGTACGAAGGCTGCATACCAGGTTTATAAAAAGTGAGAGAAAAGGGAGAGTTTGCTGCTAAATTGGGGGAGGGGGAGACTGGGAGAGCCAAAGCTCCTTGCAAACGGATTTACTCAGTGACGTAACGACACCACAAATTTGTGTGCGTGTGTCTGTGCGCGAGCTATGATGAAACACATGGACATTTTCCAACGTTATGTTTTTTTCCAATTACAAGGCGGTTCTCTACTTTGTTGGACTGACAAACGCAAACGTGTTTATGAACGTATCCATGTGTGGGTTAAATTTTACACTTATTCGTTACACGTTATAGAGTCGATCGTGTTAGGTTTATCATAGGTTTATCAAGTTAATGTATTCATAGTAAATAAACAACATCACAAGTAACGCAGAACCATTATAGTACCAGCATACTAATCAGTACCGATATTTTTAATGCAATACGTTTTTTGATGTAATGGGGCTGTGGTGAACTATTCTCGTATTTGTGTGTGTGTGTGTGTGTGTGTGTGTGTGTGTGTGTGTGTGTTGTGTGCAGCAACTATTGGCAGACCTTAACTTTATAAGAAGGGTTTGGTCGGACAATAACCGCTGTTAGAATTTATCACACAACGCTTCGACCACTAAACAATCTGTGGTCATCTTTAGGTGTAGTTAGGAATATGACCGTCAGCAGGAATCAGTCGTGCAGGCAATGGAAACGAAAGAAGTTATCCTTGTATGTATAATATACGTAAACTAAAACACATCATAGAATCACGGTTGGAAGGAGGAAAAGGAAGTCAAAGATTAGTAAGAATGGATTATGTTGAGAACTTGGCAAACGGGAACCGAAAAACTACTAGAAGTGAACTTTCTTCCCAGCTATATAGGAAGCAGTTAACATAAATCGGCTGAAAGACTTGAAACATAAACTGAAGAAGCAGCGTAAGCCTTAAGTGAAGGAGATTCTTCTTCTTCTTCATCTTCTTCTTCTTCTCCTTCTCCTGAACCCAGAGGTTGGTGAAGTTGCAAATTCTTCCTTTCCGTGGACAGCCTCTTAAAACCTCTTAATCATCACATATCTTCTTCCTTCTTTAACCGCATCCATGACTCCTGCCTGGGTCTTCCTCTCCCTCTACCCCCCTCGATCACGGCGGTGAACCAGTTCTAATGGTAACCAACCATATTACTTCTCCTTTCCACAACGGGTCCAATCAACATTCTTTTTTCACCCACTCTCCTCAAGACCTCATCATTAGGTACTTTTTCCGTACATAGTATTCTTAAGGCTCTCCTCTTAAGGCATCACACCGTAAAAACTTGAAAGCTCCTCTCCAGCTAGCGATTACAGCTCTCTTAAATTGTTCAAAAGATCGCTAACGAGCGGAACATATGGTCCCTCAGTAAGGAAGAATTTGAAGATTAAGGCTCAGTGACGTAAGAAAAGTATTCTCCAACGTAAAAACCTCGTTTACTAAGTTTAAGAAGTTAGTTATGCACATACACAGAGTGCTAAGACAGACAGCAGAAGCAAATTCTTAGCAGAGTGCCACATGTTCAAGAGCGGATAGTCTATTTATGTCAAACTACTATAAAAGTAATATAAATAAAATAAAATACACATCCTAATACAAAAGTAATGTGATTGGAAGAACTATTGATTCGTTAAAAAATTCTGTTCATTTTTGTGGTTGTCCGCGCGCACGTATTTTACAATCTTATAAAATTCAATTTCGTCACCTTTTTCTAAAAATAATAAAAATTAAAATAATAATGCTCATATAATGTTTATATTTTCCTCTATTTAAGTAAGTAATTTATATTTGGTAATAATAAAAACATATATAAATAATAAGCAATTAAAAAGTATTTTGCATTTATAAAAATATACAACTTATGTTACAATATATACTGCAACAGTACAAATGTATAGGGTACTGTGCATTGCACAAAGTAATTAAAATAATTAATTAAAGTAAATGAATAATTCATATTGTTAGCAATAATAATTCAGCTTTCAATCTAAACTGTATAAGGAACGACCAAACTTTCATGTCGAGACAAGTTGATCACGCCATTTTGCTGTGTCTGTGTGTACACGGCGTATGTTACATGTGTGAGTGAAACCTGTCAATTCCTGAAAAGCGTCACCCTTAAGGAACGCTATTAATTACATGAATTTATTTATTTTGTAAAGATTGTGTGCATAATATCACAAAACCAAATACACCAAAGTGTGTATAAAAATAAGATGCATATGTGTATAAAAAGTAATGTAAAAAGAAAAAAAAGTGTAATTACAGGAAAATAAAGAATAAATAAAACTTATGTTAATTAAGATAAAGAAAAACGGTTTATACATGGTGAACACATAAAAATTACCGACAGAATGAATATCGGGTAATTTGCAAAAGATTTCGCATTTCGCGAAGACAGGCGAATTAAGTGTGACAAGAATCGTATGTGAGAAGTGACGCCTTCGACAGACTCTGACATGCAGAACATTGTCGAAACATGATTTTAGCGCCCTGGGTATAAATACATGAGACGCGCTAACTTCATTCTTTTTCTCGATCGACTACTGTGGCAGAGATACAACTCTTTCTCGTTCAATCATCTTGGCAGCCGGAGGCTCTGCCCAACAACTACAACTCTTTCACGTACAACTACCGTAGCAGCCGGAGGCTCTGCCCAGAGACAACAACGTTTGTATCTCAACGACAGCAGCAGCCAGGGGCTTCACGACTACTCATCATTTTCGTGAGAGCACCTGCAACCTTTGGCCATGACGGGAGACGAGGGAGCAGCCAAGTACATGCAGTAGAATCCAGCGTACGAGAATCCGACGGACGAAGGACGAGGATCAAGGACTCCAGGACTACACTACGACAAAGGAGCATCCAGGATCAAGGACCTAGGACCGAAGAGGACACGCCGCCGATTTACCACGACAATAAGGTGACAAACAACCATGTACTTGTAAACCAGAGACTCGCACAAAGACAATAATTAACAATGTAAAAAAGAGAGACAATCTAATTCAAATATGAATTAATAATTTTTACAAAATGTAAATATTCTTTGTATAATAATTAGAGTAATGTTTAAGAATGTTTAACTATAATTTTGAATCAATAACTTTAAAGCTATAATTTTGAATCTATAATTTTGATATTTAAATTGATAAAAGTAATTAGTAAATTTTTATTAGAAATCAAAGCAATGCATATGCAGTAAAATCAAAAGAGATTAGATCATTAGAAAATAATTAGATAATCTAATCATTATCACACTAATAAGCAAGCCGAGAGCCATATTAGATAATTATAAATGTGTATTAGAGTATAAGATTGTATATTATATCTATGTGTAATACGAGAGTATCACTTATATGTAATAATTAGATGTTTGCTATGGCTACACACACAAAAGCAAATAATAATGATATTTTAATTCGCAATTAAATAAGAATTTTTGTTTAATAAATATTTAAATGATTTTAAACCAAATTACATAGTGTTATTATTATTACGATTACACCCATCATCACATACAACTCGTTAACGTTGTAATACATTATAGTAAATATAGAACGTATGCATGCTGATACAACACGAGGTCGTATGGGTTAAAAGCCACACGAGATTTATTTTAAATTTTCAAAAGTTCGATTCACTATTATTATTTTTGATTATTAAAAAATGTTCCCTTGTGGTTTGTATCTTTCGACGTTCTTCAGTTGACGAGACGAATCGGTTAGGTTGACTTCTCACTGAAAATTAGATTAGGTATGATTATCGACGTACTTACTTGAAGTGAATTTCTGTAGGCAAGACTGATTTGAGATGACAATTTCCATTTGAAACTGTTCAAATTGTCTCAATTGCCGCTAAGAGTGTTGCCAACTATTGCGAGCTGTCTCTCTAACCTGAAATTGTCTAGTCTAGTAAAATAAATTTTGTCAGCTCCTTTTATCTGTTAACATCGTAGTTTATTCTCCAATAACATTTAAGAAATTACTTTGCCTAACGAGTCATTGATAATATTTCATTTTTTTACAATACTGGTTAATTTTATGAAACTCTTTTTTGTATTCTTAGGGTTGCTAATCTGATATTCATAATCACCATTCAACGTGGTTGTTTGGCTAACTTATTTCATTTAAAAATGTGTAGGTTCTTTTAGTCTACAAAATACATAACTGGAAGATGAACTCTACTATCACAATTAAGTAGCAGGAGAGTGATTACATAACAAAACAAATCTTAATTACTAACACAAAATCGTCAACGGACGTTTGACGCCAATATTGGAGGTTAAGCCTGGCGGTTTTGAATAATAATATAATCAGTTTACTTTAACTTACTGATAACTCTATAACATTCTTAACAAATACCCGTAATGTAGCCTACGGTTTATAAATTCGCTTATCGTTCATAACAAAATTATCTGATTCACCAGATTGGATAACATGAAACCAGGTAAATGGATATTTCCACTTAGTATGTTTAGACAGTATTAAATATTTTTAACAACACAAAATAAAGCTAAACAAATTAATTAGAATGCTAATGTTCAGAGTTTTTTTAAGGTTCATTATTAATTACCTGATACATCCTTTCTGGTAATGTTACTCAGGTCAATTATGGGAATTATGCTCGACTATTGTTAACTCTTTTCATTTAAAATCGTTTAATTACTATGGTTATATTCACTGGATTCTTATTCTCCATATGCCAATGTCTCATTCATAATAAATACTGTTATTTATTAAAACAGTTAACACTTGATATAAGTAAAGTCAGTTATCTCTTTTTTTTCTTAAAAATGATTATTAAGATTATTCATTTTAAATAAGGTCCCAAGCCTTGTTATGTTCAATTGACATCAGATCAGTTCTTGTAACTGATAATATTTGTTATCGGAAAAGGGTCATAATTATTCTAAGTATTTTAATAATTGTCACTATACTTGCGTTCAGTGCCTTTTCCTTTAGTGGCACTAATAACTTTTTTTATTAATACTAAATGCACTGCCTATGCGCACATACTCCGATTAAGTTCACTGAAAAAATCAAATCGACTTTGTTTACACACGGTATAACCACACTTTCACTTTTTTAGGTTAACGTTCCCAATCAGCTGGCCGGTTCTTCTTCAATTTGCTCTCCAGAGTAGCGTAGCTTCCTCGTCAAAGTACTGTAATCGATCTGCTTCGGTTTCCGAACTGGCGTCTAATGTTTAATGAAGACTCCTGATTGGTCAATTTTATTCATTTTCGTGACCCTTCGGAATACCTCGGCAAAACAGAAGCCTTCAGCGCGTCTTTTTCCTGGTTTTGAGAGTACAAGAAAATGGTTTACAAATAGACGCCCAGGGGCTGGCAAAATATAAAATCTTTATAATTAACATATTTCACTTATTTTTCCTCCAATTAACAATTCATTATCATCATCGTTCAGGATTTTCTGAGATGCATGATTTGGATTCCCACATGAAATACTTTAGTTCAGTATTAACAAATATGGTTTCTGTAACTTACGATTAATACATTTTTCAATAAACTTATACATTATTTTTACTTAAAATTAACACATGGCTCTCTCATCTCATCGAGATGATGCTTTCCAAGTCCTGTTGAGTGCTTTTTACATTGTTTCCACTCATAATTATTTATAAAACACATAATATCTGTCTAGGCATTGACAGGTCTATGACATTCCCAACTATATTTACCCTTTACAACTTAATAGTTGTTTTTTAACAATTGCTATTATGTCACAATTACTCTGAGGGAACCATTACAACTTCTGGTTACCTCAGTTTTTCTTGGTACACCTTGTTTTCGTTGTTTTTTACTATTTACAATCAACCATAGTTTCTTCACTATTGGTTGTAACATGAATCATCTTTATTATAACTTACATAGTTGCTTTTAAGTCCTTATCTTTGACAAACATACTTATTATAGTTATTATTAAGTTTTACAATTCTTTGGTTTTTATTGGGATATTCCCCTTTGCTGTCACTTCCTTAATACATCTTCCATCTAGTGTCACATGATAAGTGTATTTAAATTACATTGTTATGGCTTAACGTTATGATAATAATTATCGTTTTACATCATGTTAGTCATATTACGTCTCTTTGATGATATTGATATCACCCTCTTTCTCTCTTATTAGTTTTTCTACATGTTTTTTAGAATAGTTAGTTGGTACATTCCATTCTGTCTTCTTTAGTCAGTTTATTTCTCTAATTATGACACAAATCTTCCTTCGGGTAATTAATCTTGTTACTGGTATGACCCTTATAACATCTATTTGAAGTACATTACCAGAGATTATGGTTTAACAACGTTTTTATTTCTTAATTCTTGTCATTATATGTGAAAAGTACTTGGAGTTAGGTTATGTGTCCCCACTCTTACATACAAGAATGGGTTGACTTTGAGTTTAGTTTCTACACATTTAACACCATTATTTAACTGTATTAATACTCATAATTACTATTTATAGTTTGGTAATTGTTTTCTCGTTACTTTAATATTATTTTTATAACATTACTGGTGACTATCAGTTTCCTTCTGATATCACTTTTTATATATCACTTACATCACTAGCAGCCAAGATAAAATATTGTTGTGATCCTTTATACGTTCTTAAATCATACTAACATAAGTTTTACTCTCACTCTCCTAACTATTAGTGGTTACTTTATTCATTTATATTAGATTTGTGGTCATAGTCAGGTCGCCTAATATAGTCTGTCAATGTTTTGGCTTTCTTTACTAGTCTCTCACTCTGTACTTCACTTGCCTTCTTTTATCTAGCTCATAGTTGTACTTCTTCTGTTGTAGATCTTGTGAGATGTCTTGTCTCTTCATTTGTTTCTCTGTTTATTGAATTTTATTGTTCATTCATTCACTTCTTTTCATTTTCATTGTCTGTGTTTCTTGTTTGCTCACTGACCTAATCTATTGGGTCATTGGGTTAATCACATTTTACTATATTTTCTTTCTTTTTTTAGTTTTCATTACTACCTTTTATTCTTTATTTGTAAGTTCATTCTTTAATTATTATTTTTTTAAATGAATTTATTACTTGGTAGGTCTTGTCTCATTTAATTATTATGTCATGTTGTGTTCAACGTTATGTCCAAAGTATGGTGATTATATGTATTGTTACAATGCTAAGGCTTAACAGTCTTATAAAATTCAATTTCGTCACTTTTTTCTAAATATGTTAGCACGCTAAATTAATGCTAACATTCTTCTAATTTTTCCCTAATGTTCTTTTATTTTTTTAATTTAATTATTATTATTTTTAAGGGCAAATAACTTTCCAAATTTAATTTTAAAATATTAGAAATTTTTTACATAATTTTATTTAGGTATTGTAATAGAAGACATTTAAAATTAAAAATTAAATAAAATATTAATGTTTTAATAAATACAGCTCTAGCAATTAAAGGCTATACGTATTTATACAATTGCTATTCGCCCACATATATGTGTGTGTATATGGCCGCAAACGTTTGAAATGCATGCGGCTCCCATTGTTTCAGGATCATGTCACTGATCTGAGTTTGTCCAAGAAGTACAGAAGCCAAGGTCAGGCAAAGCGCATAATGTGGTGAGCAATTTGATAAATAAAAGTTTTATCCTCATATATTATCTAAGCATCATCATTTCCTAAGCATCTTCAAATGATTCTATAATTGTCGGTTTATAATGTTCGATTCCGAATCCCTATCTTATAACGTCTACGTGTTCTTCCCACTTGTTTGTATTCGTTATCCACGTATATGTGCCGTTCTACCAGCTCTTCCTGGTACTTCTCCTTTCCTCGACTTTACAGACATGTATTGCAAAATCTGCCTTCGCATTCCTGCCTTTGACATTGGTTGGTCACCTTAAATTTAAACAATTCGTTTTCCTCCAATTAAGTACATGTGTGTTAAATTCGTATTATACTTCAACTTATCATTTTTTTAACTTTTCTTTCTTAATAAATTATTTACCTTAAATTATCCGCCGTGTGATTTCTTGTGCTTCGTCTTACACGGCGGATAATTTAAGGTAAATAATTTATTAATTCGTACAAGTGATTTGGTTACCATATTAAACATGAATGTTTTATTTCTTGATCTGCCTGTCGCTCTTAGCCAGAAGACAAAATCTTTTTTTTTTTCAATTTTCCAGGTCTAGAACTATACGAAACCATCAAATTTACCCTTTACTTTAAGTTCCAAGAATATCAGTAGGGCTTAATTGTAGCCTTGGAGCAGAAATCGAGATAAAACTTTTGCAAACCATAAATCGAAAACGATTTGTGACTTTTATGACACCTATGTTTATATGACACTCTTCTTTAATTCTGAAGTATGTCCCATTCCTCATGGAACACTCTGTCTAGTCCACACATAATGTGCAAACCAGTTAATAGTTCTATCAACTAGCCAGATTCGCAAAAACACACTTAAAATGTCGAATAGGTATAGTGTGTGTTGTAACTGTTTTCTTACAATTTCGGGTGTGATTTATGAAGGGCTCACAAGGAACGTGGACCAAAACTAAAAACATTTGGTCAGTTCCCTAATATATTTGCGCGTGTAACAGCTGACAGTGTTATTCTAGCAATAACAATTTCATCAGTCCTCGAAGTGAGACAATTCAAACGTTGTAACTATTTTCCTCTTGGGGATCGAGCAAAATTAACGACTGGTTACGATTTACTTTTCTCGGGTGAGTTACAATATTCGTGGATCCCTGATATTACTATTTTCTCGATATTCGAAGTCATTGCATCTTTCAGAATATAATATGAAACCGTTCGCATTTTTACGATAACATTATTTTAACATAAATTCTTGTATACAAAATTTAAAGCAATTTGTAAGGCAAGATTGCTCACTAATTACTGACTAAACAATATAAAACTAAATCACAGAATAAGTAGTAAGTCAACGATGCCGCTTACTTTATGTGTTATAAACACACGAAAAACAATTAATTTTTAAACTTTTCCGGTAGCTAAAAAAAATGTAAAAAAATACAAAAAAGAGTTTTGCTTTAAAGCTTTTATGGTAAAAGTTTTCCGCTGTGTAGGGAAATTATATTTTATAGGTTTTTATATATATTTCCAGTGTTTTTGACTTATTTAACTTCCATACAAGTGGTAAATGATAAAGAGTATTAACGTCGAGTCATACAGATTTAAACTGTAATAAACCGATTCAAAATGCTTACATTAATGAAACAAACACCCTTTTTCCTTCATGGTTTACCACTCCTTCATTATGTGTTTTCAATTATGTAATAACCACAAAATTTGTATAATCAGTCATACAAAACAGGCGTTTGCTTCAGGCAAGTATGCAATCAATTAAAAATATCGTACAGAGCTTTGTATTTGTTCAGCAAACTCCAGTTGTTATATACACGTAATTAACAATTTTACTTTTTGTATTTGTTTTTGAATTTGTCAAATACGTTTTGTAGATCTTAGTTGTTGTATTCCCTCTTCCTAATAATTGTATTGTATTCATTTCTTTATTGTTACTTTCTTTGTTCATTGGTATTATTTTATTAAGTCGACAAGCTAGCCTGTTAAAAGCCGCATTTCTATGTGACTATGGATGGCTGATGCTTGATGGTTCGTGTATTATGTGCTATTTTCTGTACATACATCCCATTTTTACTGTACAAATTCCATTATGTCACTTCACTGTACTACAACAGAGTCTCTTCAGCCAATGGTGTACCTAGAATTTGGCCTTGGAAGGGATCCTGTCTTGTCGGTTTCAAACAATAGAAAAAACAAGTTAAGATTAATCAACATTACTAGTGTGATTACATCCTGAAAGCAATCCCATTAAAGTAAGCGGTAATAGCACAATAAAAATGCGCGTTACTGAAACATTGTTTACAGAGACTTATTCTGAATTGATTTTCTTATATTTCACATTTCAAACGTACCGTAAGTATACGCAAATGCTGTGTAATAAACCTGTTTGTATATTTAAAAAACAGTTACTATATTAGCGAACACAGATGAATAAATAATAAACTAGCCTAAAAATTAAGAGCATAACAAAATTTGAAAACTTCGATCAACTCTCTTGGGGGGGGGGTCCGATCCCGTTCGCCGCCGCCCCCCGTAAATACGCCCCTGTCTTCACGGCGCCTTAATAAAATCTGTATGAAAGTCAGATGTGAACAGAATTCAATTCAATGGCAAATGAGTTAATTTAATCCATTTCTATGTACAGTGAAATTCGCAAAATAGAGGAGTGGGATCAAATGATAAAAAACGTATTTTAAACATAGGTAACTTGCAAGTAACACCATTATTTTGTATCAATTGCAATTGTGTGTGTGTGTGTGTGTGTGTGTGTGTTGGAGCCGTTTGGTTCCAACCAAATTAGCTTCGAATGACATGTGTACAGATCATGTTTCGTACAAACACGAACGCCAGTCTACACAATAAATGTATGTTACTACGGGCATACAAACACGTGTGTAGTCACAGACAGATGGAAATGGCGTTTCGACAGAAGTTAAAACGTGCACGCCAGACAGTAAGCCTTGCTTCATTTGGACGGGAGTAAGGTTGCAGAATTTATTTATATAACGGACCAGAAGGATTAGAATGTACGTACCGTGTTAACGCACTCGCAGATTCCGGTACGACTTCATGTCAGGACGATAACGTTTGTCAATGCTCGTGTGTGTGTGTGTGTGTGTGTGTGTGTGTGTGTGTGTGTGTGTGTGTGTGTGTGTGTGTGTGTGTGTGTGTGTGTGTGTGTGTGTGTGTGTGTGTGTGTGTGTGTGTGTGTGTGTGTGTGTGTGTGTGTGTGTGTGTGTGTGTGTGTGTGTGTGTGTGTGTGTGCGCAGATATGTTTGTTTAGAAAGTTATTCCGCGCAGCATAGGTGCTGCTGAGCCATAAAAGTAATTATATAAAATAAATTTAAACGGACACGCGGGTAAAGGCTGTGCGCGTTATGTAACAGCTTTCCTGGTCAGTGCTCCAGTAAGGTACGAACGGATCGAGCCCACGCTCGCAGCCGAGTTTCATACCCTCAAGGTTTGCACGGTTGGCATTTCCTCTCTAGCGCACAATGCAAACAATAATTGCATCACGATACAATCCGTTTATTATTTATTTTTTTAATTACACTAGGCACTACGCGTACGACCTACTTAACATACTATTTGCGCTAATAAATTATTAGCGAGTTAATGAAAAGGTGACAGGATAATCGGCGTTCATTTATTTCTGTGCTCATAACCGGAGTACACAATTATCTCGGTAGGTAGTAATACTTTGGCGCGAACCCACAGTACACAGACGCGATTCGCTCTTCCCGGTCGCGGCACTGGCACCGATGAAAAGACAAGGGTGTGTACTTGTTGACAGATGTTCTTGCTCTTATTATTTCCTCATTACAGTCAAATGAAAAAAGTACTGTACCTACTATAGGACGTGCCAAATCCAGTCTATTATGTCTCTAAATACAATGCACGTCTCACAATCCGTGGGCGTGAATAATACAGACGTTATCACTCTTTACTCTTTGTTTGGTTTTCACATTTTCTCTTATAACTTCAGCTTGTGGTGATACAAAACTGACGTAGACAAGCGATTTTACTCATTACGAATATACTTTGTTAGCGTAATAATACAAATACGTCCTATAATACTGTTACACATCAATATAACTAATCCGCTTAAACGCTATTAAACAATTATATTTCACTATTATAACAATTTATTTCACTATTTAACAATGCACGTAGTTAAAATAAATTCATATAACGAACTGAATCGATCAAATACGCAGCAATTTCGAATTTCGCGCACACAATCCAGCTGAGCTGATTCAGTCTGAATTTCAGTAACATCTTCTAACCCCCTGGCTGTCACCCAAGCCTAACAGAAGAAGACTCTATCTTGAACGGTTGCACGCGTAGGATGTGTCAGATTGTCCCAGCAACAACTGCAGGCAGTCCTCGACTTACGATCATTTGACTTTCGATTTTTGGGAACGCGATAGGAATAATTAGTTGGATTTCGCGCGGGTTCATTAAGCGCGGGGCAGGATCAGCCTTGAAGAGTTCCACAGTCTCTGCCGCGTGGTTCGCTAGTGTAAACAACGCTGTCGCTAATTAATGTTTCTGGAGACTTCCCCATAGCATATTTTGCTCATTATGTATTACATTTATTTCCTGTTGGTGGTGAAAAGAAGAAAAGGATGGCTATTACTCTCGAAGAGAAATTGAAGATAATAGTTAAGCATGAAGGTGATGTGCCTTTAATGGTGATCGGTCGTGAGATGGGACTACCGCAGTCAACGATCTCGACAATTTTGAAAAACAATAAGTGAATCAGTGATACTATGAAGTCGGCTGTACCTACAAAATCGATTGTCATCATTAGAAAAAGAGCTGGCAAAATCGATGATATGGAGAACTTGCTAGTCACGTGGATGGAGGGTCAGATACAAAAGCATACACCATTTAGCTTGCTGACGCCGCAAGAAACCATTTTAATACCTTGAAAATGCAACATCAACGCAACTCTACGTATATGCAGGTGTTTACAGCAAAGCCATGGATGGTCCGAGACGTTTATAAAAGCGCCATAGTTTCATAATGTTAAGGTTTCTGGTGAAGCTACTAGAATAAGGAAGATGCCGAATTGTTTAAAATCGCGTCATTGTTGAAGAAAACTGCTTGCCTAAACAAATTTTGAATGTAGGTGAAATGTATCCCTGAGGGAACGTACATTCATCATGAGTCCAAGACAAATGCATTCAAAGCATTCATAGGTCGTCTCACATTGTTGTTGGATGGCAACGATGCTGGTTTGAATCTGACGCCGTTTTTGATTTACTGCGCTGAGCATTCAAGAATTTAAGCAACCACACGCTGCCTGTGCATTATCAACATAACAAAAAAGCTTGGAAGACATTTCAAATAGCCTAGGATATCATTTGCTACTTTCGACTTACGATATTTCCGATTTACGATGAGTTTTGCGGTACGTAAACCCATCGTAAGTCGATGACTGTATGTAGGCCTGTAACATGTGTTACTGTGGATTTTACACTGTACGCGGTGCTCTTTTGTGAACATGAGGTTGTGCGGATTTTGGTGCTTTCGTGTATAGTTAGTGTCAGTGGTTATGGAGAGCTGATCACTTCCTACATCAACTAATTTGACGTTCACTTTGGTTTTCCGAAATAGCCTCAAATGCTGGACCTGCCAAAGCCGTAACGCTCCGCTCTGCAACTTGAACACACAAACGATCTGTCACTTTTACCCGGAGTCGCGTTATTCCTCTACGCCGACAACGCTGTGTATCATTGCAGCTCCCTGAACCCGTGATTTGCGAGTGCAGCGTCAGTTTGACTTACTTCCGGACTGGCTAAGGAAGTGGCGAGTGACGTTCATACGGAGAAATCCGAGGCAATTTCCTTCACTCGTAAGTCCACTTCCTTCTTCCCAGAAACAGTCGGTGCAGTATCTAGGCTCGATCAGCATCTATGCTGCAACGCCCACGCGACTGAAACTCTCAACAAGTCTCGCGGAGTCTGAGCCAAACTGTTATCCATGATCTTGTGTCGCAATCGCCAGGCTCTGCGCACAGTCACAATCTGTCTCCTGTTTCTTAAGTCGGTATTTATGCGACGCCCCCTTGGTGGTTGCTTTTGCCGACCTCCAACAAGTGTAAGCTGAGCAATTTGAGTCTGAAACCCTCCGTTCCTTGTGGGTATCTCCATGGTTTATCAGAACTGACGTAATTCTAGAAGGTCTCCGATCTCCGAATTCGTATTCTTTCTGCTTTTGTCCGGCCGCTGGCTGAAATTCTTACTCCTTCCGCTGCGACTCCTTCCTTCCTGTACCTGAGAAGCATTAGTACAACAGAACCTCCAACCACGATTCGGATCAAATGTCCTTGAGCAATCCTAGATGACCCACCATAAAGTTACCCTCTTTTACTATTTCTTGTTAGCTCCCCGAAGCTTAAAATCCTTTCATCATTTCCTCTTTCATCAGGGAAATCCATTCTCTGATCTCTTCCTCGCGGGGTCTGTCTACTGTGTCCGAGACGGGCGGCATAAAGTTCAAATTCTAGCTCCATCTAGCCAATTGATGATCAGCACAGTTTTCCTCTGTCAGTCATCGAGCACGATCCGGAAGCTACAATCGGACCACAGGCGCAAAGACGCTCTGCAGTTATAATGCAACACAACTCAACCTAATTGAACAAGTGAAGCGGGTTCTCAGTGTTAATTCCACCCTTTGGCATTTGTCTGTCTGTCAATCTGTTTGGAGAATGTCTCACGATAAATTTTGAGTGTATCAACAGATTTTCAAAAAAATATCATGCAAGCCCATAGTTTTATTCTCAGGCCCGTACTGTTTTTCAGATTGATCACCCGAAAATTTTGAAAGCGAGAGGAAAAGACGTGAGAAACTGCATTTTGAAAAAAAAAATCCATGAGAGGTAAAGCAAAACGTTAATGAGGATATAAACAAAAATTTGAATCAAGTGTTTACATTTTAAAATTTCAAAATTTTATAACACTAGAGTCCAAAAAAAGGAATCAAAGTTTTGAACAATTTATAAAACTCCATGTCGAGTATCACGCTAAGGAGAATTTTAACCCAAATCTAAATGTATTGTTTTCTATGAAAATTGTCAACTTTAGGGGCACCATTACAGAATGATCAACACGACTTTGCATTTACATGTAGATGTCGCGTCGTTATTGACTGAAATCCTCTATTCTCAGACAGACTCTTGTACTGCTCCAACAGTAGGTAAACGGGGCTAGAGTAACTCGACCTCGGGCTGAACTCACAGCACAGCACGACGAATAAATGCCAGCACTCCTACACTGAACTACCCCGACGTTTTCGTCGGGACTCAAAGGGATATCTTTGAGTACAATTTCATGTTAAAATTAACATTTGTGTTCGCAGTTGCTAAACACTCGTTTCTGAGATTTAAAAAATCGTCGGCATCGTCGTCGTCATCAGCAACATTATCATCAACTTGTAAAGATTAAATTTATCATTTGTTTCGATTTCATTTTAAAAATATTGTAACTTTTTTCTCTCGTTCACAAGTGGCCTGTCTCATTCCAGAATTATGTTTTGTAATTTATTTTTATAATCTTTTTCTAAATTTATTTCCTTCATGAAGATTCAAATTTTGTCATATTCATTGATTTTGTAACAGAAAAAATATACATATATTCACATATAATTCGGTTCCCTTTTCTTCACCACCCTTAATTATCCTCAAAGAACCGAATCTTCCTTAGACCTTGAATCACTTAGATCTTGTATCTACCCACATTTCCTACGGTATTCCCTAATGGTAAAAAAAGTTTAGATGTGTTATTTCAAGGTCTTCCTACGTAAGCCTTTTAATTAGACCACATTTAATTTCAGATTCAGCGACTTCCTGTCGACATTTCCGTCCATAACACAATACGATATCAGTTTAAGTACTTGGGATAATTAATTTGTTTCAAAACACGATTGCAAATTAAGAATTATGTCTTAGTACTGGTTTGCATGTACTACTTGACTTACATGAAGAAGGTGTATACGTAAGCCAGAATTACAATACTGCAAAACTAAACACGTTACAAGCCTACCCCTTGGTAACCAAGACAGAAGGAACGATTACCATTTTAGCAATGACTCTGAAGATAAATGTGGTGGAGTGGACAGACTATCTCATAGAGTAAGAGAGACGACCGATGGCTCACTTAAAAACGATTTGATTGGACTTGGTTCCCGCATTATATAAACACTGAAAAACAAAATTGTCTCTTCTCCTAAAGAAAAGTAATTTTTATTAAATCTGCTGTTCTATAACCGATCAGCGAAAAGTGGAATACAGAATACTGGCAATAGCCAATCACATATAAAATAATTCACATCAGCTTACGGTCAACACTCCCTGCAAGTGAGAAAGTAATAACAATAAACATTAATGGTTCATAAATCGTTATCGGCCTAAACCAATACGGATACAGTGAACAAACGTATTCCTTTAAGTTAATAAAACATTTTTGTTCGGGCTGTATATTTAACGCTTTTATTATCAATTAAAAACTTTGAAAGTGCCGTAATCAACAGTAGATAGCAATAACCTTTGCAAGCGTCTACTACGTTTGAGTTAGGCCTACTGTTACGTAGTTTCCACGGCCGTATTTGAGCCTCTCTATGATCAAACCTTTTTTAACCTCTCTACGCTAAAGCCATTACGACTAGAAGTTGGTCCAAAAGCCAGCTGTGTTTTATGCAGAATCGACGCTCTGCGCGTTATTAACACACACTCCACCCCATGGTTACGGATTTTAATATATAATTTGGTTCTAATACAACTATTTAATTCTAAAATACTATGACTTCGCTAATCCGTACAAAAATGTATTATATACGCGTTCTCCACATCTCGTTAAGATATAAGCTAAATTGAAAAATTATCACAAACGGAACGTGTATCGATAGCCCAACATACATTTTTTATTCGATGGAAACGCTACTTCAAGAATGGTACTGGTAGTGAAACATTTTTAGTATTGAGGGAAGTGATAATTTGTAGTAACGCTTGATAAATAAAACAAATTCCAGTGTAGATCATCTTAATTAAATTAACGTATATTAACACTATTGTCACAATATATTTTGCATAATTTTATCTAGTCGTAAGAATGTATAGAAACACTCTCTTTAGTTATAGGAAGAACAGTGGAGTCTGTTTACTACAAACAAAAATACTAACATGATTGCTTATAAATAAACTTGATGAAACATAATTCTCAAATATATGTGACGATAAGAGAAATGCAGAAGAAAAATGAAACCAGTGAACGATACAAATGTCGGTCAAGGACAAAGAGATTCTACTTTCTGCCATTAGTCATAAATAAAATCAGAAACTTTTACTGAACCAGTAAATTTATTTATATTTTTAAATTATAATTTAACTAATTTCATTATAATAATATTAAAAACAATGATTATTATTATTCAGCAATATAAAAAATTAATTTTATTTTGTGTTGTGTGTGTGTGTGTGTGTGTGTGTGAGAGAGAGAGAGAGAGAGAGAGAGAATTAATAGTAAATAATTATCACTACTACTTATCGGTATTATTTTGATACTTAATTAATTTTAATTATTTGTAGATATTATTAAATTTATTATTTAAATATTATGCTCAAAATAAGTAAAGGTTTTTTCACAAATAATTCTGCTTCTTTGTGAACTAACTACACACTTGTTTCCTTTTTTAGCTACGCAAATACAAAAATTAACAGGTAATACGATAAACTGATAATATTGACGTAATTCCAGAGACCGCAAAATCGCGTGTAGCAGCGTCATACAAAGCAGGATATTTCAACGTGCCTAAACAGTCTGAGTAGGAAAGTTATTTAAACCAAACATAGGCTAACAACATTCCGTGCTTTTTAAATTACGTATTTTACTTTGAAATAAGCGCAAAGAAGTTTTAGGGGACAAAATGTTTAAAAAATCTCATTAAACCATGTGGGCATCAAACTAAAGAAACTATTGCCAATATCTGAATATAATTATCAGTTTAAATGGTTTTTAATTTTAGAGGACCAGGTCCCAAAAACGGATCAACACTTAGAAAAAAATTAGAAAAATCCATGACACGTATGAGACTAAAAGGACTTTTAACCCGAACCCGAATGTAGTGTTTGGCTCGAAAAATTGTTAACCTTATGGCTTCGCTGGTTAAAATGAAACTAAAACTTTTATAAAATTATAAAAGTCTATGAGAGGCGTGAAGTTATGAGGACTTTATCCAAAACATAAACTCGGATTTTTTAATAATCTGACAAAATTAATGTCTCTTTACAGCCCTTGCAAATTTTATACCACCTTTAAAAAAGTAGTAACCTATGTTGACAAAAAAAAACCTACCACCCTCGCAGTTTAGAGCTAGAAAAAGCTATGTGTAATGCACTAGTACTAAGGTCTCAACTCTGCTTGATGGCGACTCTTAAAATTATCTCGGTATCAAAAATGATTATTAACATAATTAACTTGAATGACTCCTAATTTTAATGAACATCTTCATTAACATATTACAAGTTACATTCAATCTTAATGATTTACAATATTAAAATTATACTTCTCATCAATTATCATTGGAAAGTAGGTTCATAGACATATTGAATTGCCAATAGTAATAGAGTTACAAAAGATACATGAATTAATATGGGTTTAATGTTCAAATTGGGTTACTTGTTGGTTGAATTCCTTTTGTTGGTGATTCCTTCCCTCGGAGTCTGTGATCCTGGAGACTGCGTTTGTCGGCGATTCGGACGATCCTGTTGTTGACACTCGTTGACACTAACACTTTAATTACTTCGGTTTCACCTTCACTACACCGCTCACACCTACTTACTGATTCAGCATGTAACTAGTGTATACTACTATTTACATATTCTGGCACCTTAGTAAATACGTTATTAAGCTGAGTGCTCGCAATATCAGTAATTCATACCGAATACACTCCAAAGTTCCGTAACTTCCGGATGCACGTGTTAGATTATCGATAATATGAAGTTCGATAGTTTATCACCAAGTTATATTTTGTTTATTCTAATGATTACTTTGATATTAGCATACTTCTTTCACTGCAATACCGGTTTTAATATTATTAGACGCACGACACGAATACTGTGCTTATACTAATTTTCGCAAGTTTTAGTTACAAATTCGTAATACGCGATAACGAGTCTGATAGTTGTAATGTTCTCCGTCGACTCCCGACAATTTTCCCAACTACGTTTTTTATACACACGCAAACGTTACCCACACTCAATATTTACAAATCCCCTTCCCATTGGTTTCAAGTACCGCGATATTTGATTTCCTCCAACCCAACTAGCTAATTTCACCCGCTCAAGAAGTTACGCTTTCTTTCATTCGACAAAAAACAGCGCGTACCAAACTTATACCGCTAAGGGGGAAAGGACGCCAACTACGGTTCTCTCACATTACTCTCTCTTTCTATTTCTAACGGACTGTATTGTCTGAACACTCAGCTTTCTCTCGATTTCACTTAAACTTTATTGCTTTTTTTTAATACAATACATTTTATGATTCTTCACCCTGTACGTGACTTGTTGTATGGTTGGTTCCCCGTCAGACCGGCGCCTCGACAAGGGAGTGTTTCTTTGAAAAAACACCGCTAGGTTCGGTTCTAACAGTACTTCAGCTCAACATCACTTGCATGGCTTATTCTAATAAACAATTAATAATCACGATTCTATATAAAACCTGCGTAAAACTTGAGTGGCATTCAATTTTTACGTTATAAAGCTTTACATATTGTTATCAGTTATGTATTATGTACCTGTGAAAAAAGTTAGGTATAGGCCTGTAAATATCTATGGAAACATGTAAACGTAAAATTTTTGCTTAAATTACTTGTCATTTAGACACTATGATTATAAATTATAATCATAAATCATAATTTATAAATTATAAAAAACCCAGTAGTTCAGAATTTTTAGTGTTTAGTGTATCCTTGTCAATTTCACAATTTGTTATTGTAATTAAAAAGAATATTAATATAATTTCTGGTAAAACAAGAGAGAGAGAGAGA
The DNA here is from genome assembly GCA_034769895.1 of Magicicada septendecula. Lineage (NCBI taxonomy): Eukaryota > Metazoa > Arthropoda > Insecta > Hemiptera > Cicadidae > Magicicada > Magicicada septendecula. The sequence goes on along the minus strand of CM068374.1, from coordinate 299,274,871 downwards.
GAGAGAGAGAGAGAGAGAGAGAGAGAGAGAGAGAGAGAGAGAGAGAGAGAGAGAGAGAGAGAGAGAGAGAGAGATAATGAGAATCAGAAAACGAGAGGGAAAAATTCTATCAAACTAATTGAGGGATGGAAAGAAATCAAATTATAGAAAATTAAACGCTAAATTTATACTGATTAGATTCATTAGTCGCTCTGTATTAGGATTATCTAGACAGCTGTGTTATTTAATATTAACCTTGTCGAGGATTCCGCACCAATAAGTTTTGCTGTCAAGTTCAGGTCAAAGTGACAGTGCGAACCTTAAGCGTAATGATCGTGTTACTGTTTCGTTACAAAGGATATCATTCTGAAGGCCGTGTGTTCGATTTCAAACAATACTTTCAATGTGTAACATTTATTTCGGGTGAAACTGAACGCAGCCAACTTGATACGTAGGATCGAGACTAATATAGAAAGGCCACTTTACATTTCGGTAATCAGTTTTAATCCTTGGATATTGCTCTAATATTTGGGCGAGCCGATATATAGACAGCTGTGAAAGCTGCAAATGAAGAGAAAGCCACATGTTCGATCTTGGTGGGCATACCTAATACTATATATATTACGTATTGTTTTTCAGTTACATGATATTACATACCAAATAATGTTTATTAATTTACAGGAAGCGTGTTAAAATCATGTAGCTAATTAACCGGTGTAAAAGTCATGTAATATAAAACAATATGACAATTAGAAACGCTTTTCAAAACTGATTTCATTCAGTAGCACTGACAAGCTGAATTGTGCTAAAATGTAATCACATTCACAAAATATGCTTATTTTTGTAAATCTGAAAATCCTAAAAGGATGTACATTTCTTGTTATTTGGATGAAATTCCTTGTGACAAATAATACATTTAGAATGTTTATATATTTTCTTCTGAATTAAACACATCAGATTCAGGAACATGTCTGATCTACCAACATATAGCCGTAATCTACGGAAACAATTCTTCTTCTGTTTTCCCTACTGTGTTTCGTCATTATCTACTTTTTACCTCTTTCTCAAGTCAACAGCGTCTGTGAAACAGCTTTCCTTCAAAGAGCATTATCTTAATCGCCATGTTTATCTACTCTTTTTCCGTCTTTTCTTGTCTTCTCCAGTACGAAGTCTGAACGAGTTCAATCTGGACAGGTTCAATGTCCCACCTGCAGATTTTCCTTTCTTCTGCAAGTGTCTTTGTATGTCTTGCTCCAGCTCACAATTTTTAGACAAATCCTATTTAATGAATCGCATATGGCAGTCTTTAGAAAAAAAACGATTTGAACTGCGTTCATCGTCCTCATGCTAACACTCGATCTTTAAGACCAAACATAATTATTTTGTACAACAAATGGTCTAGATAGGTTTATTTCATTAGGGTTATGGGGCCTTGCTTAACTTCGTAAACTCCTTATTGGTTTATTACTCAGCCAAATTGAATCCAGGTAGTAAGTTTATCACAATCTTTCCGCCGTATTTATTGTTTCTAGTGGTTAGGACCAAAAACATAAATAATTTTGAAGTCTTGATACGAAAGTTTTAACATAATCCCAACCTAGACGGTGCATGGATCTTCACTGCATTGTGGTCACGCATTTCTCTGTATTACACAACAAATATCATCTTAAAATGGATTCCTAAAAACGAATTCCTACTCGTAAGTTAGGTTTCCTTTCTCTACTGTTTTTCTGAAAGGTCAATTATAAGTTAATCCTAACGTCGTTCCTGTATACACTCTCTTCAACCAGTAAAAATTCCTTATTCGGAATAATCTGTTTTCCCAGTACACAGTGAATCCGGTTCAACAAAGGCACGTATTCGTATATCATTCTGTATTCTTCCACAGAATGTCACGTAATTACACAGGTTACGCTGATGAGAAAGGGTAAAACGAAATTCGCTCTTAACCGATAATTATTTCATCGGTTAAAATTAATCGGTTAAAACGAAGTTTTGGAACGTTAATATTTCAGTGTCTTTGAAGTGGATTTTTCTATGCGCTTGGCTGTACGTTAGACTTGATTAATTGCTTCAGCCTTTTCGTAAGACAGATATCGTTCACAAAACGACTAAAATATTTTGATTTCATCATATATAGGCTAACTTGCATCCGGTGAATATTGTTTTCAGAACGTCAAGTGACTCCAACGACACAGTGAAGGTAAAGAAATTACACCAAAATAAAACATTAATACCTAATCATACATAATAAAGAAACCTCTAATTCCCACAAACAAAAAGACATAAATGTTTTAAATGTCTTAATTTTTGCTTTTATACTAAGTTGCCAAACTCGTTTTGGTTTCTTTCAAAAGATATAATCGCCAACAACTCTTCTTAAAAATTTACGAATTAGTCAAAGTGAACATAAGGTGGTTTACACCTTATGTGTAAATCAATTTAAATAAAGAAATATCGGTTTCGAGAGATAAAATTTCTTTTATCGATTTGAAACTGTAAAACTATTTTATTTCAAGAGGGCGAATATAACGCCAATTTAACAGTTTTAAAATTTTCCAAAAAAATGTGAAAATTGAAGTAAACAAATGGTTACTAAATACTATTATAAACGCGAACAAAACAAATAAGGTTTATGTTAAAAGCATTATCGTTGAAGACATTATCGTTTTATTGTACTCATATTGTACAATATGAAATCATTGTTTTATTGTACTTTTGAAATCATTTGCCAGTTTAGAATTACAGACAATAGTAGTTCCTCTCACAGACAATCATCTGTCTGTTGTAGGGGTGGCTCTACAACCCTTGATGGGTCTTGGCCTCCTCCAAGAGTCGATTCCGTTCCTCCCTATTGCATACCCTGGCTTTCCTGTTTCTTATGTTCGGCTTTTCGAGATCCTCCTCTATCTGGTCTTTCAATCTACTTCGGGGTCTTCTCTTTTCTACTACCCATTGGTTTCTGATAGAAAATATGTTGTCGTAGGCTGCCCTCCCTCCATTCTCTCTATGTGTCCAACCCACCTTAGCCTGTATATTTTGATTATCCTGCCCGGCTCTTTGTAAATATGTGGTTTCTTAATTGAAATTGCATTCCTAAATTAACACTTAAGTATCACAGCCTGTATAAAAATGTTTGTAAGAGTTGATCAAAAAAATAATTAATTAAGACAGAAATATAAAATATTGTGCCAAATACTTGTACAAACAGAAAGAATTACCCATTGTTTCGTGACTGGCTAAAAAGCAAGGTAACTGAATGAATCAAAGGAATGTATAATCATAATAGACACCGTCACATTTGGTCTTCTCTCTGTCTTCTCTTAGACGGTGATGATTTATATAAAACATAATTTAGTCTTTTTATCTGTCAACCGGATATGAATTTGGCAGATTTGGCAGTCATTAAATCAAATCAACGAGATATCATTTAACTAGCAATGGAATGACCTAACTAAAGATTATCGCATGAATAGTAGAACAGTTCCTCAACAACGAAACAAAATTACACATATCTTTGTAAGACAGTGCTTTGTATCTTAATTTGTAATTTGGAATAGAATTTTTATATACTTCAATATGATGTTGTGTTTTAGTTTATCGAAAAGGCAAAAAGGAGAAACTAATTATTTAGTTTACTTATTATTTGTATAGGTGTATATTATAGGTGTATAGGAATAGTTTAATAAGTGCATGATATTAATAACTTTCATTTTTAATTCCTTCATAGCGTATAACAAGTTATAATATCAACAAACTGAGAGTTATATTCAAAACATAAACATTTACTTTTTTTGAACAAACAATACTGTAAGTTACGGTGTACGAACGAATTTGGATAAAACGTTGATTTTTTTGTTTTTTATGTTGCCGCGGGCACATTCATGTTAATTACGCTGATAAGTAATGCACAGTAGCATGTAACTCGCAACTGAAAAGGGGTAGTCAAATGAAACAAATGTGGAATAAAAGTACATTTTATTTGCTTCAAAAACTTACATTTATTTTTTCCACGTAGTCACCATTTACAACTACACATTTCTCCCAACTGTGAACCAGTTGTCTCAACCCGTCAATGAAGAATGCCGGTGGTCTTTCCTTAATCCACGACCTCACTGCGTCTTTCAGTTCATCATCTGTAGTGAAATTAATACCCTTAATATCCCTCTTTAAATATCCCTTCGTCACGATAACGTTTCAGAAGCTGTTCACAACATTCCTTTTGATGTCGCTTGTTCTCTTCTGTGAGTTCGCGAGGCAGATATTACGGTAGCCCAATTCTACAATCTCTCCTACTCGTTCTTTCGATATGCCTATCCGGGTAGCGATGCGTCGTTGTGTGATGAGACGGTCATTTTGAATCAATTCATTCACCTCCATTTGGTGTTTCTCATCAGTCACAGAAAGTGGTCGACCACTGCGACGTTCATCCTCAATATCCACTTTACCACCTTCCGATGGATGAAATTTTATTTCCCACCTACTCACGGAACTTTGATCAACAGTTTCATCACCATAAACGGCTTTTAGACGACGATGAATGTCACTAGCGTTCACTTTTTCAACTTTTAAAAATTCAATCACTGCGCGTTGTTGTAGACGCGCTGGCATAGCTGGCGTACTCGACTTCATAACAATGGCGACTGACAGAAAATGAAAAGGAGTTGGTCAACGAGATTTGGGACGTTTGTAATACAAGAATGTCGCTTTGGCAGCAAGCGTCGTGCTGTAATTTGTTTTGTTTTCATGTTATATGCGACTGTGCATTACTTATCAGCCGCCCCTCTGATAAAAAGTAACTAACATAAACCGATTTTAGTTATTCTTGTGTTTGCGAGACATTTGATTTAACGCAGTGAAGTTAAAATGAACTCGACGCTGAAATGAAAGTCCTATATGTCTGAAATGATTTTTTGAGTACAATAATGTAGGAAAATAGGCTTTACATAGAAAATTATATTTCAGAAACAGAGTCACGTAACAGGAACCGATCATTTACAGTATGTATGTAAGGATGTGTAGGCCTATGGAATGATACGGATGTGTAGGCCTATGGAATGATATTTTGTAGCTTTGAATTACTGAGTTTTGAACTGACATTAATACTCTTATGTTTTTACTTCATTTTAAAACTAGTGATTGAACGAGCGAAGCAAGCTCTCAGTTTTAACTCGACCGTTTGGCATTTTTCTGTTTGTCTATGTGTCTACGTGTCTATCTGTCTATGTGTATATTGTAATGGTACATAAGATCACGACCACCAGGGTCCCAAACAACCAATAATCCAACAATAACAAACCATCAAGAAGGCTACATTCAAACTTTAATGTTTATAACCAAGACAAGTAGAAGGTGATTTTAGATAAATAAAGAATACATCTTTAACACACTGATGAAGATGATCAAAGAATAATGACAATGACTTAGACGAAATGTAATTAACTGACAACACCCAATAGATTAGGTGAAAATGTGAAACCCAAGGACGGAGAGAAGAAACTATAAAAGGAGTAAAGAAGAACACTACAAAGCCCAACTGGATACCAAAACAGAATGAAGAATAAGATATGCCCTACTCAAAACCAAAGAAGAGTTAAGACAAGATGAGTGGACCATGACAAGAAAGTCCAGAGTAAAGGACAGAGTAATAATGATGCCTGATGAACTAATGTAAATAACTATGCCGACAAAGAAAGCTTATAAAGTAATTAAATGAGACAATGAACAAAGGTCAGGAGAGTGAAATAAAATTAGTAAAGGTATAAATTAACTGTGTACCTGGAAGAACAACAATCATGAATCATATAGACCAGCCTTGTAACTAGAGAAAATGTAGGGATATTACTTATCGAATAATGTGTATAAATACTGTTTAAAATGGGTAATAGAGACAAAAGGGTGTATAATAAACCTAAAATCATAAATAACATTAGTACTCATATAATAATGTGAAATGAAAAGACAATGAAATCATTATAAAACAAACACATTGTTGTCCAACCATGATAGGACCCTTAACCTCACTATATGTGAATTATGCACCTAAAACAGAAGAGTTAAGTAACTAAATGCCTAATAATCCAATTTCTGTTGGAGGGTAATGAACCTAAATGTTAAAAGGGTAGTACCAACACAGAATTAATGTATAGAACCAGTAGTATTGTATTGTAATTAGCATAAGTACAAACAATAAGTTAGACATTTTGATGTTACCTAACAAATCTTACTAAAACTGTAACAATATGAGATAAAGGAGAGGAGAAATTAGTGTCAATAGAACCAGCAAGGTTCTATTTCACTTATATAAGGTAAACCAATTATAAATAGATTAAAATTATCACAAGATAATAGAAAATAGACATACTGGTATCTTGACACCAGATGCAAGATGTTTTATTGTACTGTATTAACAAAGCAAGGTGATATACTATTACCAATAAAATGATGGTAACACCTTCATAATTACTATCACTATATTGTAAAGGAGAATGATCACTCAATTAAAAAAATAAATAAGAGTTAAGAGAACAATTGTAAAACCATATAGTGTTTTAACTATAGGTGTACCAAAGGAATATATCTCAGAGAAAAATTATGTCAAAACCACCCAAGGTAACAACTAAAAGTTAAATTCTTGGATTTCTTGGAAATTCTTGGAAAAATAAAACTAAAAGTTGTTACAGTTAATCTAAATAAACCAATAGCAATATTCAAATATAATCAAATAGTAATGAACAGACCACTGTTAAAACTAACTTGTGTGGCAATAGGCCTAAAGGAGCTTAGAGTCTGATACTAAATGTTGAAGTTATACAGGGTATCAGACTAAACCAATAATAGTAAAATAATAAATTAGACAAGGACACCAACAAATGACTGAAGTGTAACCAGTTTTAAACAATGTATTATAAGATTAGAGCAGGATAAATTTTAAGGCCTAGGTGCCAAACACTGAATATGTCATTAACCAAAATACACAAGAAGGGGTATTGATTAAGTCAGCCCATGATAACCAGAAGTTGAAGGGGACCTTTAAGAATAGAAATGAAGTGTAACTAATTCTTAAAATACCCTCAATAAATAATATCAGGTAAATACAAACCATAATGCTACCTGTACAGCAGGGTTTATGCTCGATTTTAGAGTTGTTATCATAGACAACTGGTTTATAATATGATTAAAGGACAGAAAGAGACTGAATAATCATCAATAAACCTAATTGTGAAATTGAATTGTAAATAATAGAAAGTAAGATAGTTTTAATTGAAAAATGTAATAGGCCTGAGTGGTGAAATTAAAAAAGTGTCAAACATTAACAGAATTATGGCTTGAGGGGTATCTAATTGATCTAGAGAACAATTAAAAACGATTGAGATGAGTCAATTAGAACTCCCAAGTACCATAAGAAAGTTAAATGCCTTTTTAAATATTTGTGTAAATTGATGGAAATATTTTCGTACTCTCAAAACCAAAGACCCACGCCGAAGGAAGCTGTCAGTGAGGTGTCATCGAAATTAGAACCAATCAAATTACCTGTAGCTAGACTTGACGAAAAAAGAGACGCCAAGTTAAGCGTCATTCTTATTGTATGATCAACGGAGGAAACACGACGAGAGTTCTCGACGAAATAAAAGTAATTTTTACCTAACCTGTGCGGATAGTAAACGTCTGATTCAGTACCAATACGAATCAAATGTCTAAAAGACATTTATAAAGTGAATTAAATGAAATAAGAAAGGAAAAGTGCAGTGCGTACACGATTGTCAGTGTATAATCCCAGGCAATCGCGGTATTATATAAATGAAAGGGAGTATGGTGATATAATATCATTATTGTAGACTATACGAAGTGAACATAACTTGACACTAAATAGAATTTAAGAATAAATAAAGGAACTTTCAAGAGGCGTTGAACCTCGTAAAGTCAAATAAGTATTAACGAAATTTATTCGACCTAAGTATAAATGAATGTTTATTAATATTGTAAAGACAGTAGGTTCTACTGAACCAAATAGGTTAAGTCGATGTACCACCATTTGATAAATCGTGGACAGTAAATTACCTGATAAAGGGTATCCATATTATTATCCTAATGATAGTTGGATCTACTGAAGAGATCATAACTTTAGTAAACTGAATTTATTTGTCAATTGACCACTTAAATGTTTAACGAACGTAACTGGCTTTATATTAGACACGCCAGATCTAACCTATAAGTTGACGCAAGACGTCTGTTTACATTTTTATAAAAGTAATGAATTGAGATTACAGTGATCCGAGGTGACCACTCTCCTATTATATAATAATAATTGTTTTGTTGTATTAACGTTTTCGTATATTGTATGCTCCAAGAACCCCATGTTGATTATTTTAATAGTAAATAAACATTGTAGAGTATGGAATACCAATACGCAGAGTGACCACCCTGAGGTATTTTAAAAAGAGTGTAATAACCAATGAAAGATAATTGTAAAAGTTTAACCTTACATTGTTAAAGGTTCATGAGATAAATGACCAGATATCAACAATAAATAAATTATGTTTAAATGAATAATTAGAGTTGGCCCGATTATTTCAAGTAGATAGGTATTTACAGGCTTGGCAGACGACGCGACGGTTGGCAATACAAACGGCGCCACGAATTATTTGAATTGATATTGTTTCTTTTAGGGAAGCTGACACACTTTACCTGCTCCTGAGAACATCACACCAAGTAAGTACCTTGATACAAAAATGTCTTAATTACAGTCGGAACCAAAGCCACCGAAAATATCTACTAGAGAAGAGGAAACCAACTCTGTTCGATACTCAATGTTCGACAAACGATGAGCCGGCTAAACCAGAAAAATTAATCTTGAACGCTCTAATTCAACGACTTTTGATAATAAATAAAATACAAACTGAAGGAACCCAATCAATAATAAATTTATAAATTAAATAATTTAAATAAACCAATTTAAAACCCGTACGACTCAGTTTTCTTACAATATCTGTCTATGTGTCTATTGTCTACCTGTCTATGTGTCTATCTGTCTATGTGTCTTTCTGTCTATGTGTCTATCTGTCCATGTGTCTATCTGTCTATGTGTCTTTCTGTCTATGTGTCTATCTGTCTATGTGTCTATGTGTCTATCTGTCTATGTGTCTATTCAGGGTGTCTCACAATAACGTTTGAACGAAACAACGTATTTTAAAAAAACGTGGCATGTGCGTTCATACTTTTACCCTACAGTCCCCTGTCGCTTTTGAGATTGATACCCCCAAAATAGGGGAAAGAGGCAAAAATATGAGGGGGTAAAAATTTTGAATATATCGCAAAAGTCAATTTGGAGCATCAAGTTAAAGGTAGGCTAATCTAAACCAAACTCTAAACACAAAGTTCATTTTTGAAAATTTTTAATCTTTTAAGGGTTACTGCTTTTGATAAAGTCTCAAAAATGTATGTAGTGTATCAAATTAAGGATACTTTTAACTAACATTTGAATGCAGTGTTCAATGTTTGGAATTTCTAACTTTAGGACACCAGGGTTCAAAAAGAGATACAAAAAAAAAAGTCCTGCAGTGTGTCAGACCAAAAGCAATTGTAAGCCAAATCCGAATTTTTCAAAATTTTGAGTGTTTATTGTATGATTGTGTGCTCTACAATTACTCTGTTACTAAACACAATAGTAGAGTGATCGGGAGTTTTGTCATTTTTCCCATAATTGAAACATTATCTAACACCGTAATTTATGTAATAATAAATAATGTACTTTGTTGAAAATAGTGAGCGAGTTCTGCAGCTCGGGAGCACATTAGTTGTATTCTAGTATTTAGTTTGTTTTCATTAAAGCCACATACGGTACAAGTAACTCGGTTTCACGATATGGTTATTAGTGTACAGACAGGAAGGTTATGTTAAAAAATATTAACTTATAGTTAATGAATTATAACATACTGTAGGTTATTATGTGTGTTTACTGGTAGTAGTATCACAGTAGTGTTGCTAGGAGCGTGTAACGTAGTCAAGAACATGTGCATGTAGAACAGTGTCACACCACATGTTATCATTAAAACATTCCTGCGTACCTTATGCTAATCACGCTAATTGGCCGTAACTTGCATCACACCGAGAGCGACCGTATTAGGTATGCACGCTGCGCTCAGCTAGCGCACTTTACTGTACACAAGTTCGCACAAACTGTACAAAACGTTTTTTGAAGTATGTACAAAAACACAAATAATTACGATAAATCTATTATTTTGTTGTAGACAAGTTGTTGTGAATACCACCTGAGATTTACTAATTTATAGACATGTCAGTGCTGTGAGCGTTTAGTTGTTTTTTGCGACATCTCACTGTACTACAGACTAGAGTAGTACATCCTATTTTCTTCTTCTTCTCAACCCAGAAGACAGTCTGGGTCGTCTTCTTCTCATCCTTTCCTTCCAAGACAGTCTCTTAGTCACCACGTACCTTCTTCCTCCCTTTATCTTATCCATATACTTCTGTCTAAGCCTTCCCCTGTACCCCTCGATCAAGGTGGTGAATCAGTTTGAAGAGCGTAGTAGGTGGCCAACCATATTACTTATCCTTTACGCGATGGTTTTAATCAGAAGTTTTCTTTCATCCTCTCTCTTCAGAACCTCATCATTAAACACTCTTTCTGTCCGCGATATTCTCAAGGCCTTTCTTCACCACCACACCTATAACGCCAAAATCAGAAATTTTGAAAATTTCTTATTTTGAGTAGAGATGTATCTTTAAGCGCCGTAACAGGGAATTGTTGTGTGAAACGCAGAGGTGACTGACAGGCAATAAAATCATATATCAGCCCCAACACGCTCACAGCAAATAGGCTGAGTTCATCGCTCTCCATACTAAGAAACGTTAAACTTTGACAACCACCTCAGATCCGTAGAAAAAAGGGCACAGAAGTAAACGAACTCATTTGAAGAGCAGCTGTAGGTATTAACAATAGACCAGAATACATATACACGCCAGCTGCATATAGCGAAACAAAAAAAGGTATATGTTATTGAAAGACTCAAACGGTCAGCGACAGGACTTCGACCTTACTGAGAAGAGAGAAAGCTCGGAGCAATGTCCGAACAAAAGCAAGAAGTGTTGAAAGGAAGTTTGGTAAGGCCTGTAAGTAACAATAGTTGATGCCATTAGAACAACCTAGTGCACGAAAACAATACTTGACGAGAAAGTTAAGGGTTGTTTTGTTTACTCCAAAAAAGTGACAGGCAAGAATTATTGCTACAGTATCTAGCAGCGACAACGACCTCAGTGTAGTGACCTAGGGAAGGAATCTGGTGGGAATCCAAAGGCCTATCAGAGAAGTTCTTTCGGAAAAATAGGTGGTCTCTAAATCTGAAGAGTCGTAAAGTAGAACCAATTAGAAAACAGCGTAAGAAAAATCAGAAGTAAGTGGGAGAAATATGGAATTCGATATAGGGACGCGAGAAAGGCGCGCTCGGGGAGTTTAACTAAAAATTTTGACGGAAACGGGAGTGTAAGTCCGCGACCGAGATTCCCATAGTTATTGGACTTAGAGAAATTCGGTACGATGGTTAGAAAAGTAAGCTCGTACTAGAACAGATTTCGGTAAAGAGAAAAACTGTAATTTTACTAGTGACGTACAAGTGAATTAATACAACACAAATGATAATCAAATAACGCTGTAATTTAGTTGTGCAAATACGCAACAATAACTTTATCATCGAGTAACATTTCGAAACGAACTAAACCCGTAACAACAGTGATTCAAACCATAACGCAGTTAATAAATAATAATTAATAATGGCTGTAGAAGCGAATAACTATAATAACAATTAACGCGAACTAATTTGAGAGAGTGAAGTTTGGTGTTGTGCAGTGTCTTGTGACTCAAAGGAGACCACGTTACAATCTGCTAATCCAGAGGGAAATATCGCAGACACGCCAGACGATCAACATGACAACCACACAATATGAACTGCTACCAGATTTGGATACATACCACAAGTAAAATTTTCATGCCATAAGTAGTATTAGGTCCACTGTCTGTTCACTTAAAGAACTCATAAGATTTAATTAAAGGATTAAGATAAAATTTTATTTACAACAAAATTAAATAATATTAGGAAATTGTGGAAATTAAATTTATCCATGAGCACGGATTTTAAATGAATCCAGATCAATAATTAACAATGTCGTAGTATATTAAATTTAAGAAATTTATTATTAAAAGTTTTGTCTTTGAATAAGAATTATAATATTTAAATTATTAGAGCTATGAATATGAGTGATGAAATAAGATTTATGAAAATGAATATGTTTATATTTTGATTAGAATTTATATAGTTCATATGTAAATGATAAAGTATGATAATCAATCATAGCTAATTGTAATAAATCGAAGAACAATTTATAAGAAAATTTGAGCATTTATTTATATTTTACCCTGAGATAAAGAGCATATAAAATATTTTATTATTAAATTGGCGCTCCGGAACTGAGGGGCATATTTTATTATTACATTGACGCACGCAACGTCGGGCAAAATTTAGTATTACATTGGCACCACAACAAAAGTGGGGCTTAATTAATTAAAAAGAGAAATACACATAAATTAAAATATGTCAATTAATTTATGCTGAATTTATAACAAAAGTAATTAAGTATTACACACCTCAAGAACCTCAAGGTCCCGAATTTCCTCATAGTACAGATTTCTGAGTCATATGTGAATCTTCTCCAAATGAAACTTTTATCAATTTCTTCCTGGAGCACGTTTCAGGATGCCAGAAGAGATCTTTTCTTAAAGAATGCATCTCCCAACTGATGCAACGCAGTTCCCAAGATATTCAAAGACATTAACTTGCACTAGCCTTCTACCATCCAGAAATAGCTTAGCCTTCTGTTTTCCATTTGCGGAAGATTTTAGGACTTTTGTTTTTCCTTATTTATCACCATGTCGCATTTAAGACCTTGACTACACCCTATCCTACTTAATATTACTACTGTAATATTGTTATAATAACTGCTGAAAAGTTTAGTAAGGTGCATTCGATTTCTTTCTTCCTTCTTCAACCTTCAAGATTTCTCTTAAATATGGAAAACCCGCGTGCATATTACTAATTACTAATTCACTAATGGCCACTTCCCTAAGTTACATTTCGGGGGGCGCTTCCAGATATGAAAATGAAATACCCGATTTGAACCAAAAGCATGGTAACGTCTGCCCCAGAATGGGCAGCTGAAGGTGAAACTCGCGAACCCGTCTGACCAGCGTGGCGAGGGTTACAAAAATTCCCCAAGATACGAAGTGTTTCGTGTAAGAGATATAGAACTCGTCTTGATTAAACATCACGGCTTCCGTCTAGCGGCTTCGACGACATAATGAACGCAGATTGTGACAACTGAGACATTCTCATTGTTAGAATACTTTAAATATCCAATAGTTAAAACGTTTTCGAGCGGATTACGAAGATTGACCAAGACAATGTTGATATATTTAAATGTCAATAATAATGCATTAAGATAAAATTGTGACTATGCTCAGTATTTGAGAGTTATTAGATTGGGATGGAAGCGTTACCCCAATAGTAATAGGTTTACTATTACATCTATAGCTGTTTCGATTGATATATGTCTAATTACATTTATCCTATGTGAAATCTTATATCGTATAGCTAGGAATTCATTTCTTTGTTGATGTTTTCCCTTCATAAATGTCTGACATGTCAAGTAAATTTGTAAGATTTATTAATGTGCCTTTCGCTAGCTCAGTTTTTAGTCATAGGTCTCTGTCTATAAATGGATAATTAAACCAATGCTGGCAAATGAGCCCATATGACATGTAGGCCTACGATGAAAAACGATTGTCCTCCTGTTTTGTTTTGACGGGTGCACACTGTCGCAGATAAACGAAGTGACGTTACCTTGGCCTGCAGATCGATCGACCGACAACTCACTGGAAAAATAACACGTCTTAATGAAGCAGGAACAGCTTGGTTTACAATTTCAAACGCTATACCAGCTGATTGCTAGAAAGTCTCAATTGACATTGGAAAACATGCTATTAATTTACGAAGCTATCCTAAAATCTATTTCGATTTATAGCATACAACTGTAGGGACCCGCAATAACTCAGTAACTGAAACCTAAAAATAAACTAGAGCTTCCAAAAGAAGTACTGAGAGCCTTAACAAATTCCCATGGTATGTGCTCAAATGAATAATGCTAAGAGAACTACAAATACCTTCAGTTTTACAGCGACCAAGCTTACCAAGAAAACCGTCTCACTAACTAAGAGGGATTTCACCTCTGGTCAGAAAAGAAAACAAGAAAGTAACCAGGACAAGCGTTTCCTCTATTATACACTTCCAAAGCCTTCGTGGTAAGTCAAAATTTTCTTGTTACTATCACTTAATGATTTTATTGTTTGACGATATCTATTTACTATTGACAGATAAGATGTAAACATTATTTACTTCTATTGACGACCTCAAATTTGTAGAGATCGAAACGTTGTGTTTAGAATTGTTTCTAAAACGATCGTTAATAAATCACAATATGATAGTATGTAATAATAATAAATTTAATTGTTATTCCAGGGCGAGGTCTAATGCTGTCGCTTAAAGCAAACGTTTCGCCCCACCACTGGAGGCCATCTTCAATGTTACGACTTGATGACAGCAACTGGTACGCTTTCCACCAATTTCCGTAGTAGGCTACTGTGGCCACTATGACTTAATTTTTTTGCCACAGTACTGTGGAAACTGGTGAAGAGCGTGCCAGTTGCTTTTCTCAAGTCGTAACATTGAAGATGGCCTCCAGTGTGGGCCCGAAACGTCTGTTTCAGTTAACGCCGGCCGTGAAATCCTAAGGTACCATTAATTTTACTTAATTCACTCATTTTCCTTAATGTCCAACATAGCTTTATGTGCAGTCAGATAACACGGACAGGTAGAGAATGACCAGGCAAAAAATAAATAGGTAAATAGTTACTTTCATAGAAAAATGTATGTGTACCGATGGTCTCGTAAAACTATACAATGTTGCGTAACCAAAGTGAACGAACGGTACGGTTCTTGAGCAGACCACTGTATCGAACCAGCGGTTTGCGACAAGAAACTGCCAGGTGTGTCTGTTGTAACCAAACAAGGTGTCGCTAAGAAGAAGAAGGAGAAACGATTAAAAAATATTTTTCGAATAATGATGGCATTAATTAGTTTGCTTTTGCATGCAGCCGTAGATGCGGAAGTAGTACGTGCAATCAGACATCGGATTTATTGTCGTTGTAACGATAACACTGTGTCGACCTCTTATTTAATGATTTCCGTACCTCGTCTCGTCGACAAATCAAAAAAGTGAAAACCCATTTTGCATGTTGTCATACAACTTCGTGTCATGTACATTTATTACATACTAGCTGAACTGCCCGTTATTCTTGTAACAGTTTTATATAGTCATAAACGAGTGTACAAATAATGGTGTTAAGCTACGTTATAAGTAAAATAAAGGATTAAAAACTAGATTTAGCAAACGGAAATTAAATTTAGAGATGTATGTTCAAGTTTTAAAACATACACGGAATATCATAGCTTTCTAATAGTAAACAATAGCAAGCCATTCACTGTTATCGACAACGGGATGTAGGGCCTATATCAATTTTTTTATGTTTTCATCGTGATTTATCGCACAATGAAATCCTATAGTATCATTTAAGAGAGATGCAAACAGACTGAACAAAACATAAATCCAAAGTTATTTTCTTTTAACTAATTATTATTAGTTTCACTTTATGCAAAAGAAATAGTATTAAAATCTTTTTAATAGTTAGTTATGTAAAATCTAGCTGCCTGCCATCTTCAGACCATCAGTCCGACTCTAATTTTAACAATCCAGGTTGCACGATTCTTGTAACGTTGTTCATTAACTATTTGGCTAAAGTCAAAGGAAAAAGGGTGTTCTATTCCGTTAATTTACGCAACTAAGAAGCTATTGCCGGGAACCAAATGTTGGTAAAGGGTCTTGGAGGCTGTGTAGGTTGCCGATGCCTACACAGGAATAAAACTCTGAGAAAAGCCCACTGAACCTGACAAATAAGTCAGAACTTCGAGAAATCGAACTCAGCTCTGCCAACAAACCTTATTCTCACGTCCTTGAAGTCAATAGTCGCGTGGTTTCCGGGTGCATGGCGTACAGTGGGTGTACGTTATGTAGCAGATGGGAGAGGGTGAAGAGCGAGTTTCCGGCACTCTCTAAATATCTGGAACGTATCGGCTAAGGGAATAAACCCTAACAGAAAATTCTGGTACTCCAGGTTGGGGGTTGGAGAAATGTGCTTGCGACTCATTCACCGTAAAAAACCCCAAGTGCAAAAAACTCCAGACAGAAACCTGGGATTAAGGACGGATTTAATGGTGAACGACACAGGCTACGGAAAAGGACATTAAAGATGGCAACGTGGAATGTACAGGGAATTCAAACCAAATTAATCGACGTAATTAAGGACAGTTAATTTGGTTTGGATATGTTAAACGGATGGGAGGAGAAAGGTTGCCAAAAAGGATAATGGAATGGTTACCGCGGAGAAGAGGAAGAGGGGAAGACCCAGACTATCATGGGGAGAAAGTATCCAGAAAGCTCTAAGTGCGAGGAGTCTGACAGAAAAACATCGTCAGGACAAAAAATATTGGAGATCGGACAGCGACGACAGACGCTATAAACCGATAAAAAAAGAAGCTATTAGCAAGTAGAAAATTAATAGTTTGTGCGGCGTGCCCAGAGTGAGTGTATTCATTTCTGTGCTCTTCAACCCCCGTCAATATGTCTTTCTCACTGGAAATTACTCATCATCAGAGTACGACATTTTATTCTCTGCATCCAGAACTTTAGGAGCCAATCGAAGGCAAATGACATATTACTGCTTAGGACGAAAGACGTTTAGATTATTCAAAGATACATACAATTACATTAGTAAGTGAAAAGGAAACAAAACATTTTCTTAAGTTATAAAGGTGCCCCATCACATAATTACCACTCGAAGGATTAGAACTTTCCTTCCTTCTCCGATCCAAGAGAGAACAATCCTGCGTCCCTCTTAGAAATTTCATTTCGGCTGAATCCTCTTCACGTCCCTTTTACCAAGAGTCCATGCCTCAATAGCATACAGGAATGTGGAGACAGCCACAGTTTTATAAAATTTGATTCGGGTATCCGAAAGGGGGTGTCACGCGAACATATGATATGCTTTCATTGAAGAGAAACTTGCGTTTCGATATAGATCTATTGGTACCAGAGACGTAGGAAGACCGAGAACGAGACGTAGATATATTCTGTGAAGATGGAACAGGCAAAGTGCCTACTCCGTGAGGTGCAGAAGAAGAAGATGTGAACGTTTCAATACTGTCAAGCTAACAAAGCCGCGCAACTCAAATCTTCCGTTCTGTATAGGACACCCTTTACATATTTTTACTAACTGCAGAGAATTCACTTTTTTCGCTTGACAAAGTATTTTATCGACTTGCAGAATCCAGTATAGGCCAACATCAGTAGGCCTACAATAACTTTCAACTTGTTACGATGGTATTTTCATTGCATTTGTTCAACGATATGCTTTTATCACTCCAGGCTGCTAGTCACTTACATTTTTTGCTTTTGATCATTTTAGTCAAAGCGACATTTTTTCCACTTTATAATCAATTTCATTCAGACTGCTGTTAGCGACGTTCTCCCAATCACAAGTTAGGTCGAATCTTAACAGTTGCATTTTCTAATTCCGTCGGTTTGCACCTTAGGACAGCTTAGTTTCCTTGACCACTTATTATAAAATCCAATTCATTTTACTTTTGCAAACATAGTTTCTGAGCATCCATCTCTGAGGTCCAATGCCAGATAAATATAAGGACACAGAATTCCACGTAACAACACACAACCCCTTACAAAATTATACATTAAAATATCATCTTAATTTGTTTAAAGTAATCTTGCAACTATGAACAGTAGGCCTATAACATATAAGCTACGTGCCGATAGAAACATATTTACATTACAGATTGTCAGTATTCAGGTTCTGCAGTACAGTTAAGGTTTCCTCAGTAGGTGATACAGAAATTTTGTTGACTATATCACAAAAGTGTAACTATTTTTGTTCGGAGCATTTAATTTAATACAATAGAAATAAGGTTCATATAAAAACACAGGTCAGTTAATTTAAATAAACGTTCTGACACTGTACCGTGGCAAAACCCTCGCACGCAACAGCTGGTACCTTAATGTCG
The DNA here is from genome assembly GCA_034769895.1 of Magicicada septendecula. Classification (NCBI taxonomy): domain Eukaryota; kingdom Metazoa; phylum Arthropoda; class Insecta; order Hemiptera; family Cicadidae; genus Magicicada; species Magicicada septendecula. The sequence goes on along the minus strand of CM068374.1, from coordinate 299,256,635 downwards.
TGCTGGAAATCCCGCGTGCGAAATATGATGCCGCCAGAATGTCGGGAATTCTCTACAATAAATGTTGTCCCCCACTTCGTTAAGAAAAAAATAACACAACACTATTATATCTCTCGCTCGCACATGTATTTCCAACTTTCCAAAACATATACTGTACAAATATAGATGGGTTAGTGACCTACGAACATCGCCAAAATAAAAATATTAAATTTGGGTAAATATTTCTTATGCATGATGCCTATGAACTTCCGTCAAACCAGGAACATCGAAAACTTCAAAAGTAAGTGACTTCAAAATCATTTGTAAGATTGATTCTTGTAAATATAACAGTTTATAAACGTATTTAAAAAATAATTTTTATTTTAAAAACACGCTTTTGATCTGACTTAATTAATTAAATGTAATATATGGGTTATTCTTGAATTTTAGTTAAAAAGTTACCTACTGCACGAGAATATGTAACAAATTAGACTTACGATTACCATCGCAATACATTTGTTGCGTATAATAACTTGAAGATGTTGATAAAAGAATCTGTTTAATTATCAGCAGCATTCCTGTTACTGTTTCAAATTACAGATTCTCCTGAAAACACCGAGTAATAATTTTCATGTAAATTGGACAACCTTTTGTACTCATATCCGGTTATTTCGATTTTGACCCACTGTGGAGAGCTCGTGACCCTGTAAGCCCTCCTCCTCACCAAGGATCACTCTTTAACATTGTATAGCCACCGGGAACATGTAAGTGTGCAAATTTTAGAGACAATTGGACATTGGGATGAACGTAGAATATGGATTACAAGATTTGACTTGACTTGGACACATAATATGAGGTAATAACGTAACAGTATCTTTTTATATTAACACAAAATTGTGATCAATCATCGGGTCTTAAAAACTCCTGATTGTTTTTGATGTTATTTTTCCACCAAATTCTATGTTATGACTAAGTTATATATATTGCATAATTAAATAACGAATATATCATTTTCTTATTAAATAAATTTAGTTATAAACTTCTGTTTTACTTCTTATATCATTCTAAAAATTTGAGACTAGTTTTGAGAAATTTTTCGTGTATTTACTAATGTTTATGTAAATAAAATGATCAACGTATCCAAGAACCTAGTTATTATTATTACATTAAAATATACCTAAAAACGGTAACAGAATTTCGTTTTAAATTTTATAAAAATTCTACCTAGTAGTAAATTCTTACACTTAAAAAGCACAATTAGGCCTACAGTTAACTCCCGATTATCCACACTAATGGACGGGACGAGATCCACGACTAATCCAAAACCACAACCAAACGTGTATGGTAAGAGTTAGGTTACATTGTTTGAAAGAACAGTAACAATTATAATATTAAGTATGTGGTACTAACATTCATTCATCACGATAGGCGTACTATTTGCAGAACATTCACTTTTATACAAAAAAGTTACATCTGTTGAAACAATGATATATAAAATTACTACTTACAGATTAAATTAAAATATTGTTGAATATTTTTGTAATAAATAAAATTGCAATTAGTAAATACAGAATAATACGGTTTTCACGTCTTAATAATAAACACTTTAGAACCCTTGAAAAAGAGTTTAATTTTTTAACACTAATTTCATGTCAATATTTTTTATTTGTTTTATTCAGAATATGCATTAGGATTATTGGCCGACTGACCGTCTTCTCAACTCAGAGCTGTTTCGTGAGAATTCGCAGTGCTGTAAAACTTTTTTTCTTCGTCGTTTTACGGTTTTCTTTTTCTTTTATAGTTTTGTTGCATTTTTATCTTGATATGCCTTTCCACAGTTAACCCTAAAACCGAATACTCAGGAGTTGTACGTTGCCGTTTAGTCACAGGATTTTTTGATTTCATCTTCACGGTACAAATCTTATTTTACATGACGTTCCGCCCATTCTACGACATGAGCATCGTCAGGCCCAAACGATGAACGAAGATACTTTCGGCTACATCAGACAAAAACATGTGTTTTACTACAAATAATTAATTTTAGTTATCATTGTTATTTTTATTTTATGTACATAGAGTTCAGTTTTTCTCCGATGTTTTCCAATCAGCTTCTTCATGTCCTTATCTATAGCTTCTCAACAGGTTTTCCTTATTCTTTCTGACTTCTGCTTTAGAATTACCGTTTTAACACTTCTATTTTTGTAGTCTACGTTTGGCTACTAGATTCATGCACCCATACCAAAATAACAGTTAATTTCTCTGGTTAATTATAATGAAATACGAAATCTCCGTTTCCATTACCTGTTCGTTTGTTATTCTTTCACTTTTAAACTTCTTCGTGCTCGTCTCCAAAAATAGTTTGCTTTCGTTTAATTCTAGTTCTTCTTAAAGCTTTTTTTTCATTGATTCTATCTTTTAATAGTCATAGGCCAATCTTGGAATTATAGTTTACTATGGTGTTACTACGATAGCACGTATCGTCGTCTTTCAACAGGGGAATAAAATTATTTAATACCAGAGAATACCTTAACCAAACTTTAGTAGGAAGCTGCTACGTATGTTGCAAACCTCATACCCATAAGAGTAGTTTTTAATATCGTATTGTAAATATGCATTTTACTTTCTTATGATATTTTTACCTTAGGGAATAATGTTCATATAGATAATAGCTTATCTTGTCAAGACGTTGTTTTTTTCCTTTCTTTGCCAAGACGTTGCAGTACTCACTGTTTATTTTTGATAAACGTTTATTCCCAACTAATCATGTTCTTCACTCGGTTTGATCTTTCCACCATCTTAGAGTACTGACTTCCTCAAATTCTCTTATCACCGAGCCCTGGTATTTACCTCTAATCCTTAATCCCCAATCAGCGGTCCGCCGATCACAGGTGGTCCCTGGGAAACTCAAAAGCAATCCTTAGAGTTACCAACTTATAAATATAAAAAACATCGTATTCATTTAGTCTGGCTTTTAAGTTGCAGCGTGTAATAAAAAGCGTGTACAAAAATAAGCAAAGAAATCGGGGAACGCAAGCGACAAACTTTCGGGAGTCGTATTATTCAAAAAATTCCATAGCTAGTAAGAAAATGTCAAAAATTGCGTTAATTAATCTCAAGTAGTACAGTGATAATATCTGTTGATTTTGGATATTTCAAACGCGATTTTTAATTAAAATAAAAAGGCAAAATTGATTTTTGTTGGTAAATACATTTATAAAATATTTGCTTTTCCTTAGTGGCCTAAAGTTCGTGTGAGGAAGGGTAGGTGTGGGTTTTATTTAAGTTTCAACTCAGTGTTTCTCAGTCATCATAAGGTTACGGACCACTGTTCTTATCATATTCTAGTTATCTTAATAGGATTAACATCTTTTAATTATTTAAATAAACTAAACGATGTAAGTGGCATTCTTAAAACTTTATGCGACATAAAAATATAAATAAATAAATACAATACGATAACACCGAGTTACATAAATATCGTGTTTGTTGTCAAGATAATTTCAGTAAAAGACACTTTGAAGTGAGTATCGACATTGATGGTGCCAGACGGTTTTTAGTCTTTTCTAAGATTATTTCTTGCCGCTTTAGCTGTCCCAATTTTTACCTCACACTATAAACTAAAACAACTAGTCAACCATTACGAAGCCATTAAAGCGGATTGGCTAGAAACAGTAAACACTATAAATGGCACTGCTCTACGGAAATACAGGTCCGTTTACTAGATTACATACACATTAAGAAAAATATTAAAAAACACGCGGCTGACCCGTGGACTTTCACACGCTTCTAGCTTTTTTTTCATTAATATGATCGTCTATGGCGGCCGATACACATCATCTGTCTGAGGACTGGATTTCTCAAGTTACGAAACAGAACCACTGTAACATCATACGAGACAGTTATGCAGAATTACACAATCGTGACGTACGGATATGTACCGGTTTCTGTTTTTAAATGGCACAAATCCATAATTGTTAACAATAATTCCTGCTTACAGCGTGATGTCTGGCTTATCATGCTAGTTGTGTACGTAGTAAACCCGATGGCACGCCTTATGCAATTAGAAAACAGATAAGAAGAGTAAATAACATTATTTAGTGTATAGTTACACACATTATACGGATATAATCCACGTGTGTAAATATATGCATAACTCCTTCTCCTTCTCCTTCTCCTTCTCCTTCTCCTTCTCCTTCTCCTTCTCCTCCATGCATGTATTGTATCTTGATAGGTTACGTTGTTATTTAGTACTGATGCTTAACTATGATCCACAGTTTGATCCCCCCCCCATCGTTTCTCATGTCTCGCTAAAGTTTTTTTACTTTTATCTGATATTCTTAACGTCTACGTGACAATATCTCTGGATTTACTTGATTGATATGAAGGCTCTATGTCGTTTAAAACAGCTGATGCATACTTTCTTCGTTGAAGCCTGTATTTCGTGTTTCTCTTTCTGTCGTTTCCTTTTTAATTCGCAAGAATTTCATTTTTGCGGGCTTTAGTTTTAGTATCCAACGTTCGCTTCATAAATAAAGACAAAGACAGACACGACAATATAAAATTTCATCTTTGTTTCTGAACAAGTTTTAATCTGTAGCGTACGGCTAACAGGGCCGTTGACGTAATTACATCTTACTGTTGTCCTGTATATGTCTAGTTTCCGGTTCAGGAAACAATGTGCAGCTTGGGAAACCAAAAGTGCTGACCTGTTCTACCACTACATTAAATTATTAACATTTATATATTATAACATAACAAAAATACATCTCAAAAGGAAAAAAAATAAGTAATAAAAAACAAAAAGAGAAATAGTATAATAACTAAATAATTGGAAAATAGAGAATGAAAACTCATGGAGTAAATAATTTAATGACAGTGATAAACAATGACTGACGATGACCAAAATACCCAGAAGTGAAGATCAAATGACAAAAAAAATGTACATAGTAATTTATAAACTGAAATATAATATATAAATGTGTAAAACTAGTATGTAAGAAATAAGACATTGTGAATAAACCTATTTAACTATGAGGAGGTCTGCGCACCGCAGACAATTATTTTGTATCAGTGAACTACAGAATGTGAATGATATAAAATTTTGCAAATATAATAAGATCAAACTATAATTATAAAAGTTGTATTGTGTGACAGTATTTGAAGGTGAGAATAACAGTGAAATACGGTAAAAAGGAAAAAGTGTGTATAATGAAAGTGATGGAACAATTATAATGAGCATTGTAGGGAATATATAATCTATATGAACCAGTTATATAACCCATATAGTGAAATCAAACTAAGTAAATAATTAAAAAATAGAAAATCTTACGTTAAAAAACTTATAATAATATAGTGACGAAAAAAAAATAAAGGTCAACAGAATCATGTTAATTATAAATTATGAAACCGAACCTGTGACCCATAACATATCATAGCCAAAGCCTTCACTGAAGGAATTAGTGTTTTGGTAAAAAGAAGGAACATTATTGGAAAAAATCTAAAAACAAGACAGAACATATAAATATTACTGCTTAACCTTTATACAAATTAATGACCGATAAAAGATGAGATGATCAAGAAAAACTATTCAAAAACTAGAAGGATAATATTTTAATCGAAGTACCAAAAATTAGATTCCAGAAGTGAAGAATTAAGCAATAAGTCCTAAAAGAAAACTACCAGATTGGTGAGATTGCTCCAAGACTAAGCCAGATATTTGAACCTACATTACTACACTAATGATCGAGTTACAACTAAATAATATGACAAAAACAATATAAACGCTATAAAAGTGAATTTTTATTTGTACACATGTATACCATAGTTATTAGTAGTAATTGTTTTTGTGTATTGTTCTTGTATGATCCAAAGAACCCACCACTATTCAACAGACATTCACAACACACAATTATCACATCTCATTCACAAATATTATATTTTATGTTATATTTATGACTTGTACAATATTTGACATTACTTTTACGTTAACCCTGAGATTGAGATTTTTTCGTGTTCTAAAACAGAAATGAGATACCAATGTTAAATAGGAACATTGGATGTTGTTACAATTAAATTAATGTCAAAAATAAAAAAGAGAGTAAATAAAAATTAGTTGAGTCAGAGTCAAAACGAGAACAAGAGTTGGAGTATTTATTTAAACTAAAAATTTATAGAAAAAGGGTAAGATTACAGTATAAGATAACACGACGGTGAGAGAGAGAGACAGAGTTTTTTAAATACAGGGTGGCCCATAAGTCAGTTGGCAAAATTGCAAATAGCACTTTTATTGTAGAGGTGCAACAGGGATACAGATACAGATAACGCATACAGATAGTTAATAGCATAGTTCTCATGACCTACAAGAAATTCTCAAAGTGGCCTCCATCCTTTTCTATGCAAATTTGACATCTTCGAAGCACTGAAGCACAAATTATGTCAGAAATATTCAGGGACTGTAGGTGTTCAAATTCAGATTGAATGCATTCCTTCAATTGTTCCACATCACGAATCTTCACGCAGTACACTGCATTTTTTAGTATACCCCAGACCGAGAAGTCCATCGGGGTAAGATCAGGAGAACGTGGAGGCCATTCAACACGACCCCGCCTGCCAATCCATTCATCGAACGTTGCATTCAAAAAGTCTCTCACAATCAGTCCATAGTGAGGGGGTGCCCCATCTTGTTGCCATATTAACTTTTCTCAAATTGGCTGCAGGTGTTCAAAAAGTGGACTGTTTTCTAGTTCCATCAACACTTCTTGAAGTATTTGTAGGTAACTTTCAGCGTTCACTGTATCATTAAAAAAGTAGGGTCCGATGATCCCACCGGCAAAGATCCCTGCCCAAACAGTACCCCCCGGAGTGTATAACTCTGTCTCTATCACCACATGTGGATTCGCAGTATCCCAGTAAACACAGTTGTGCCTATTCACTGTACCATTCAGCTTAAAAGTAGCCTCGTCACTCCAAATAATGGTTTTGTAAAATTGTGTATCGGGTTCTTGTCGTATTGCGTACCATTCGCAGAATTCTGTACGCCTGTCAGGATCACCTTAATTTAGGCCTTGGAGTAAAGTGGGCTTATATGGTCTCAACTTCAATGTTTTCTGCATCCTTTGCAGGCTTGTTCGAGATATTCCATACTCATTGGACGCTTTTCGTATTGATGTCTTTGGTGACTGCACAAAACATTGCGCAACGATATTTAAATTCTCTTCTGTTGTAACTGTTTTTGGCCTACCTGATCGAGGAAGTTCCGCTACCATTCCAGTCTGTTCAAATCTGTTATTCAGTTTACGAATACCTTCTCTAGATGGAGGTGCGATGTTTGGAAAACGTTCCGCAAATAACTCAACAACGTCACTGTAATTATGGTCCTGTTTCCACCACATCTGCAGTACAAAAACACGCTGCTCTGTAGAGTTTTCTATTCATTGTCTCGCAAACAACACGAACAACAAACAACAAACAAGCGCTAACAACAGCATACACATCAACATCAACCTAACCTCAAATCTCAACTGAATTATGGGAACTACTGCTCTAGTCAAGTCAAGTAACTACTATGCTAGTCAATCGAGCGTCTACATACTGCTAGTGCCAACTGACTTATGGGCCATCCGGTATTACAAATTGGCGCCCAACGTGGGGCTTAACAGAAATACAAATAATTCTTTATTTTACAATAAAAAGAAAATACTATATACAAAATAGACGAGGAATCACGTCTAGTTACAAATTGGCGCCAACAACTTGGGGTTAATAAACACACCAAAGTAACGTTGTATAGTTACAATATTTATACATTGTTTATTATTACCATTTACGATGTATGTATATATCACTCCATTTATGTTCATCGTTATCTTCAGCAAGGATTAAACCAAAAATTGTTCCGGTCCCAAGCAGATAGACAATAGCGGGTCACTGCAACGCTTCTTCGGACGTCCCACACTTCTCCGTCCTTTCGGCTTATAATTTAATAGTTGTTTGGATATGCTGCAGTCATAAATTCTGTTAAGCTGTTACAACCTTTTTATCCGATATCGGGTAATCCTATCGAGCATACTCATAATATTCAGTTCCTGCCGTACATTGACATTTCTTTTGCGATCTTGAAGAGTGTATTGAGAAATACACGTGCCTGAGAAAACTCATTTCAGCCGCACGTTGAATCGATTGACCTGGGATTCCGTTAAAGTCCAAACATCAGACACACAGAGAAGTATGGGGAGGGCATCACCTTTTAGAGTTTCAGGCGTGTGTTTTTACTCGTTGACTTTAGAGTTCTTCTGATGGGCATATACGGTTGAACTTGAGCAGCTTCTTCAGAACATCATTGTTTGTGTTCTTCAATCTCTCATTTCTGACGCTTCATAGGCAACACAAGTACTGTGCTTTAGCACTAACTATAGGCTTCTGAAGTAACTCAACTATTCGCTCTTCTTGAGCCTTCTTAAATGTTGACTGTCTAGGGCTACAGGACCTTCACGTTTACAGTAGCTGTCCATGTTTCTGTGTTAAGTTTTTAATTTCTTTGTCCATTGTAGGCGTATTTGAGTCTTTGTAGAGGTCGACTTCCAAATATACTATTCTGCGCATCAACAACTGCTTGAAGGGCATTGTTCTGAGATCTTGGATTTTCCCTACATTCATCTTGATAGCACACCGCCAAAATTATTAGTCATAAGGCCATGCAGATTTCATTACTCGTTTGTAGATTGACTATCTGTCTGTTACTGGCACTTACCATTTCCTGTTCATTAATCAATATAATTTCTGTACTTTATACACAGTTTATCATATTTTATTTAATTAATAAAGTTGTGTTAGGGGTTATGATCAGAAGGAGAAATTACACAGTTGCACACCAGTATAGAAAAATTCCCGATTAGCGCTTTCAAGATTCACAGCTCATCATCAGATCGGAAATATGATACATGATATTTCCGATCTGATTTTGAGCTGAGAAGTTTGAAAACCCTAATCGGGAATTTTTTCTATAGTTGTGTGCAACAGTGTACTTCCTGTTTGTCATATTATCTATATAGCTGGAACCATAGATAGTTAAGAGATAACTTTAAATTTAAATTAAGACCTGTGAAATTTATTACCATTTTATAATAAACAATTCAAGTAAAAGTGCGTACTATAACTACTGTACAGTGGTGTTTCTAGAGCCTCTAATGTGGGTAGAAGGATTAAGTTGCTGCCACTTAGTTGCTGGGATTAAGAAAAAACAAAATTAATATGGTAAGGTCATCGCAGAAGGTGACAACAGCATTAATAGTTAAATATAAAAGTTGATTTTCATTTACACGTAGTAACAAAAGTGCATTCAGTACATACTTAAAAATTTAATAAGAAAACGTTAATACTTTTGGGAGCCATACCATGCCCCCCCCCCACACCAGCACTATGGTAGAACCGCCACTGAAACTATTCCTACGTATTCTCCGTCTACGATAAATTCAATTAATCTTACGAAGTTCGCAGCATCATACAGTAAATCTAAAATTGACAAAACTAATTATAGAAGATTTTCCAGCAGATAATCCGACACATTGGTGTAGGCAGCGAAAAAAAACGGCGTGATTTGAGAAACCGGAACAGGGGTTAAGCCCTAATCCTCACAAGGTGTTTGAATCCACTCAATTCTTATGATACATGGTTTAAACGCGCAGACATATGTTCCGTATTTTGCTATTTTTAAACTTTACTTCACTGAAATCGTGTCGATATAATACTAACGAACTTGAGGCAGCCTTCACCACGACCTATGAGTACCGCCTACACATGTAATCGCCCGTGCATGACCAAGCGTGACCCACAGATGCAACGTCCTTGCAACAGCACTGAATCATTACACGCACGTCACTTTCACATAATCCACGGTGCCTGAAATTACGTTACGCTACAAGAAAACATTACTCATGCAAAGGAATGTGATTGCAGATAACAGACAGAGTGCCTGTTGTTGTTAACATTATTACGTACTATGAGTTTTATGTGTTATAGTTTTTATTGTTGTTACTAATATGCTCCCTTAGCTACAGAACTTGCTCACAATTTCGAAGTACTTTTTTTTTGTGTCGGCCATCTAAGGACCACATGCCGATTTCAACTCTTTACTCTCTGTTCTTTTCTTTTTCTCCAATATTCTTTCGTCTTTTCACTGTGTCTCTTTTTCCTATCTTCAGTCCACTTTGAACCTGCGTTTTTCTCTCTCCTACCCTGGACTCCTTCCATTTTTAACACTTTTGCCCGAAAAACTTCTCTTTCAATTGGTTCTTCTGCGTGTATGTTATTTCTTTCCATACTGCAATTGAAATTGTATAGAGTGCAAAAGTAGGAATTAAATTCCGAGATAAGATCGGATTGTTAGTCCGAAATGATTGTTTTTCGTGGTTTACTCCACTAGGTTCTTCCGCTCTCTCTGCCGTTGGTAACGGAGATGGCTCATCCGCCTTTGAGACCGTTGACCGGGTTTCACCTGTAACTCTAGGCAGGGGCCCTTACTGGGTGCTATCATCCGGAGCCAGATGAACCCTGGTTTTTGAAGAGGTCTGATCCTCTAAGACTCCTCCGAACGTCCTGCTGTTGAATCATTGAGATTTCTTCCACCATTCCGTCCGTTACTAATGTGCTCCCTAAGCTACAGAACGTGCTCAATATTTTGAACGAAGTACATTTTTTTTGTATCGGCCATCTAAGGACCACTTGCCAATTTCAATTCTTTACTCTCTGTTCTTTTCTTTTTCTCCAATATTCTTTCATCTTTTCACTGTGTCTCTTCTTCCTATCTTCCGTCCACTTTGAACCTGCGTTTTTCTCTCTCCTACCCTGGACTCCTTCCATTTTTAACACTTTCGCCCGAAAACTTCTCTTTCAATTGCTTCGTCTGCGTATACATTATTTCTTTTCATATTGAAACCCCGCATGGGTTTTTGCAATTTTTTCACAACTTTAAGCTACCACATTTTTAGCTTCCACCCTCTTATTTTCGGAGGGATCAATCTCAAAAACAATAGGGTTCTGTAGGGAAAAATTTTGGGCACGCATGCCATGTTTTTCGAAAATCGTTTGATGCGTTCAAAAGTTATCGTATGACATACTCCAGATAGAGACAGATAGACAGACAGACAAATACGAAACGGTCGAACCAGAACTGAGAACTCGCTTCGTCCGTTCAGTTACTGCGAATGTAATTACTGTAGTTTATTATCAACATTATTTCCGTTGTCTTGATCTTCTGGTCACTCAGAACTAGAATCCACCCATTATAGGGAAACTGTTACATTTGTAAAGTAGTCTTCTTACTTAACGTTACAATTACAGCGGTCACTTCTGGGCTTGTTGACTTGATTAAGCTCCCTTCATTATTCTTAGTATCACACACGCGTACCTAGTTAAACTATTAATAACAAATAAAACAATATGTAAAGAGACCAAAGAAGATATATATAAATCACAATATCATTATTAAATTACTACATCTGATGTAAATATTAAATGCACACGTCATACAAAATTATAGTATTGTCCTTGCAAGAGTCGTTACAACTCTCAAGTGAATTCAATAAATGACGAAAGGTCGATGCAATGATTTTAAATGTAAATTGATTTATCCTTGCTCAACTTTTGTTACAGATTATAAACCTTTAGCACAAATAGTAAAATATTACCATAATTATTTGCAATAAATTCAAATTTATTTACGTATTTTAGATAATAATTAGGATAAAAATATACTAATACACGGCATATACTTGATTCTCTACTTTTTGCAGATAATCTGATATCTGCAGATGAATACGATGCAGACTATATGATAAAGAAACGCATAGAAACACACAACAAGACTGGATTGAAAGTCAACCTAACTGAAATTAAGTATACTTGCGTCAGGACGAGTTCGGAAATAGAATAGGTCATCGAAAGCTGGAATAAGTACACAACACACATTTAGGCATAACGTTTGACAAAGGAAGTGATAGCAAAAAAGAAGTAACAAACAAATTACACTGAGCAGTGCAGACCACGAATACAAAATAAATAAAACAGAAATTTCTTATTATTAATTGTATTATTATTTCTTATTATTAATAGAAATTTCATATTTCTGAACATTATTTTGAAAAATCTTATTTTATTCCAAACGCGCAAATAAAAAACCGATAGTAAACTGTTTTCCTCGTTTATCTCATAACGTTCATTTGCCACCAACTAAATTAATAACGATTATCTTCTTAAACATTTATTTTCTTCACAAGATTAAATACGCTTTAAGATAAATTGTGAACAATATTAAAGAGAAAAAAGTCTCAGGGTCGTTTGTCACTCAATTTGAAAAGATATTTCAATCAATTTTATACATTGTATCTGTCACTCTATTAATAATTATTATTAGGTCTAATATCCAGTCAAAACACATACAATACACACAAATAAAAATACAACTATGCCCAACGATATCCTTTAATTCTCAAACTGTATTTTAAACATAAACATAAATCTAGCCTTTAAAACTGGTTTTACTATGAAAATGGGTAATGCACATGTGTTTTATCCTTTAATCTAATTGTGTAAGAATACAAAATAACATATGACAAGCAATCTTATATGATTAGTTCGAATTAATCCTTAGATACTGCTTATAATAAAAAACGAAGAACTGACATAACTACATATATCAAAATCAAATATTAGCTTATCTAAATTTTCTATTGTATTGTATTTATTGTTCATAGCCTAAAGGTACCATACATACGATTTATGTATACCTTGTGTTACGATTTATGTTACAGTCTTGTGAATATGGTCCAATACAGCAACATTTAACCGTATTGAAAACATGCAGTCATGAAATAAAATCTAATATATATGAACAATACCGAATATACAAACATGTAAAAGAAGAGGGCCATGAAAATCTATTGAACATCATGACAGATTTCAAAAATCGTATCACATTTGAAATATTGCGGCAAAATGAAAATCAACATTCAGTTATCAGCTGATATAATGTATAGAACGGAATGTAAACATGAACACTCTGTAACAAGATCAGTTCTCGGGAAACTTTGGACAACGACGTACGTATCAAGTTCATTAATCAATGTCTACGAATTCGTTTTTGTAAATAGTGACTGTTTTAATACATTGTGACCGCAAGTGTGCTGTGTATGACCTGACGATGGTCCGTGACCGATATCGATCGTTTTTAATAATGTGAGTAATAAAAACATTTTATTGCAAATCGTATGTATGGTATCTTTAGGCTATGAACAATAAATACAATACAATAGAAAATTGAGATTATAGGTACTATTAATAAACAATAAGTGTGTGTATATTATAAATACATCACATTATCATTAGCTTATCTAATCTAAGTGTCTGTTCTATTTGGGGTATTATACATAGTATCACTTTATCACATTTTTCCACTGACATACATTAACTTTTAAAAGTAACCTGTAAAAAAATCATGTCTATATTTGTTCTGTTTCATTTAGTCCACTCCTTCTTACTTCTATAGCATGAATTATGTAATTATGTTCATACACGTGTATTTTACATTTATTTTATTATATTTTTCTTTTGTTTTGCGTAATATTAATTTTGGATACATAAGTTTTCTTGGATTAATTAATTTCTTTCATACTTTACTTGAGTATGCATTGTAGTATCATACCCCTTATACATCACTGGTGTTCTAACGTGTCCCTCAGTGTATGCAGCTTAGCAATTTCAGTGTGATGTAAATTATAATTTATTTATTTTTGTAAATTGAAGAAAATATTATGCATATTATATTATAACTAGTGGTCGCCCAGTGGTCGAAATTCGACCGTAATTCATTAAATTTTTAAGTTTGAATGTTATTGAGGTTCTTTTGTCAAAGAGTGTACCTCTATAATCATTGCATATCATTTTTTTGAATTTTGTTCTATTACATCAGCTGCGACCGTGTACAAATACGTCATTAGCGTGTGTTGTTTGCCTTAATTCCCTGCAATACCTATGAAATTTAAAATTTAATGTTAGTAACAGTTGGAAAAAAAACACAATTACAGCTTGTATTCGTATTTATTTTTTGATATAATTCATTGTCAGTTTTAATTTTTTCATGTTATTATTGAATCAAATAAACGCTAATAAAAATGAGACTTGACATTCATAGAAGTATAAGATACATTGTTTTCAATTCCAGTGGATTACATTTCATTTTTGGTAAGGTACAAAATTCGAAAACAGTTTGAAGATTATCTGCTACAAAGCTTATATAATTTTCTAATTTTTTTTTCTATGCATTAATTTTCGAGTTATCTGAAAAATATGAAAGATAGGAAAAATGAGGTTTAGCTTGGCTAAGCCATATTTAAAAAGCAATAACGCGTTTTTTGACATTTCCTTGGGTTTTTTTTATTGCCATACTGACCAGGTTTCGCCAAGGCTACACAGTTATTTTGCCTATCTTTTTTGAATTATATAAAATTTAAATAAAAAATTAATAAAAAATAAAAAATGAAATACAAAATACGTGCCTCGTATTTTTTCATATATTTTTCATTAAATCAAAAAAACCAGGCGGTTAAAAAAATAAATGTTGTCCATTGAACTTAAAATAGTTTGAAAGTGAATTTAATGATTCAGAACTTCTGTATAAACGATGTTTTTTGTAAAAACTCTTTCATCATTTGCTAAATGCCCTTGGCCATTATATTCGGAAATATAAAATCTCAAACCATCGAATGATCGAACTCTACTTGCTGCGACGTACAATTGACCATGTGTAAAAACTGGCTGCCTCAATAAAATTCCAATTTTTTCGAATGTTTGTCCTTGAGACTTATTTATTGTCATCGCAAATGCAGGTATAATTGGAAATTGAGTTCTTTGAAAGTTAAATGGTAAAACAGTACCGGAATATGTTAAATTTATACGTGGAATCAAAATTCTCTTATTGCGTGCAGTTCCAGTTAAAACTTCGCAATCAATAGCATTACGATGCATACACTTGATGCGCATTCTTGTTCCATTGACTAATGCTTCCTTTGTATTTAAGTTTCTGATCAGTAAAACGATGCAATTAACTTTCAGTACTAACTTATGTGGTGGCAAACCACTAATAGTCAAAGAATTCAAAAACTCTACTGGATAGTTATTGATTTCATTGTCATCATCACAAATTATTTTATCGTAGCTATGATATGTTTTCTGTTCACCTGGTATTCGATTAAGTATATCAGTATTAATAAAAGTACAATCATCATTTTTAGGTGCTAAAATAACTGACTTCAATATGTTATCTGAGAGTATGTTTTCGGAAATATTTCCATACACCTCATTAATAATATTATTTTCACCTCCTATTAATTGCTGAGGTATTTCAATAATATTTTCACCAAACTGAGGGAATTGTGGGGCTTTATCATTACCAATTTTTTTTTCAAGAATTCGACAAATTCTATTTCACTTGGTAAGGCTCTCATATTTGAGTAAACGTTACTTTATGAAAATAAACAAATTTATGCCAACTCGTGACACAATTTTCAATTAAAGTTGCACGTGATCCATGTGGGACAACTGGTAAGATTTGCCGAAAATCACCGCACAGAAGTATCGTTTTCACTCCAAATGGTTTATGTTTATCATTTTCATCGCATAGATCCTACAATAATCTATCTATGATTTTCAACACTTGCAGTGGGCACATATAAATTTCATCAATAATTATCAATGATGATGAATTTATGTAACGTCCATAGCTACTATTTGCAGTAATATTCGCTACAGAATTTTCCAAAATGGGTATAGGCAATTTAAACACATTGTGTAAAGTTCTACCTCCAAGTAATAGAGTTGAAGCTATGCCACTGAACGCTGTTGCAATGCAACTAAGATTAAGCGAATTTAATTTGTGAATGATTGCTGTTTGTGTGAATGTTTTTCCACAACCTGCATGAGCGGTTAAACAAAAAACATTAGATCCAGTATCATGGTGCAAAACTTCACGAATCACACGATCAATTAGATTACGCTGTTCAATATTTGCAGTTTCATAATGCTCAGAAAACAGAAACTCTTGTTCTATTGGATCAATAGCATTTGCTTCGTCTGTTCTCTGCGAATACGTGGGAACTGGTAAACCAAGTTCTTGACATGACAAATTATGAACATTCAAAATATCTTCAATTTCTAATAGAGCTGTGTTAAAGGATACTTCTTCGTTGTAATCTCTCAAAAAATCTTCACTAAGATATACTTTAAATTCATTCCATAACGCCAATCCATTGGCTGGCACATTTACTGCACAAATGTAACCAAATAAATTTCGCATTTGTTTTGGTGAATGTAATTCTTTTGCTTCATTTAAACATTCGCGCCATTCATTATCATTTGAAGCAATGCCGCGAGCATGGCACGCTTCAACAAAAGAAGTGTGTATAATTCCATTGTATGTTCTAACATCCTCAAATGATTTTGGACCACAGACATGTAATAAAAGCAATCGTAAATGGAAAAGTTCGAAGTCTTTTGGTGATACTACATATATGCGTGTAATGATTTTATCACCTCCACGCCTTCTCTTCTTCCATTTTTTTCGGGAATCTTCCCACACATAATGCAAAGGAATTTCAATATACTTATATTCATGCGCTGATGGATCTGATCGATTCAATTCAAAAAATGCTAGTAATTTCTTTTGTCCTATATTTTCAATTGCTTGACGTTCTTGCCCTTCTCGAAAGTAAACATTCTGTCTACGCGGTAAATGAATGTCAAGTCTAACGGTGACATGTGATTGGTAATTCATAGATGCGCCATACAGCTTCAGTTGATCCGACATAACGGCCATTTAAAACATTTTTAACTTCATCAATTTGTATTTCTTGAATCAAATATATTGGAACTTACCGTCTGCGGCTTTCCAGAAACAGCGTCTTTATAAATTTACATGTTTCGGGACCCTTGTCCCATCATCAGAATTTAAAAGTAATTGTGTATCATTTAAATATGATACACTTGTCAAACACTTAAAATATTAAAATCTAATATAAAATAACTTACTATAACATATTATAATATTTACAACGAGTACGAAGGTTACCGATGTACATCGTATGAAAACCGACCGCGTACTCAAACGGAGTACGCGGTCGGTTTTCATACGATGTACATCGGTAACCTTCGTACTCGTTGTAAATATTATAATATGTTATAGTAAGTTATTTTATATTAGATTTTAATATTTTAAGTGTTTGACAAGTGTATCATATTTAAATGATACACAATTACTTTTAAATTCTGATGATGGGACAAGGGTCCCGAAACATGTAAATTTATAAAGACGCTGTTTCTGGAAAGCCGCAGACGGTAAGTTCCAATATATTTGATTGAACAACACGTGGCTTGGTACTAAACATTTAGGATTTATTCCTTTTAAACATTGTATTTCTTGACCTGGTTCATTTCTCTCTGAACCTAATTCAACAGATGCACTGTCATAGCCTTTATACACGTATTTATAAATGTATTTAACACTTTTAACTGTAGTGCATACTTCAACATTTATATGGCAATTAAATTTGGCAAGTAAATACGGATTGTATGGTACAACATAACGATTGTCGAGGCAACTACCGCGAACTTCAGCATTAATACCGTTATCATGCCTTCTGTATAATGGATATCCATTTAATGATTCACATGTAAATTCATTAAATCGTTTTGGATAATCTTTTGTGCATTTTCCATCTCTCATACATACAGAATTTGGATTAAGTACACCGCATGGACCATGCATCATGTGTTTTACAACATATTCATGAAATTTAGGATGTGTTTGAATGTTAGGAATCTCCGCAGATACAACTTTATCAATATCGGTAGCGTTAACAATTTTATCTTGCTCATTTAAAGAGAGTAAAATGTGAGCATGAGGCAATCCTCTCTTTTGAAACTCAATTGTATAAATGAGTGCTTCAACTTTACCGAAGATTTTTTTAGTGTAAGGCCCTCAATTAATGCTTTCAGTTTGGACTTGAATACACGCACAACAATATCAGGTCGAAAATTAGCTGAATCACCTACACCAATATTGCTAACTATTTCAGGCCAACTTGGATTGCAAGTCATTGTAATAAACAAAGAAGGCTTGCCGAAATGTTGTACAATTGACATTGCAGCTAAATAATTCTGATACATATTTCTTGGAGATCCATTGAATGAAGATGGTAAAATTACTCTACGGCCAACATTATTGGCATTGGGGTTCAATTCTAAATAATCTGTTAAATTGTTGTAAACTTCAGACCTAAGACTTGTTTGATTTTGTCGAATGAAATGTAACCTTGTGCCCTCTATTCTCACATACATATCAACTATCCACTGCAGAAATAATTTTTTTGAATGGTGCAACACGCTAAAATCTCTAATTGGAAGTCGATAGGCTGCATACTGAAGCATGGTTAATTTATTTCTGGGCGCTCTTGAATTAGATGTAGTTGGTACATTATGAGAAATATTGATATGCCACCCAGTATCACCATTTGGAAAAAGTAATGGATACGCTAAAGGGTCCAATGATGAATCCAAAACAGAGATATTTTTAATGGTACCATTAACTTTTGAAAACGAAACCATATTTCATTCAAAGGGTGGCTCACCATCAACTGTACTAAATATTACTGCTACATCAGTTTGAACTGCATCATTATAACGGCGTAGATCTAAATCACGATTTACTTTAATGAGCATACAAATTTCTTTATTTTGATTTTCAACTCTCTGACAATGATCTTTCATTGCAATGAATGACCGAACGAAAGGATTAATGTGTTCCAATTCAAGAGAGATTTCGCGCATTATATTGTTATTGTATGTTTGATTATAGTGTTCACGTAATCTATAATTGATAGCAGTAAAATATAATTGCACGTAAAATATAATGTCACGTAAAATATAATTGCGCCTAACATGGTGAGCGACCATATCCAGCAGTCATTGGACCTGATCTGTGATAAAAAACATCATGTATTTTAAAATGATACACTCCACGCGTAACTGTATCCGAAATTTTAGCTTCTGAGCTAACCATAGCAAATGATGAATTGTATTTACGAATGTTTTCAAAATAATTTTTTGACTTTCTTTTTATTGAAGGTTCATTTGAAGTAAGTCCATCATACAATGATTTAAAGTATTCATTTTGACTTAAGGCCGGTAATATTGTTTTACTCTTATGACAACATGAAGTAAATGCAGTCCTTTCACCTAAAGTTACCTCAGATTCGAAATGTTTTGCATTGCAAAACCTGCATTGTAAATGCATTAATCCACAATCAAAAGTATTAAAATTTCTTGGAATGACATTCAGTGCTCATTTAAATGTATCCCTCAAAATAATTTCATCATTTTGTATACTATTTACACTATTTAAATTTGCATTTGGTCTATTATCATTTTGACTTTCACGCGAATATATATTCCTTCTTCTTTGTCTCTCACTCCGACCCGTCAATGTTCTATGTCGAGGCATAATGGAAGTAGGTGCGAATATCTGAATGTAAAAAAAAACATGTAATGAAATTACTGAAACTAAGATTAGACAGGGTTTAATTTAAAAATAATAAAATGTACTCACTTTTTTGAAACCACCAATAATAATTAGGCGAGAGTAAGTCAATTAAAATTGCTGCTACAAAATTTTCCTTTTGCAACAGGTGTATATTAAGCAAGCTGTATTTCACTTTCAACTGCACATTAATATATAAAACACAGATATCTAATATACAAAATATAAAATAAACGCTTTTTTGCCTTGACATACACTCCACAGACTATTGAAAAAGGAACATTTGAATTCACACAAAATTCACAGCTCATTCAGTCAATCTGTCAGTAATTATTTGTTGGCAACATTTTAAAATTCTTTGGCGACAATCTCTACTCTGTGCGACTGTTTGACCACAGACTATTATGTGTTTAGCATTGGCAGTATGAACGTAAACAAACGACAGACTATTATGTGTTTGACATTGGCAGTATGAACGTACACTAAAATGAAAAAATTATAATTTTATTGCCTGGCAACAAAATTATTTTATTTTTAACAATTATCATTGTTTGAAAAAGTTTAAATGAATTTTCAAGTGCAAATGAATGTTTTATTTTATTTTATTTTATTTAATGTATTTGTAACACATATTATATATAAATTTTAGCTTTCTGCACTCCTTCTCCATATAAACTTTAACTATGCCAAATCTCACACTCCTCCGTGCGCGCAATATGCTTAAAAAGGGGTACAAAGTTTTCTCTTCACGTATTAATATATAGATATTATGGTAAAAAAATTTAGAAAAATACAAAACGTTAAATATAGCAGACGCTTATCAAGAGCTTGATTTTTTTCGGAGCCCAGAGATTTGTGAAAAAGACAATGGAATAATTAAAGATAAGAGTTGTCGAAATTGATTATCAACCGAGAATCTGAAGACTGCCAACATTAAGAAGGATCGTGATCTAAGAAACCAACAGGAAAACGGAAACAGATAAGGGTCACTGATTCACGGTAAGGAAACGTGATTATAGTATTTATCAGAACCTTTTGTAACAAATTGATCAATTATCGCTAAAAATTATGTCTGTTTTTAATTTAGTTTATTTTAAATGTTTGTTATTTGTAGTCGACTTTATTTTAACAGATTTATCAACTAAGAAAATTGCAATTGCAATATTAAATCGTTTCTGTTAACGATGTTTTAAGCAGTGCTAAAACTCTAACTTTCATCAAATCTTTCAACCAAAAAATAAACATGGCTGACGTAATTGTTTTTAAAAAATTTAGGTGCGAATGGTCTGTATTTTTAGTCCGTGTGATTTTGTGCTTCTTTGTTATACTGCATCAATTATTGTGTATGTTGTTATCGTATGTACGAATGGCAAATTCTGTGTGATGAGTCACCTAAACTTTATTTTCTTTTTAATTTCAAACTTAAAATATTAAACTGCTTCTATGCATTTAAATTGGCCATAATTTTAGTCCGTAACGATTGTAAAATGTTCAAAAAATGTGGAAGTCTGTGTCGGCAGATGGTAAAGGTAAGATTTTTATTTGCAGGAGGGCAGTAGTATTAGGCAAAGTCCAAAGTCGCGTACGAACTGTCACGCTCAGTTTGAGCTAATCGTTCTCATCTAACCCGGTCACACACAGGTCACGGGAATCGAGGATTGAGTGAATGGGAATGAAGATTCGTAACAGGCCGACGCGACGTGAGCTTTATGAATTCTGCGTTACAATCGAAATTCCAACATGAAATGCGTTCTTCGATGTGACTCTACGTTCTTTTTAATTTATACTCTGTGTTTATTTCAATTATGTTGAATTAATAACTTAATTATATAAAATTAACTAATTAATTATTTGTAAATATGAGAATCTCTGCCCGGCTGTGACTGTGTGGCCGTGTACTGTTCGGCTGTAAGACATAAAAATACAGGCCTCGGAAATGGCATTCTTAAGAAGAGTTAAAAGGTGTTCATAAGTTTACCGTATAAGAAATGAGGTCATAAGACAATACAGTAGTTATAAATTTTTAACTTGATTGAAAAATTAAAAGATTACAAACAACGGTGGATAGAACATATAGAAAGAATGTCAGATTCCAAACTGGCCAAATAAGTCTGGAAATACAAACATGTAGGACACAGGCGTGTGGGTAGACCCAGGAAGAGATGGCTGGAGGATTTTTAAAGGCGGAAGAGCCAGCACTTTGCCTATGCCGTATTGTAAATATGACGGTAAAACTGAGAATGCTTTAGGGTTTTAATATTAAGTAATTTCCTTTCTTCTTGTATGCTTTTCTTTTTTACGATTTGTTTTTGGTGGTGAGGCTAATGGAGTTTCTAAGCTTTATAGTAAATAATGTAACCAATTTAGGAGAAAAAAAATTAAGTAAAACCTTTGTGAGAACCTAAAACCTCTAGACTGCACGTAATAGTTGACGAATAGGCGAATACTTGCTTATTTTATTTTTCATTATTGCCTAGCATGTGCTTAAAAGATGTTGGCTCCACATGCGAAGTTTGCGGTCTCCTTATCAACAGCACAGAAGGGAATATTTATTATATTTTTAATTCGTTTTGAAATACTATCTGACAGTTCCCAGTTACATGAATGTTGAAGTGTGTGGTCTCTCTAAAACGTTCAAATTTCGCTAATTCCTCATTTTTACCTTGTACAAAGTACCTTGTGAGCGATATAAAAGTAATACGTGTATCGTATAATAGCGACGGAACTGTCTACAATCCAATTACTATTGATAGTACGGAATGCTGGCTACGTATTAATAATTGAATGACCTGAATAGCTGTAGTTATAACAGAAAATATTTTTAATATAATATGATTTTAAAAAATGTTTTATAGTTACCATATTTAGAAGTTCAAAGCAGTGAACGGGCAGTAAGCGAGTTTCTAAAACCATTTCGCTAATGTCAAGATATAAACCTACTAACGTGAAACGTATTTGTTAATTTACATATAGGCCCAGTCCCGTAACTAGAAGCTTCTTCTTTGAGGGGGGGTAATGAGAACTAGCTGAGGTTGGACTCCTCATCATCCTCATGATGAAGAAAATTTCAGTATTCATCACATATTACTATATAAATACACTGTATACAGTATACAACACTTATGTTATTTACCAAACGTTGAGTAATTATCATTATTAAGAAAACTCTAACTGTATATTATTAATTTCCAAATACTGTAATTCCTTTTATTTCTACAATTATTTATAAGCCTTATATAAAACACACAGCTGACTTATAACTAGATCTACGTTAATTCATTATGGAATTTCGCTGAACTTCTAATATTTCTGGGAGGGATTGATCCCTAATCCCTCCCCCCGAAGTTAAGCCACTGTGTAGGCCTATTTGATGTAATACATAAATCAGGCTGCATCTGTTGGATTCATGCAACTAACATGAACGAATGCAATACCATATCCTCACTTTTACGTTAAGAAAAGCTATTAAGAAATATAAAAACTATCTTGTGATATTTAAAGGCATTTATGTAAGTCTATAGATTGTTGGCGTTAGAATTCATAGATGAAAATGACATTACAATTTGAAAAAGTATAAATAATACATAGTCTCTACACTTAGTCACTTAAGAAATGGTTCATGATCTGTAGTATCAGTGGCATATCTACAATTTGCTTTTGGGGGAGGTCCGGTCGATTCGGCTTCATACAAAAGAAAAAACAAGGGAAGACAACTCAACACTACTATCTTCAAGGTGGTTGATAAACGTGTGATAATATTCTGAAATAAATCCCATTACAAAAACCGCTAATAATAGGCCTACAGTAAAAATACGCAATATTGATGCATTGTTTAGAGGATACTTGTTGACTGAATTATTTTCCTATGTGAAATGTATACGCAAATGCTCTATAATAAACATTTAAAAAGCTAATAAATAGTAAAAAGGGTTACTATATATTAGCGTACACATCTGAAAAAATAATATAATAGTCTAAAAATAGTCTAAAGACTAACAAAATTCTTCAACTTTTTTAGACCGTCTGGGGGGGGGGGTCCTGTCCGTTCGTCCCCTTCCTTCCTACGCCCCGTATTCAATTTTTTCTCCACCCAATCCGCGTGTAATTCATCTATTTTCTTAAGTCAAGCTAATAACATGCAATTAAACTCTGGGGTGTAGTGGTTATCACGCTCCCTTCCACAGCGGGACGTCGCGGGTTAATCCATGTTAGTCATAAATCTGGATCCATCAAACCTGCTCTCATTACTGTGCTTGTCTGGGCGTAATTTTATCAACATTGTATAGCTCCTTTAAGTGTGGCTTATGTAATGAACCTTTGTTCATCCTAAATCCTACAACTGGTAAGAAATCGGTAATTGTAACTTCACTATTAACATTCATAAAAAAAAAAAAAAAAAAAAAAAAAAAAAAAAAAAAAAAAAAAAAAAAAAAAGTCACAACAAATGACATTTTGAATAGTAAAATTGTTCCCAACCGCCATGTGCCAGAGATTCTTCAGCTAAAATACGAACATATACTGAAAGACTGTAAAAAAGTGTTTCCTGAAGTGTAAGTCCAATCGAATTCATTATAACCCTATATAATTAGTTCGTGTTACTCTGTCATACTACGTTTAACGAATGAGGCACTACGATTTCTAGCAAGTGGTTAGCACTACTAAGTGGTTTCCAAGAAGAGAATCTAATATCAAAATAAGTTCTTGATTTCGTAATGACCGTCAATCAACGAATTTTAACGATGAAGGGTTTGCGAGGATTGGTCAAAAAAGTATAACACAAATTTTACACTATTTGTGTCGACGTTTCGACAGTATTTATTGTCATCGTCAGGACCTGTATACGAATACAAGAAAAAATATCAAACACATCAGATCAATTAGTTGAGTTTACGTGTGTGTGTGTGTGTGTGTGTGTGTGTGTGCGTGTGCGTGCGTGTGTGCGCGCGCGCGTCTAAAGGAGTTGAAACAGTTTGTTTACATCATCAAAACAATTGCATTATTACATTTTGTTTTCCTTAAATATAACGAAAAATTTATAATATCCCAGAACATAATTTATACAATATTACAATTTAAATTATTCATAATGTAATGGTATTTGTAATTAATTATAAAAGCAGTAATCAACAACTAAATATTAGAATTGGTACAGAAACAATTTATACATATACCTGTCTACATATAACATAGTAAATCATATTATAGCTGAATACAGATTATAGGGATGTTCACTTATGTATATTATTAAAAGTTATTTTTATCATATTTCACTCACTAATGGTATTGGAAACAACGTCATTAATTTAGAAAATTCTGTACAAAATAACTGTAGAAATTTACAAACTTACATCAGAAAATTTACATAATATTACAAACACAAGTTTATGGTAAACCAATCTATCAAGTGAAAATGTATAATACTTATAATCATATTGCTGTAAATTATTCTTTACCGAGAACTTAGTATATCCAGAGTACTATAGAATATTTTAAATTTATGTACTGTAAAATTAAAAACATCAAAATAAGTATTTTCTAACCAGGACCGAACTCTCGGTCAACGGTTAGAATACCTGCATCACGAACAAGTATTTTTAGTCAGTACTCAAAATGAAAATATATTTTCACCCATACAGTGTCTAGATTTTCCTTCATACATGTGTCGCTTACAATAAATATACTTTGTCACAAAGGATATACGTTGCGAATTTGACGAAATCTTTTAACAAGCTACTGAACACAAATGATCAGTTACTGCCTATAAAACAACGTGAAAATTAAGGTTTCAAATATGTTTATAAACTGAACTGAATAGGTCAGGTAAGTAATTTCAAAATTCCGAAATAAAACCGACCGTGTTCATGAGGAAACCTCCGTATCAATAAAACGCGTGATAGACAGACAAATTCTGGCAACGGTATCAAATTTTAATTATTTTGTTTATGATGTCATATGAGAAAAATAGAAATGTTGGACAGACATAAATTGAATTTAAATTATACATCCGAGGCCATTAAAAGGCCATTCACAATAAGAGACAGAAGGACGTAGCTGAAGATTTATGAAGGCATGGCCGTTCCACTTAAATATAAGGAAATGAAACACGGGTTGTCAAAAAAAAGATACATCAAATGCCCACATACTTAAAATTTATGGACAAATAAGAAACAAATTTTCAGTTGCTGGACATACGTAACTGTCTTTTAATTGGTAGTACCCAATAGCCGTCTGTTTAACCGTTGGGAGTCGATATTAAACTGTAGTCGCGCATACCTATCACAGTATCTGCACCACAGGTATCACCTGATTTAATTGGTATTACCCAATAGCCGCCTGTTAACCGTTGGGAGTCGATATTAAACTGTAGTCGCGCATACCTATGACAGTATCTGCACCACAGGTATCACCTGATTTAATTGGTAGTACCCAATAGCCGTCTGTTTAACCGTTGGGAGTCGATATTAAACTGTAGTCGCGCATACCTATGACAGAATCTGCACCACAGGTATCACCTGATTTAATTGGTAGTACCCAATAGCCGCCTGTTTAACCGTTGGGAGTCGATTTAAACTGTAGTCGCGCATACCTATAACAGAATCTGCACCACAGGTATCACCTGATTTAATTGGTAGTACCCAACAGCCGCCTGTTTAACCGTTGGGAGTCGATATTAAACTGTAGTCGCGCATACCTATGACAGAATCTGCACCACAGGTATCACCTGATTTAATTGGTAGTACCCAATAGCCGCCTGTTTAACCGTTGGGAGTCGATATTAAACTGTAGTCGCGCATACCTATAACAGAATCTGCACCACAGGTATCACCTGATTTAATTGGTAGTACCCAATAGCCGCCTGTTTAACCGTTGGGAGTCGATATTAAACTGTAGTCGCGCATACCTATGACAGAATCTGCACCACAGGTATCACCTGATTTAATTGGTAGTACCCAATAGCCGCCTGTTTAACCGTTGGGAGTCGAAATTAAAATGTAGTCGCGCATACCTATAACAGAATCTGCACCACAGGTATCACCTGATTTAATTGGTAGTACCCAATAGCCGCCTGTTTAACCGTTGGGAGTCGATATTAAACTGTAGTCGCGCATACCTATGACAGAATCTGCACCACAGGTATCACCTGATTTAATTGGTAGTAACCAATAGCCATCTGTTTAACCGTTGGGAGTCGATATTAAACTGTAGTCGCGCATACCTATGACAGAATCTGCACCGCAGGTATCACCTGATTTCGATTCGAACACGACAATCAAATTGTGTGGCGTTACATAACTATCGTGAGTTTCCAGTTACATTTATCCTACACGTAGACTACGAATATTCCTCCTAGATTGAGGCCTACGTCTGCGTGTAGCTAGTCTCACAAACTCTTCAAACAGTGACTTAGAGTGGACTCTGACTGTAAGAAAATTTAAATTATTAAATTAAATTAATAATTTGCTAGAAATTTTTTTTTCTAAATACAGTTTTCCATTCTATACAGGTTTTAAAATTAATTCGTTAAACAGAAAATAAAGAAACAGGTTCAACAAAAGAATGTCAAAAATATAGGAAATAGTACAATAATTATAAGAATAAGAATAATAATGGCAATAATAAAAAATTATACCTATAGTAGTAATTTTTTTTTTTACGAGAAAGACTGTGGAAAATTAATGTTCGCCGCAGGTGTGTCCGCACTCCTACGGTTTGTGGGTCTCGCACCCACCAAAACCACAAACCCTATTGCCCACAGCATGGATCCACCTCAGTTTTCGCAATACTTCAATGTAGCGCCATTTGTACTTCGTCCTGTGTACGTTCATCTGTTTTAAACCTTCAGCGGGTCCACGTTACCTGTTTTATGCTACTCTGTCAGCGGCCCTAGCAAGATCATCTTCGGCTTACTTCTTTTGCCTAAGTACTTTCTCTATGTAGGCTGCTACCTGACCTCAGTGCTGTTCGCTCTGCAGCATTATTTCGAACCTATAGTAATAATAATAATAATTCCCATAGAAAATTAATATATTTAAGACAGTCACAAGGATTCATTGAGATATAATGGGCCTTTTTGAGACATAATTTCAGTGTCTTTGATCGTTGGTCTATGTCCTTCTGAATCTCCTTGTAGGGTCTCTTACAGCCTCTTTCATAGGCCTAAGACTCCTTCAATTTAACATAGACTCCATACTGTCAACTAGAGTTGTACTGCTAAATAAGGATCCTTTTTTCTTTCAGTTTGTTATCGACTTGCAGGGAGAGTAAATTCATAAAATCCAAATTATATTTTCACGATACAGTCCATTATAGCGACGGTTACTCTCATAGAACAATTACAATCTGAGTAAGAAATAATGTGCCCTTTAAAGCGGTAATAGTTCCAACCACCGATAGGCCTACAGTGAAATACTTCAGTCGTCATAAGGTTACAATGACCCAGTTTCGAGCTTACCTGTTGTTCGACGATTTCCTATAATTATTATTACGTAAATTACATACCACTTTCCTCGATAACAATTAAATCGCGTGCAACAGTCTGTGATACACCATTAATCGGTGGTGTCGCAACCACCCCTTCTCTGCGCAGTAGCAGCTGTTTAATAATAAAACATTACAGTATTGTGAGTGTGTGTGTGAACACCCGGATACGGAGCAGCGCGGGCCCTGCAGCGATCGGCGGTGAACTCAATTCGTTTTACAAAACGTTATAGTTCACGAATCCCTTTAAACTGTGCGTTATTTACACTTCTCGGTATAGAATTACTGCAAGCACACGATATACGATTGCCAATATTAGCTCACCCACCAGCACGGTTGCAAATAACTATAAATGTTACATACCAAGCATAAACTGTCTGTACGTGAACTTTTATACTTGAAAAAGCACCATTATTCCACTCTGTTAGTGGGTAGCGGACATTACGGAGTCTAAACAGCAATTCTGTTGTTGCCGTAGAAAACTATCGCCAAGCATTCACTAAATGATAAACTTTACAGGAGGCCAATGGCTGGCTACTGCGCTTTGGCACTGATCCGTAAATTTGAATCTCAAACAGCACCACAAAACCAAGATGCGTTCATCAAATCCCAAGTCGTCTCAGCTTATGGAAATGAGTACTTACGATTACATATAGGGTAACAATACTCGGCTGAAGCGTAATGCTACCCACGCTACCTTCCTTGTATGCCGTTCCGTACCATCTTATATAAAATAATAGTCACTAAATATAATAACGTACTGTTAATAATAATAACAACAACAACAATAATAATAATATAAATTAGTAATATAAATTAGTAATAGTAGTAGTAGTAGTAGTAGTAGTAGTAGTAGTAGTAGTAGTAGTAGTAGTAGTTTTTTTTTTAATAGGAGAGGAAATGAATTTATGCACATAGTGTGGAATTTTCATCTCAAGTGAGCTACCCACTAACGATGGGAACTACTCACCCTTCCACCATCAAACGAGCACTACCCTGGGCCACCATTCATCACACTACTTCTAACTAGGCCATTTTGCTGCGCCCAATAGGCTCACATCTCCATCAAGCTCCTTTATGGACATTCTAAGTCTCCCTTCTTCATCCGAAGGATTCCCTCTGCATAACGTGCCACATGGTTACAAACGTCCTCTCCTCTTAGCTTGGCCCCGGCGATGTTATCTGGAGCTATTATTCCCATACTCGCAACCAGAGACGCTCTTCTCGTGGCCCACCTATCACAGTTGAAGATGTTCTCGTTATTCTCTATACCTGCTATACAGCCAGTTTTCAGACAAGCCTTTACCCACTTTATAGCTCCGAAGCTGCGTCAGGTAGAAACTCACCTCCCCATTCTTTCTTTCGATCCACGACCTCACGGTTTGTTCACCATCGCGGTCCAGCGCCCTCGTCTCCTCCCCCCAAGCTAGTTGTTGCCACCTCTCAAGGGTGTGGACCCTCTCTTGCTGTTTTGTTATTTCCGTGCCGACTTCGGTTTTCCTAAGGCAAAGATCGATGGGGATAGCCCCAGCGATCACCGGAACAGCTGTTTCAGAAACGGTGTGGTAAGGAGAGGCTACCCTCAGAGCTCCCCACTTCTGCACCTGGAGCAGCAGCCTCTTTCGGTATACCTTCTTGAACAGGCCATCCGCCCACATTTCTACGCCGTACAAAAGGACTGACCACCGCCGTCATCAACAGGTGACGGCGACGCTTGCAGGGTCTGGGTAGTAATAGTAGTAGAAGTAGTAGTAGTAGTAGTAGTAGTAGCAGTAGCAGTAGCAGTAGCAGTAGCAGTAGCAGTAGCAGTAGTAGTAGTAGTAGTAGTAGGAAGAGGAGGAGGAGGAGGAGGAAGAGGAGGAGGAGGAGCAGCAGCAGCAGCAGCGGGAGAAGATACTTATGGTATTAATTGTTGGCTAAAGTTCTTGCCGATGAGCGTTGGATCCCGAGTAAGAGCTGTTCGGTAACAACTAGCAAAGAGTAGAAAAACAACTTCCGTGTGGCCGAGAGTAAAGAAACGTGAATAGCGAACATCAAATTTTGATGCTTTTACCATCGGTTGTTCAGTAGCGTTATTTCCTTGCCATCGACTTTATGTGTTCGATACTTTTGAATCGACGTTATTTGGTGTTCTGCCCTAAGGCAGGTCTTCAAATGGTAAAAGTTCTCCAACCAATCCTATCGGATGGCAGTCTTTTCGTTTCTTCGTAACACCCTCTAATTTCAATGCTATCTATTAACTTTATTCCTTTACTCCCTCTTTTTTTCTCCTTCTATGATACCCTCCATGGCAGTTGTAAGCAAGCAGTCTCTTCTTAAACAATTACCTAACAAATTCCTTTTCCTATTTTCTGTTACCTTCAGGATTCTTCTCTCATCCCCTATTCTTCTTAAATCTTCATCGATGTTAAGCATATGAAATTTGTGATTTTATAATGACAGATTAATAGTCCAAAAATAAATAAATAAAAAGCCAGTGAAGTCTTTTATATAAAATTACATAAAGCTAATAAACTTTTATAACTTTTACGTATTAACGTACCTCTGGTAAAATCAATGTATGTGTTAATGTTGATACCCTAGGCCGATATCTGATTTCCGTCCGTTTGTACTTTAATATTCAGTTGGTCAGTTTTGTCAGAATATTTATAAGACGGAAGCGTTAACGACATCCCGCGCATCAGTATTCATTTGAAATATTTTTTGAAAATCATCTAACAACAATGCAAGTGCAACCATTCGGGTAAAGTTGTCAAAATATTGGACCGTAACCCGAATTTAAATTCTCGAGAGCTTACACAAAAATTTGATGTAAAGTTACTTGCAAACCAAAATGATTAGGACAAGGAATACGCTTGAAGTAAAGTTTTCTTTGATTTAATTTTTTTTAATCAATTACGATCTGTTTAATTTTAATGTGTTTCAAAAGGACTAATTACTTACAGGTATTATACCTTTTTCTTTTTTTAATCATTTAAAAATATACAAAAAGAAGAAAATTTCAGCTTGTATTTCATTTTTTACGTCAAACATAATGTCATCCACCGATATTTTTGTACATCGATGTGATAATATTATTTCACAGTTATATATGATGGAACAGAGTGTACATCATATCTAACCATCAATAGTAGACTTCGATATTTTATTTGAGAGCTTCCATCGATGGTGTTATTTCGATGCTTATTCTTAGTATTTATTGATAGTGTATTCTTAGTGGTTATTGATAAAGTAAGGAATGATGAATTTTTAAGAATAATAGGGGAAGAGAGAAGAATCCTGGAAGTAATAGAAAATAGGAAACGGAATTGGTTAGGTCATTGTTTAAGAAGAGACTGCTTGCTTACAACTGTCATGGAGAGTGTCATAGAAGGAGAAAAAAGAAGAGGGCGTAGAAGAATGAAGTTAATAGATAGCATTAAAATCAGAGGGTGTTACGAAGAAACGAAAAGAATAGCATGCGATAGGAGAGCTTGGAGAGCTCTTGCCATTTGAAGACCTGTCTTAGGGCAGAACACCAAATAAAAACATTCTTAGTATCAACCCAGTATGGTGAATATTATAAAGTATGTAAATTTCAACTCGCTCACGCAATAAATGATTGACAGACTGAGACCTATACTATGCTGTGCGCTAGGTACCTTCACAGTAATAATGTAAGTACTGTATAGTAATCTTCTTCTAGCTCCATATCCCTCTGTCGTTTTCTCCTCATTAACAATCCTATACTGTTCCTCTCTGTTTTCACCAGCTCTCCTGTGTCTCGTAACCCATGATCTTTAGGTCTTCGTCTACACGTTTCATCCAACTTATTCCTACACGGATTTCCACTCCGTGGTAGCTTCTCCTTTCTGTTCTTCTCCATAATGTAAACATAACTCGTCCTTCCAATAAACTTTGCAATGTTTGTGTTATTTATTAATGCATGCGACTGAATATTCACGTGATACGCCAGTTGCAGTCTTGATCCCACGTTTAATAATTTTACCCAAACCTTTACTCAATACTGTATGCTTCAATCAAAACGGTTTAGGTCGTCTTCGTCCTTCCTTCGAATGGTCCACGACTCGTAGCCGTAAGTCAGTACAGACTTATTAGACATTTTTAGATTTGTAATTTCCAATTATAACTTATCTTTGAACACAAAGGTCTTTCTTTGGAAAGCATCGTCTGTTTCCTTTCATTGGTTGTACCCTCTGTTCATCATTGCTTTGATCCTAGTTGTTTCCGTTTAGTAGAGATCCCGGTTAGGATAAATTGTCTACCTGTTCAAAACTCAGTCTTCTACTTCAAGTGAGTACCTTTCATTATTTCTTGTTCTTAATATACTTTGTTTTGGCTTGGTTTATGGTCGGTAGGTACCGATAGGCACTGAACGAGTATTCTTGCATTGTAAATAATAAACGTAGTGGCATACACAGATAACGTATTTTAATATTGAAAATGTTTATAAGGACGTGTCGCACATTTGCGGCCGATCGCTGGTGCTTTATCGAAAATGGGAACCGGTGAGTTTCCATAGAAACTACTTCTTTGTTGTCAATAACGTAGTACACATATAAAACTTCGCTTATGAATACGACTACATTTAACTTATAATCTGTACATTGGTAAATGAAGAATTAATTCATTGATTGGTGAATGAAGAATGAATTCATTGATTGGTGAATGAACATAAATATATATATATATATATTACAACATTATTTTTAGACACTTACTTTTACACATATGCTCTTACTCATATGTGCGCACTTACCCACGTCTCGAAGGTATACTCTTCTTCTGCAGTATTTACCTTGATGTTCCCCGGCTGGGTCGCAGGCTTTGGTCGTTAGTTGAGTGTGGATAAGCACGTGAATATCGTTATATAATTTTAATACAAGTAAAGAGTACTGAGGATCTAGTAATGGTTGTGAAATTAGTACGACTGTATTAATAAAATCATATTCATTTGATTTATTCTTTAAAAATTCAAATTATCATATTAATTATTATTTTGTGCGGGTTAATTACTCTTTGAACCCTTATAATCGATATGAATATAATGTAACTATAACGTGTTTAAAAACGTATCTCTTATATTCTAAAACATATTATACACAAATATAAAACATATATGACCTGAAATATTTACATAGACATACTTATAATACATAACACATATTTTAATATAATACGTGATTCACACGTCTGAAATTGACTCTTTATCTTGTCTTTGCAAGTGTGGTGTTTATTATATAACACTTAAAAAACAATTAATTAATTAAACAATTATTTAAAATTACTAATAGAGAACCTTTTATTACTTTTATTAATTATCTTATTAATGTCTCAATTAATTAAAATCATCAATTTAAATCTCTAATAAAATATAAAATATAATAAAATATGGTGCTATATTGACCATTTATTTATGAGATTAATAAATTTAACTTATATGCTCTGTTCAATTATTCTCTGAACTTATTTATTACTCATTCTGAAAATAAAATATACTAATGTTTTTGTAAACTTGTATATGGAATCTAGAGCTTCTTTCGATAGACGTTTCAGCTTTTCTATTCAAATGATCGACTGTATTTATAGTTTAATTGGTACTACAAACACAGTTGATTCAGTCTAACACATGATTAAATTTAACTCGGAACATTTAAAAATAATGCAAGTTCGACTTAAGTACAATATTTCTACAAACGGAATTATTACTGTTGCACACCATTATTGAAAAATAATTCCGATTAGCGCTTTCAAGCTTCTCAGCTCATCGTCAGATCGGAATTTAGAATTTCTGAAAGCGCTAATCGGAATAATTTTTCTATAGTGGTGTGCAATAGTAATAATTCTGTTTGTGATTATAACCACTAACACAACTTTCTTCATTAAACTTACAATATTTCTATTGCTGTTTTAAAACTATTCCTACGAGAATATTAATATCTTGTGGAGCTTTAAGAACAACGTATGCGAGCATGTTGTTGAAGATCGTAATTGATAAAAAAAAAATTGTGGGAGTCATAGAGTTAAAAAATTGGGTAGGCGATTATAACTATAGAGTTCCACGGCTCTTGTGACCAGAAACTGTCAGCGTTGAAGATAATTTAAGAGGCGGCCAAAATCATTAATTCGTGATCGCGTTTGCGTACAACACAAGTTAATTTTATAAAACATAACTCCATGTACTCCACACAACAATCAAACCTCCGTACAATCGTCTATCATTCGTCAGGAAGGTAAGATTGGAGTAAGGTAGATACACTATAAACTATAGGGGAATATGTTTGGTTGATACTGGATACAAAATATATGCAAAGGTCATAAACCACTGGCTGCAGAATGTTTCCGAGCATCTTATTTTGGAAGAACAAAAGGGCTTCAGGAAGAGCAGATCTTGTACAGATAATGCTTTTATTATTACACAAATCATTGAGAAGGATCGTGAGTTCAGTAGAGAAAAGCATTTAGCTTTCGTTGACTATGAGAAGGCCTTTCATAGAGTAAAAAAAAAATTTCTGGGGGAAATATTAGAAGAACGGGGATAACCACAATTTATAAGAACTATACAAACTTATATTATTACAAAATACATATTTATTTTTAGAAACAAGGTACGTCGAGATACAAAATTAAAGTTCTACAAAGTTATGGCAGACCCTGTACTGTCCTATAGGTGTGAATTGTGGACAACAACCAAGAAACAAGACAGTAAAATTGAGACCTAGGAAATGGTGTTCTTAAGAGGAGTTAAAAGGTGTTCCAAACTTGACCATATAAAGAATGAGGCCATAAGAAAAGAGTTAAACGTTTTTAACTCTGTTTTTAACGTTTTTAAATGCTGTACGCCCAACTACCATTTGTGTGTTGCCAGCGTTGATCGTCACATACGAAGGCTCACGATTTGTTTACGGTTCTGCGCATATGTTTCCATCCATAGCTCAAAATTGGCGGTAGTAAATACCACTTACTGCTGAAATGACATTATTGGCAAATGCCGTGTATCACTACTATAGAGTCATGTAATCATTACTGCAAGAGCCTAACTTACAATGGAGTGTAGGTCTGGCTAGTGTTGTTTGTTTCCAGAAGCCTGTAAAGAAATTCAGGTTCAAGCTATCTTCGTATGCTTGAAGATACAGAGATACAGTATTCCGTGAAAGCAACGCTATGTAAACATGTTTGAACATGAGGTCTGTTGCTTTGTTTACTTGTTTACAAATGAACACATTCGTCCATTTGAATTTGTACATTTCTGTAGTACAATGGAAGTGTGTAAGTAATATTTTATTATATTATGTTTTAATTTATAATTTCGATACATATTCTTATTGAAAATCAGTATTGTAAAAGAGGTATCACGGTCAGAGATTAAAATAAGTGTGTCCATTGTAAATAAGTGTGAGGATCTAAAACATTGTTTGACGACGATAATGATGGACAGAATGTAATGACTAACGGTGTTATCATTAATATTATGAAGACCCAAGAAATGGCAGTGATGACGAGAGTGATGAGTAAGGAACAGACAATTTACACAAGTCACATGAAGTCGGACTTGGTGTACTGAACTAAACACTTTTGTATGTTGGACAGTAGAAACATAGTTCAGCAGTCAACATTACAAAGCCGAATTAACTTTGGGTCATTGTAACAAAGAAACAAGGGACCATTACAAACTAAAAAGTCTAAAACGTTTTGTGAAACTTTGAAACATTGTTACAAAGTTATTTGTGTTTTTTTATTTATTTTATTTTTGCCAAAATGAGAGAGATTTTGTAATGTAAGTACAATTACACATTTTTATTTTGAAAACCATTGTTTGTCTTAGCTAGAACAAAGAGTATAGCATAATTGCGAATTGTAGTATAAGAGGGTTTTTATAAACGTATATTCACTAAAGTATGAACAACACTTAAAACCGAAAATGTAGACATTAATAGGCAAGATTTCTATAATCCTTAACTTCGTGATTTACACTGAGTTGCAATCATTCGTTTTATCTGAGTTTCCAGTTATCCTAGGGAGTTAAGATGTACATGAGATAAGGTATACTTTACATCTGATGACTATACAATTTTTCTTTAAAACGGCTTTTATATAAAAGATGTTTAATGAACAAAGTATGTAAGCTAATAATCAAGTTTACATGTTGGAACCACTAAGGGAGAAATCACCTCCACTTCTAGTGATGGCTTTTTACTTCCATGTTCCATAACGAAATGGAAGTATGGTGATGGCGAAAAAAATTCGTGTTCCAGATAAGGGCTGATTCTGATTGCACTATCTTCAAAACATGAAGAGAAGCCATTTCCCTAAAAGTGTGTGTGTGTGTGTGTGTGTGTGTGTGTGTGTGTGTGTGTGTGTGTGTGTAGAATTTTTTCTATGGTACACGATAACTGCCGCAAATTCAAGCAGAATGTAATAAGTTTTTTGCATATATGACTGAGTTGTAGAGGACTTAAGGCCTGTTGATTTTGGTGAGGATCGGTTAAGGGGGAGGGGTAGTTTACCTGCAACGTTTTTTATTTTAACAAGAGTAAAGTACTTAATTTTTATAAATAAAGTATCCTGAAGAAAAGTGATAATAATCCACTGTAGAAATATCTATAAATTAAAGTGATAGTTGCTGGGAGAGGGGATAATTTTTTATATGTGTACTACGTTATCGGCAACAAAGAAGTAGTTTGTTGTTAAAATTCCTTGCCTGGCTGTTTGGCCGTGGTCCAATGTTTTCTCCAAAACCAGACGTTTCGGGAGTGCCATCGACTGCCATCACCAGTGAAAATCGAGTTGCGCTAACATGAGGTCGTATACGTTAGTGACCACAGTACTGTGGTTAAGACTGAAGAAAGATATATATATATATATATATATTGTAACCAATTTTAATTTAAAAGGTTATATGTATGGTTGAATCTACTGGAAACGTAACGTAGCCTCCCTTCAGATTCGTCAGCTTGTGACGACAAGAATATTTCGTTACGTACAATGTTATTGTGGATTGGTTACTTGTATTTATGTCGTGTGCACTTGAATTACACCACCCGTAGGAAGTGTCAACTTGTAATATAGGTGAGTAAGGTAGCGACAAACTCGCACTGGAGTCGTCGATGTGTAATTATGAATGTGTTATGTTGAACGGCGAATAATTTTGTAAATTGCCGCTTACTCCCACTACGCTGCTTCTTTTCCGTGACGTCACTCAACGATGCCAACCATCGGGTCCGTTGCAATCTGTGAATTCTATTTACTAAATGTTACAGCAATAATAACGACACACAAATACTATCAAACATATATCCTTGTGGAATCCTTTATTCGGAAAAAACACTGGTTGACTGTTTTAATAAATTTAAACAGAATAATCGCAATTGTAGCGCAAACTATAATTCTTCCTTTACCAGTTGGCAGCAGTAGCCAAACGTTTAGTATTTCTTGAGACCAAAACAATGCTTTTTGTTAACGTTTTTAAATAAAAATATCAATTATCTCAGGGCGTATATGGTTCGGGGATAATAATTATACAAAATATTATACTATTAATCAAAATACAAGTTTACAATTACAGGATATTACAACGTTAGAGTGATACGTGCACACAGAAATTGTATAGTGGTTGCCAGTTTTAAAAAGGTTATGTTCAGTTCAGGCTTTGATAGTTATTATGCAAATTAAAAGTTCTCGTTGTGATTAAAGAGGTGTTAGACTTATATGGTGTTATTAGTGATTGTTTTTAGTGTTTGTGTTATATGGTGTCTGTAGTTTATTTGATTTTTACTTAAAATTCGTGTATACAAAGGTGTGTGTTGAAGTACGATATAATGAGATGTCAGAATCACCAAATCCTCTTCTTGTACTCTTCTTGGTTGAAGATGGGGCCCACGTACACGTCAGATCTTCTTTTCGTCCCTCGTCCACTTCAAATCTTCTTCCTGGTTGTTATTTCTTCTAATCAATCTAATGGGTAGTCTTCTGTTGTTGCAAAAAGTTCGTGTAGTGTACCTCTAACTGTATTTATCTGGTTGTATAGTTTTTTCACACTTTATAACACAAAATGTAAGACGATTAAAAAACGCGTCTATCTGCTAAGATCGTTGTCAAAGAAGTCTCCTTTTATTTATCCGAAATTTCTGGTTGCTAAGGGTAAACTTGGAATCTGGTTGGTTAATTCGGATCTACACTGTCACATACTTTCGTTATTTCAAAGTCTAAAATTTGTTCAAAATCTTTAAATTAACATAACTTTTATATACTGAATGGGAATTTAAAACCATTATCAGCATTATTTTGATCTTCACATTTGTTATATTTAGACACCAAACATGCCTATTTTTACTTAAGGACTATGGATGTTACAATTTTGTTATTTGGAATTTTCTTAAATAACTTGATATGTGTTATTTTGTTTCTATATTCCTTGTATACATTATTACCTATAAATACATCTACCCTCTCACATTTGCTTTACAAAATTTCTAATATAATTGTTCAAAATTTACTAAAGTTGGTTTCACCTGGCCTATGTAATAGTATTATTCTCATCACCATGTTTTAAAATCTTTAACAATTAAATTAACTTCTAACACTCATCAAAATGGTTTAACATATAATGTTATTTTAACAACACAAAAAAATATATTACTCCAATAGTTAAATTCATGCCCACATGGCTATGATTATACCAAATCCTTGCATAAATAATTGTTTTCTACTCAGACTGTATAAGTGTTTGACACTTAACAAAACATCTTTATATAGTCCATTCTGCTTTGTCAATTAATCAATTTACCATGGTTTAATATCAGTTCTATTGTTATATTTGTTAACACAACATAAAAAAATGGAATTAATATCATTAAATTGACATTCCCTTAAACTAACTGTATCATCTGTTACATACAAAAAACACAACACAAATACTATGATATAACACTGTGCCTAAAACATAAAATATGCACATTTTACAAAACAAATTCTATACTAATTGGTTAGTCCCTTGTCAGCTAATTTACTCATTATTCTGACACTGTCTATGTCATATTTACTGTTTATATGGGTTTCAACATCCGTATACTTACTGATGTCTGATTTACAAAAATTACAATAAAGTGAACACTGTTGCTCTACCTCACCACACAGTTCTAATAATCTTGTTACATTTACTGTTTATCTGGGTTTTACTCTTGTTATCAATGTTATTGTGACCATGTTATAATTTATTGTTTACTGGACAACCCTATGAACTCTATATGTGACAATTATTTGTATGTTTCATGTATCTATAACCAGGTGTATTTATATTTTTGTTACATCAATCAACTTAATTATTTACTAATCTTTCTCTTACATAATATTACATGTTTGGGCCTATTATCCCTCACTTTGTATTTTGATTATCTGGATATAATGATACATTAATTGGAACCATTTGTTTCTTTATAGTCCTGGTTCATAGACCGTTTGTCTTTATAACTCTTTGTTCGGTCAATACTGAAAATTCATGTCATAGTTGGGGTTTGAAGATATCTGCATCACTTAGCCTAAATCATTAATTTGGGTACGGTCAGTTGTCTTACTAGTCAGTCTAAAATTGTTAGTCGTTCTTCTTCACTATCATCTTGAAGATATTGTTCTTCTTGTCAGCTTCTTAATCAAAGTCTTCATTAAATCAGGTAAGATATTATGTTGTTCCAAATGTAATGTTACAATATATATATATAAAGATATATTAAAGTAGTGTCTATTTAAAAAATTTTATTTTAAAAACGATTTATATGTAAAGATATATTAAAGTAGTGTCTATTTAAAAAATTTTATTTTAAAAACGATTTTAAATATAAATCTTAGGACATGAAAGTCATGTATGGTTGTTCTCCATACCGATATTTTAATTTCAATTTCGATCTTTCGTAAGAAAAAAAAATTTCTTCTGATGGGATATTTTGCAGACATAAAAATCTTCATGTGGAAGAGAGAGAGAGAGAGAGAGAGAGAGAGAGAGAGAGAGAATATAGACGGAAATGTAGAGGGTGAGAAGTGAAGAGTTCAGAGACGGTGTCCATAAACTAAGAGAACATTAATTGTTTCAGAGAAGGATATGGAAATGAATGCGTGCACCGGATGACCACAACAGTTAGTCCGTGACTCACAAGGACGACAAGAGTCAAAAGTCGACTGCTCTATTTATAACTGTGATTCGCTTTTACAGGTTCGTTAGTAGTCACAGTAGAAACTCAGTCGGTTGCGCGCGCGCGCGCGCGCGCGTGTGTGTGAATAGATGATAATTTCGTAACACAGTCGAAACATCATCAACAGGAAACAATCCGAAGCTTGCTTACCTTGAATGTATTACAGGGAGGGAGACACGTTCAATTACAAACATTTAGGCTTCATAAATTATCTCTCCGTTCGGTTCAAATTATTTCTCTTGACGTATTGGAAACGCTTTTCGTTCTTTGTGTCTGGACAGATAGCATCGCTTATTTATACATGCATCCTTTGTTTGACAATGTGTTATTGAACTTTTCCTAGTTCAATAACGGTTGAGCAACGGACTGCAGCTCAGTGGGAGATAAACTAGATGATATCGCTGTGTTTGGTTTGTAGTTGTAGATTTCTGTTGAAATAGCCTATTCCTTTATCCGTTGGTTATGTTAACGAGTGATATCATTGCTTTAGATCATAGTTTTTCAATGTGAGCATTAGCGCCCCTCGTGTGTCCTGGAGGCTGACGCCAGAGGCACGAAGTTAAGGACCAAGTGCGCAATAAAAAGATGATAAAAGTTTTGCTGGTCGCGTAAACATTTTTAGCTATAGCACTTTATGGGAAATTCAGTAATGAACTTGTATCCTTCTTACATGTTGTATTAGCTATTTCAATTCATTATGATATTCTATCGGAGATTACGTGTGACCCTTACGTGTTCCATTACGCACATCAAACAATTTCCTTTCGAGTTGATGTCGCACTCGTATAGCGGTGAAAATGGATTTTTTGGGATTTATGGTGAACAGGATTCTTTTTTTTTATAAACAAAAAATACCCTATTGAAAACGAAATTCATTGTTCTTTGAAGTTTATATTTTTCATAGACATAAACCTCCAACCTACGAAGGTTTTCCCTACTAAATTCGTAAATAGAATTTTTCTAAGAGAGACGCTGAAAAAACCGTCTTTAAAAAAGAGATGTAAGTAAAAAGTTTGGTAAACAGTGCTTTACAGAATTAGACGTAAGAGTTAATTTTTCCGGAAAGTCGCTGATTCTAAAATATTCTTCGTTCGTTCTTTAGTTTCCGTGTAGGTACGTCTAAATTAGTATAGCGTACAATTTTAAGTTAATTTGTCTATCATACGAACTTGTAGGCTTCCGTGATATTCACTACATTTTATTATACCTATTACAGAAACAGATATTGCTAGACACATAAATACAGTATTAACCAATTCTTATTAATCATGGCTTAACAATTTTTACAAGGTTGTTCTAGCAAAAGTTCCAAGGCTTTTAATTACCTTGAAGTTTGACGTCTTGTCTCTCTGTCGCAAATGGCTTGACAATCTTTATTAGAAAACTTTTTCTCTAAATTTCATATTTATATGTTCAGTTATTTAGTAAGACAGCTGTCTTAACAGTACATTGACTAACTACACAGGACTTATTTCTGCAAGCCTTTCACTATTCAATAAAAATAGAATCAAGACTTTAACTTCAATGTGTGTGTGTGTGTGTGTGTGTGTGTGTGTGTGTGTGTGTGTGTGTGTGTGTGTGTGTGTGTGTGTGTGTGTGTGTGTGTGTGTGTGTGTGTGTGTGTGTGTGTGTGTGTGTGTGTGTGTGTGTGTGTGTGTGTGTGTGTGTGTGTGTGTGTGTGTGTGTGTGTGTGTGTGTGTGTGTGTGTGTGTGTGTGTGTGTGTGTGTGTGTGTGTGTGTGTGTGTGTGTATTTGTTTTAAGTTAATCTGTTGTAAAGTCTCTATGTCTGGTAATATAAACAATATTACAAATAAGAATAAAATAAAAATAATAAATCTTGATGAACGTTTCAATAATCTCCACGTTGGAAACGCCAATTTGTAATATAATGTTATTACAAATATAAAATAGAAAAAATAAAAATATTGAAATAGAAATTCAGATGTATTGTGTATTGTGACAGCAATGTATTGTGCCCTCCTTTTAGCCCCACTCGTTAGGCTAGTCAAATTGTAATATAAATTCAAGTGTAATAATAAATAAAATATAAAGATATTGATGATAAGAATTGTGTATGTTGTCTGGATCTCGGTATTGAACTCCCCGATGATACAGCTCCACTTTGAAATTACCAAATACAAAGAATAGATTTAATATAAATATGTTATAACTGGGTGTGATTGATTGATAAATATCAAATAAATCAAACTTTAAAAATTGTGAAAATATTTTTTCTTGTTCTGGTATTGAGTTTGATTGAATGATTTAATTTAATTAATTACTAATTAATTAATTAATTGAGTTTGTAATTTCCTTATATATCTATTCTCTCACTGTAAATTATGTTTTTGTTTAATAAAAAATAATATTAACATTAATTATGGAAATAAAAACAATGCTGGTAACTGAGTAATGATTTGCGTTTATTCACATTCAAAATGATGCGCCAGTCAAACTGCGCATGTCCCAGGCACTGG
Organism: Magicicada septendecula; assembly: GCA_034769895.1. Classification (NCBI taxonomy): domain Eukaryota; kingdom Metazoa; phylum Arthropoda; class Insecta; order Hemiptera; family Cicadidae; genus Magicicada; species Magicicada septendecula. The sequence continues at coordinate 299,213,933 of CM068374.1, read as the reverse complement.
CGAATATTCGCTACAGTCGGTAGTGAGAAAAATCAACAAATATATTTTTTACAAGTTTAAATTTGTGGTTCTTTTAACGAGTCGAAATGGTCAGAGGGCAAGGAACAAGATACATTTAACAGGTATTCTTAAACTAAAGGTTAATATCTGAAATAGAACAGAATTATTATTACAATTGTCAATTAGAAAAAAAAATTATTTAAATTGCGAACCAAGTCGATGAAATGACGTCACTCCCCTCCAGCAGGCACTGGCTGACCGTCTTTATGAGAAATTCAGCAATGGCCGCCGTCTGCTCGATTTTAACTGCTACGGTGCTGTTGGAATTGAATGATCTTCTCCCACAGAAATAAAACGATGTTCCCTTTTCTGCGAAGTGGTGTTGGTCCAAAATATAGTGTGGAATGTCCCCTCGTCGTCTGCGATGTCGAATTCTGGATGGATTTCTTGTGTAGTGTCCGGTGTTCAATTATATGTGTTGGTTTTCTGTGAATTCGGTCCAAAAATTGTTCAAAATGGCTGTCGATTTCTTGTGTTGAGTTTTATGGTGTTATACTGTGTTTTTGGAAATTTGTGAAGTGTTAGAAATTGATAGTTAAGGTTATTTCACTGTTTAGTTCATCTCCGTTATACGCCACATAACCACACTTGGTTTTAATACAAATTATTTTGTTTTCAATACTCCGCTAACACATTTTCAACTATTCAGCTTTGCGATTAACAATAGACTAATAGACGCAACGTCGTCGTTTTAGGGCAATTTGTGGTATGTCTTTTTCCTCTTGATATTGTTTAACTATAAAAATATCTGTCTAAGACTTGTTTCACTATCTAACTATACATAACAAGTTTTCTTATTTTTTACTGTATTTCAAATATTTCTTAATTTTACATGAATCTAACTATTCAGTAATATTGATTAGTTAATTTTACATCTTTTGATATATAGCTGGGTTTGTTTCAAGTTCATTTAAGCCCAAAAATTACAATTTTACATAATGATTGTATGCCCCATATTTTGTACAAATTCAGTGTTTTTAAAGGTTTTTATTTGTTTTTTCTTATAATATTACTATGGAATATACTTAATAACTCCGTAATTACTTTGTTGTTAATAATTTGGTTGTTAGAACATTTCAATATTGATTAATTTGCTGTTTAGTCTGATTTGATTACTATCATAGGCTTATTATTGACTGTTTCCAAAAGAAGTTAATTTCCTTTCTTTTGTCATTCTATTTGCTATTAACTGTATCTGTATTAATTATATTTTCAATTTCTGTATCGTATGTATTGAATTCTATTCCTATTACATAGATTAATTCTTTGATAGATAATTTTTTTGGTTTATAGGCCAATCTGTGTTTACAAAAATGGTGCCTTGGCTGGTCTGTTTGTACATTATACATGGTTTACTGTTTTGAATAAAATTATTACATTTTTATGTCCTACTTGCCTCTCTGACTTACACAATGGAAAATTAAATGACATGATTTTAAAATACAATAGAATATCTTGTATCTACTAAACTTTCTTTATACTAATAACATCATTGAACCATAACATGAACATCTTATGCCTAATTTTAACAAAAAACATCTTATTATCTACTATTTTTCATATATCACCTAATTTTAACAAAAACATCTTATTCCTATTATTTTTAACTGTATCATCAAATGATAACAAAATATCTTATCCTTATTATTACCTAGGCATAATTTAATTAGAAAAAATAAATAAAAAACTCCTATTACTAGTAATACTGTCAGTCATTAACTGTCTTGTGTATTTATGTTTCTTTTGAAAACATTTCAACTGTGATTAAAAAACATCTTGTATCTATTATCACCTTATATCTAAAATATTATCTAATTAACAATAAATAACAAACGTCTTACTATTAGTTATACCCTCAGTTATGAACTGTCCTTTGGTATTTTTGTCCTTCTCACAATTTGCTTAACTGTAATTAAAGAAAACATTTTATAGGTAATAGTTTTTCTTATATCTAATTTAAAAAACTCTTATTACTGCTAATGTGGTCAGTCCTTAGACTGTCTTTGATTCCAATGGTTTTACTATTATTATTCTACACTCATGGTAGTCTTTTTATAATATTTACACTTCATTGAATATTTTTTCATAGATTTTTTAGCTATGTTTCTCACTATACTCACTGTAGTTTCTTATTTTTGTTACCTCACTTCACTTTATTTGGTTCTACAGTATGGTAGTCTTTTCAGTGAGTTCTACACTATGGTAGTCTCTTTTGATATATTTTTTAACATATTACTCTTATAACTAATATACAATTTGTGTTTTATAGGATTGTATCTTGTAACTTGTTTGGGTTTACATATATCGGTTTCAATTTTGTCTCATGGTATGTATTACAAGACTATCATTTTGTTTTGGCATATCTCTTCCTGTTTCTGGTCTCGTGGTGTCTCTGCCTCGTGACCTTATTATTGTTCCCTTGTTAAAATGGTTTCATGACAGATTATTTCCTTTTTTATGGTCCTTCCCTTTTTGTACTGCTTCCCCAATCTACTGGGTATACTGCTGGTTTAACTGGTTTTTACATAGTAGGTTATTTTGATCCATGGTTTTCTTTGTTATCTTCCATTTTTATTAACATTTTATAGACTTAATATACAGTTTCTAGTGTAATCCTTAAACAATTTATACTTCTCACTCACTATGGAACTTTTTCCTTTATTTATGTTGCATTAATTCAAATGTTTAGTGTGATAATTTTGTTATGTTACAGTCTTTATGTATCTTTATTATAATTTAATTTTTTATAATTAATTTTTATAATTAATTGTTTATGACTAATTTAATTTTTTATTTTTTATATTTATTTTATAATAGTATAGACGTAAAACTATATATATACTACGTTACGTTTCATTGTTTATTTTCAATAATTGTAGGGAACTTTTTTCGATTTTTCCATCCTAAAAAAAATTTTTTTTTGTCTGACTCTTTGTAATCCACCTTCTTTTGTCTCTCCTTAGCAAACAGGAGAATAAGGGATATGTGTTGTGAACGTTGAGGTGTAAGCAAGTCTACTAGCGTCTCGTAAGTTGACATCTGTAGTACCTGCTGCCTGAACTACAAAGGAAATTATCGATCCTTACACAGTTTTGTGTCCTCTCATACATTAACGCTTTGAAAACGAAGTAGTTGGCTCTTTGGTCTCGCGCAAACATTAGCATGAAACTACGTCGGTCACTTATGTTTTGCACTAATGTTGAGATACGTACGATTAAATTGAGGCAAGATTAGAATGCCTACGATAAGATCATAAAATACCTTTAATTATAATCTCAAGAATCCGTAAGTACTTCCAGATCCTTGAAAGCTCAAAGGCTAAATTTTATTAATGGGCTTCATTGGCAAGTAGGCTAATGCTAAAAAAAGCTTGGCAGTACAGCTTTCATCGGATCATGAGAGATATTAGAGGCGTATCAAGCTAAAAGTACCGAACGAAAGTAGTATATAGATAAGGTGAGAGAACAAGTTGTTTGAGAGCTAATTAAATGTAAAGGCTGGCAATTTAGCATATTTAAACTAATACTTAGCAGGAAGTTGCAAAAAGGAAAACGCACATGAAGTAATGAAGTAACGATATTTTAATATAAACAATTGATTTTATCATTATAATTCTCTTACAAACAAAGCTATAACAAGATTTTTAATACACGATTCTATTTACTGAGACTGAATATTTACTGATTATTGTTTACTAGCTGTTATCTGCGGCTTCGCACGCGAATATTTGACTTTTAATAAGTATTTTAATATATTTTTTATTGTCTACGTCTATATGGCGTTTTGCCAGCTCGTATAATAATTTTGTACTCATTAGTCAAATTCTCTCCAAATCTGTTTTCAACACTTGTACTAAATTATTATGTTGGTGCAAGAGCCTTTGGAGATTTAAAAGTACCCGTTTATAAAGCTTTTGTAGACATTTATGAAGTACCTGTTAAATCAAAAACGCTAAATTCTTTATTTTTAGTGTTACTGTGTTAGAAGCATTGTATAACACGTTAAACGTTATGTTTTCATCAACCACGGCTTTTATTTATTTCAGCAGTAAAGTAAAAACCAAAAACCGTTGTCACCTAACCTCACAAATGAAAACAACACTTATTTTCGCTTTGCATTAAGTAATAGGACAATTTACAATTAATACACTTCTTCTTTTCCACATCGTAATATATCGATACAATCGCATATTACATAAAACATCGAAAATGTGCTGGAGGAATGGATAAATGTACGGTACACTTCCGATGCCGCTAAATAACTTTTGTTTATTTAATTGTTACTATGGTAATTAATTCTGGCTTCATGGTGTTGTTTACATCTTTAGTAGTAGTATTTAATATATTTCATTACTTATTCATTGCATCATCAAAAATACGTATAAACATAAATTTTATAATCATTTAAGACATTTACAAAATATATAGACATATCTGTGTATACTAAATTACAAAATATATCGCTACAATCGGATATTAAAAAAATTTACAGGCATTGCACAGATGCAATACACAGAAAAGGACATTGAAAATGCTTCAATAAATCTAAAATATATATATTTCAACGATACGTTTAGCATAAGTATATGTATCAACCCCTGACAGAGGTATGATAACATACGTAAGCACGTATGAGATATATAACATGTAAATAATAAAAATAATGTAATAATTAATCGTTAGATATAAGAGATAATATAAGAAATAAACGTAGTATTTAATTTTAAAATAAATAAATATTGTAAGTGAGCCTGTATAGGGAATTAAAAGCTTCGTTGGTTTTTAAATCGTAGTGAAGGGGAGAAACCAACACGCGCCGACCGGTAAGGGTGACGTCATAGTGACAGGCAGCCGCTTGTGTATCAGTCTGCGTGTGTGTGCTAGTGTACGTGTGTAAATGAGAGACAGGTTGAATTATGCAAAGGAGGGTCGAAAATTTTACACAGTTTTTTAAATACTGAACGAAAACCAGAAGTCAGACGAATCAACGACATATGTAAAAACATAGCTAGCGCCTGATGCTATCATTGAAGACTAATTGGTCAATGATCGCGGGAACCGTTCAGCCACCGTGTGAAATTTTGCCATAACTGCCATAATTTACACACCTTAACATTCATAATTTGCATAAACAAAGTTTAATAATATACCTAACGATTGGTGAAATAATATTTATAAAAAAGTGTGTGCTTCATAGAAAGACGCGTAGGTTGAAGTTAGCAATTAAATCGACGCGCGGACCTGTTCAATGTTGTCAAAACAGTTTCCAACAGGAATGGAACGACGGCAGCAGTATAAAACCCCAGCGAGTGACACACTCTTTCTCAGATGAACTCAGAACACTACGTGAAATCCACGCATCTCGCAACCGCGAATTTTACAAAGTCAAATAATGTTTTTAACAGTATTACATAACTTGAAGTGCGATGGAACCGGCACTACGTCGATGCAAGTATTAATGGAACACGAGTTATTTTAACAGATTATAAGATTCGATATTATAGAGATATTATCGAAATATAAGAATCTACGAGAAGTTGTAACCACGATAAACTTCAAGAAGTACGCATAGAACTTCGAGACATCTACGAGGGACAAGATAAGAATAGGAGAGGAACCAGAGCAGAATACGAGGACGCAGGGACAGCCACATGCAGCTACATCCAGCCGTACATCATCACGACCAGAGGTCTACGTCAGAACTCAGCATCCAGTAGACGGAGCGAGGAATTTCAACGACGCAGAGACAGAGAAGGTGATACCGAAGAGGATCAACAAACTCGGGAGTCCAGATGACGGTAACGACAAAGTTAAATGGTTGCAGAAAAATGCAGGTGAAGTCAGATATTTATTTAATATTATAAATATTAAATAAATATTTATTTATTTATTTATGACCCTTAATTACAAAAGCTTTTCTGCAGACCACTTTAAAAATGTAAAAGATATACATTTTCCGTAAAAAATGCAATTTCAATCGAATTTCGCCAAAATCTGTTCTTAAGAATCATAACTTTTTATTATTTTTCTAAAGCAAAGAAAATTATAATTCCTTCTGTGTTTAACTTGGTGTTAGGAGAGTAGAGTGAAATTTCAAAGCGCAGCGTCCTTGCAATACTGACCGTCCTTGCCTTCTGTTTATGTTAATCAGCTGCTATTTACGACATCTGATCTGTTTTGTCTGTGCTGCAGTCGAGAAAACAAACGAACAATAACCATTGATTATTCTTAATTGTATGAGTTCAGTGGAGTTCTTCAGTTAATCTTTGATAATTCCCGACCATGACCGCAAACTATTCGTCTTCTTCTCCTCCTCCTACTTCTTCTTCTTCTTCTTCTTCTTCTTCTTCTTCTTCTTCTTCTTCTTCTTCTTCTTCTTCTTCTTCTTCTTCTCCTTCTCCTTCTCCTTCTCCTCCTCCTCCTCCTCCTCCTCCTCCTCCTCCTCCTCCTTCTCCTTCTCCTTCACCCCTCCTTTTCCTTCTTCTTCTTTTGTTTTTATTTTTCTTTTTCTTCACATATTTAAAAGTGATTAAATGATATAATAAAAAGGTAATTTTTAATTTTTGACTTTCTTACAGCCTCTATGAAAATAACAGACAGGTGGAACGTAGTGCTTCCTCTCTTGACTGCATAGGTTTTCTCCGGCAACCCATCCCACCTCTGTTAATACCATTTCGAATTTATAAATGGAGCTTAGTGTTACTGTTTATTATTATTCCTATACAGTAAGTACAGTTGGAATTGATTTCTCATCTGTATCGTATACGTTTGAACTGTGTCTCAAGAACCATTCAATTCCTAACAGCCTTAAGTAACAAGGAAACCAACCATGCGCCACCCTCATAAAACTGACATAATTATCTATCCCTCATTTCTGACTCTATTATGAAACCACAGCTAAAATATTTTACAGCTGCTAATGCCAGGCGAAACATCACGTATAAGATAGTATCGAAAATTTACAGAATTGCAAATATATTCAACTATGATTATTGTATACTAAAAAGGATAAAAATGCAAGTTTTAACTTTAAAAATAGTGTGAAGCAAGGAGATGGCCTCTCTGCGGTTCCGTTTAACATTGCTCTACATACTGCAGTAAATAAAATTGTTAAAAGGGGTACAATTTTCATGAAATCTTCTCAAATATGTCCATATGCAGATGATAATGCAATAGTAGCAAGAACCGTTGATAGCCTCAAAGACATGTATGCATTAATGGAAGCAGAAGCAATGAAAATTAGTCTGGTCGTAAATGAAAACAAGACAAAATATGTTTGGTAATCACCAACTCAGAGACTACAAGGGCTCCTAGAGATTTCAATGTGAATGGGAAGTATTCCAAAGGAGTGTCCTGCTTTAGTTATCTAGATGGTATCAAACGATAGTAACATTAGGATGAGTATAAGAGAAAGAATGCAAGCAGGAAATAGAGCCTAATTTGCAAATAATAATTTCTTTAAAAACAATCTTGTTACAAAAGATATGAAACTCACAGTATATTATTCTCTGGTGCGACCAGTTGTTATATATGGATCTGAACTACGAACTTTAACAGAGAATTACAAAACTGCTTTAAAATCATTTGAGCGCAAAATATTGCGTAAAATTTATGACTCAGTAAGAGAAGAAGGCAGTTGGAGAATACGCAATAAAAATGAATTACAGGCTCTCATGTATGGAAAAGACATAGTGAAATTCATCAAACACATGAGGTTGCATTGGCTGGGACATGTGGAAAGAATTTCTGAGAAAAGAATGCCTACAAGAATGCTGAAGGGAAGATTGTGTACTACTAGACGTAGAGGCAGAACAAGGATGAGATAATTGGATAGCGTAACAGACGATCTTGCAAGCATGGGAATCAGAGGGTGGAGAGGAAGGACGGAGAACTGGGTAGCATGGAGGAGTATTGTTGAGGTGGTTAAAGCCCACCAAAGGCGGTAACGCCAGGTAAGAAGATGAAAAACGGGCTACTTATTCTTGTCAAACCTACCTGCGTGTACGCTCACACACGTACGCACGTGGAAATGTTTACCTGACAATACTGGAATTTGATACCTTGTCGCTTTGACATTTCCTCTTGACTAATTTGTACGGTTATATGCGTAAGTTACCCGGATGCCAGTCCGACAGTAGGACAACAGAATCCTGCTTGGTTATCGTCTTTCCTGTGACTTGTTTTGTCCAATTTATACCAACATAAATTTAAAATTTCCATTGCGTACGGCGGCAATTCGTTTCTCCGAACACCGATGATAAATTACGCGTAGCCTACTGGCCTCGTATTTTCCTTTATTTGCTTAGAAATCGTATACGTGTATGCGAATTTAAAACATATAGAGCGATTATCGAATTTCGAACTGGCCTTCCTCCAAAAGTCACAAGCTTGGCCGGTTTCATAATAAAAACAGGAAATTCTTCTGGTTTTCTTACCCTCTCTCCAACTCTTATGTGCATTTGTATCGCGCGCCCGTGCCTGTGCACGGGCCTCAACTTCGTGAGAACAGAAGTTAGTGTTTGCATAAAATCCGCCGTGACACATAATGTTTCGGACTGGTTTGGTTTGGCCAGGCTGACGCTGTCAGACTGCCAAATATGTTGATTGTCTGGTCCCCATAAGAGGCTGATACTAGACAGCACATGACACACGTCTGGTATTTCCGGATGGAACATTAACTATTTAACCGGGCGCAGCACATGATTACACACTTCTACCGGGGTTAAGTAAGGCATGAAAACTTTCCACGTCTGTATCTCCACCGAGTGGTCAAAGCATCAAACTTGACAATAAAAAAGTTAGCAGGACGACCGTCATATTACCAACTCCTTTCGTTTACCTTTAACCACATCCCTTTCGCCAATTTGACTTTGGATAGAAAAAGCTCGGTATGGAGAATCATACCTGACTTCCATGTTCTAATTACAAAATAATTTTTAATATGTACCTAGTTGTAAATATTTCAAAAGTAAACAATTAATTTCATTAAATTATCGTTTATTTAAACAACCCAAAGGAAAGGAAATACCACCCAGCGTTTGTTATCTCTGAATATCTGAAAACGAAAAATTATTTTGTTTACGTATCCGTGGTCACATAGCATGGAACGATATCAATTGTTAATATTTTACTGATTTTTTGTACTTCCATGTTCCATAAGGAAATGGAAGTATGGTCATGGCGAAAAAATCGTGTTCGAGATAACGGCTGATTCTGATTGTACTACCCTCAAAACATGAAGAAAAGTCATTTTTCGAAAAGTGTCTCTGTGTGTGTGTCTGTCTGTGTGTAGAATTTTTTCTGTGGCAAATGATAACAGCCGCAAATTCAAACAGAATCAAGTAATTTTTTGCATACAGCCCTGAATTGTAGAGTACTCAAGGTCTTCTGTTCTTGGTGAAGATCGGTTAAGGGAAAGAGGTAGTTTACCTGCAACGTTTTATGTTTTAAGAAGGGTAATTTTCTGACGAACGATAACTGCCGCATATTCAAACAGAATCAAATAATTTTTTGCAAACATCCCTGAATTGTAGACAACTCAAGGCCTTTTGATTTTGGTGAAGATCGGTTAAGAGAAAGGGGTAGTTTACCTGCAACATTTTATGTTTTAACAAGAGTAATTTTTTCTATGACAAACGATAACTTCCGTAAAGTCAAATAGAATCAAATATTTTTTGCATATATCCTTGAATTATAAAGCACTCAAGGCCTGTTGATTTTGGTGAAGATCGGTTAAGGGAAAGGGGTAGTTTACCTGCAACATTTTATGTTTTAACAAGGGTATTTTTTTCTATGACGAACGATAGCTGCCGCACATTCAAACAGAATAAAATAACTCTTTGCATTTTTGCCTGAGTTGTAGAGGACTCAAGGCACATTGATTTTGGTGAAGATCGGTTACGAGGAAAGGGTAGTTTACCTGAAACGTTTTACGTTTTAACAAGAGTAAAGTACTTAATTTTGTATTCTGATAAGAAGATCATAATAATACACTGTAGAAATGTAGATGAAATATCTATAAATGAAGAGGCTAGTTGAACGGGGTGGGGGTAATTTTCTAATGAAAATTATAGTTGAAGTGGGAGGGGATAATTTTTTATATGTGTACTACCTTATCGGCAACAAAGAAGTAGTTTGTTGTTAAAATTCCTTCCCGGGCTGTTTGGCCGTAGTCCAATGTTTTCTGCAAAACCAGACGTTTTGGCAGTGCCATCGACTGCCATAATAAGTGAAAATCGAGTGCGATAACTCGAGGGGGTATACGTTAGTGACCACAGTACTGTGGTTAAGGCTGAAGCAATAAGTAGAAAGAAGTAGTTTCTATGGAAATATTTCATTTCGAAAATGACTTTAAATATAAATCTTAGAACATGGAAGTCATGTATAGTTCTCTATACCGATATTAAGTTTTCGGCGAATAAATTTATAACATCAATACAAAAAATTACCTCCTCCCCCTTCAACTACCCTTTTCATATATTGCAACGTTACAACAATTATACAAATATATTATCATGTACTCAACGCAACTATAAAGTGTATTACACCGGCCAGGTCGCAGGATTTTTTTCTCGTTGCGTCAAGTATATGTAGTTGCACAATAATTAAATTATTTTAAAAGAGGAGTGAGATGTTGTTGACATGAAATAATTAATTAAAACCGTTTCAAAATAATCATTCTACGATTTACTAATTAATAGAAAAATATTTAAATATTAAAATTCCAAATATTAGACAAATAAATATCACTTTATATCACTTTTATAAGCTTTACAAATATACTGTAACCTGCTATGCTATTCATAACATACAACAAAAATAAACACATATATAATCTTAATAGCTAAACAAACATGTTAAACAAGTTATTTAAATTCTTTTTATTTTTGTTTGTCTGAAGTTTACTCAATTTTTAAATAATTATAGCAACTCATTTACAAACAAAATACTATTAAAACTCAAGAATGAATTTATTGTTGCTATAAACAAAATAAAAATAATCTACCATTTACTTCCAATCTATTATTTATTTCTACTGACACCCAAAAATACAACAAAAGATTGGTATTTATTTTCTAAATTTTGTTGTTAAATTAAATTCTCTTATTTCTAATATTTAACTTACTAATTTTAATTATTTAATGTTTATAGTTCAGTTCTTTTTAAGAGCTCTTTTCACAATAAAAATAATATAATTGTTTTGTTATCACCTGCATATATCTGCCGTTACCGTTGCGCGCGCGCGCGCGCGTGCGTGTGTCCAGAATCCTGAGAGTGTGATGATGATGAGAATTATTCTGATGCTGTGTTCGTTGTCTCTAAGGGTTGTTGTTGGTGATGCTCCAGAATTCCTCCTTACGTCTTGGTGTGAGTGTGGTACAGTGTGTGTGTCCTGGTCTATCTGCAAACGGGCAGCGTGACGTCGTGTGTAGATTTCTTGAGTCTGAGTGTCTGATCGCCCAAAGTTGCCAGTGGTATTTATACTGGAGGCGATTTGACACGTTCAGGACTGTTTTCGACATGTCAGATATTGTCATTTCGTGCAAAGCGTCCTTTTACTTACAATCACTTTTTGGTTCATTATCGCGATTACGTAAACATACTCGTAGCATGAGCGATATCATTGTTTGCGTTAACTTTTTTTCTGGTCACTCACATATACCACACATATTAATTACTATTCAATTGCACTAGTAATTAATATTAAATTAATAGCGTCTTTAATATTGCACATTTGGCAATATTTTTGTATCGCCATATTCATTAAAAATTCCTTTATGTAATGGTGTCTTTATAATTGGGGTAAGTCTTTGTTTACAGGTTTAAAACGTATTAATTAGTTTATTTTAATCCTGTTAAAACCTGATTACAGCCGTACGCATCACCGCATCTTTTCGTTCACACCAGGTCGGAACTGGCTCACCCACACACGCACACAAACGCTTTATTGTTAACTATCGAAGCAGGTGCACTTTCGACAGGCCAGAGCCTGCATTTTCCCGCACAAAATTGTATAAAACTGTTCGTCTTATTATTTTGTACACTAACTATTTATAAAACATACCGCCCTGGGCAAATATATGTATTGTTGCAATATAGATATTTCATCTACCTTTCTACTGTGGATTATTATGACCTTCTTTTCAGGATACCACAGAGTATTAAAGTAAACTAATTTATACGTTTTAAACCTGTAAATAAAGACTTACCCCAATTATAAAGACACCACTACATAAAGGAATTTTTAATGAATATGTCGATATAAAAATTATTGCCAAATGTGCAATATTAAAGACGCTATTAATTTAATATTAATTACTAGTGCAATTGAATAGTAATTAATATGTGTGGTATATGTGAGTGACCAGAAAAAAAGTTAACGCAAACAATGATATCGCTCATGCTACGAGTATGTTTACGTAATCGCGATAATGAACCAAAAAGTGATTGTAAGTAAAAGGACGCTTTGCACGAAATGACAATATCTGACATGTCGAAAACAGTCCTGAACGTGTCAAATCGCCTCCAGTATAAATACCACTGGCAACTTTGGGCGATCAGACACTCAGACTCAAGAAATCTACACACGACGTCACGCTGCCCGTTTGCAGATAGACCAGGACACACACACTGTACCACACTCACACCAAGACGTAAGGAGGAATTCTGGAGCATCACCAACAACAACCCTTAGAGACAACGAACACAGCATCAGAATAATTCTCATCATCATCACACTCTCAGGATTCTGGACACACGCACGCGCGCGCGCGCGCGCAACGGTAACGGCAGATATATGCAGGTGATAACAAAACAATTATATTATTTTTATTGTGAAAAGAGCTCTTAAAAAGAACTGAACTATAAACATTAAATAATTAAAGTTAGTAAGTTAAATATTAGAAATAAGAGAATTTAATTTAACAACAAAATTTAGAAAATAAATACCAATCTTTTGTTGTATTTTTTGGGTGTCAGTAGAAATAAATAATAGATTGGAAGTAAATGGTAGATTATTTTTATTTTGTTTATAGCAACAATAAATTCATTCTTGAGTTTTAATAGTATTTTGTTTGTAAATGAGTTGCTATAATTATTTAAAAATTGAGTTAACTTCAGACAAACAAAAATAAAAAGAATTTAAATAACTTGTTTAACATGTTTGTTTAGCTATTAAGATTATATATGTGTTTATTTTTGTTGTATGTTATGAATAGCATAGCAGGTTACAGTATATTTGTAAAGCTTATAAAAGTGATATAAAGTGATATTTATTTGTCTAATATTTGGAATTTTAATATTTAAATATTTTTCTGTTAATTAATAAATCGTAGATTGATTATTTTGAAACGGTTTTAATTAATTATTTCATGTCAACAACATCTCACACCTCTTTAAAAATAATTTAATTATTGTGCAACTACATATACTTGACGCAACGAGAAAAAAAATCCTGCGACCTGGTCGGTGTAATACACTTTATAGTTGCGTTGAGTACATGATAATATATTTGTATAATTGTTGTAACGTTGCAATATATGAAAAGGGTAGTTGAAGGGGGAGGAGGTAATTTTTTGTATTGATGTTATAAATTTATTCGCCGAAAACTTAATATCGGTATAGAGAACTATACATGACTTCCATGTTCTAAGATTTATATTTAAAGTCATTTTCGAAATGAAATATTTCCATAGAAACTACTTCTTTCTACTTATTGCTTCAGCCTTAACCACAGTACTGTGGTCACTAACGTATACCCCCTCGAGTTATCGCACTCGATTTTCACTTATTATGGCAGTCGATGGCACTGCCAAAACGTCTGGTTTTGCAGAAAACATTGGACTACGGCCAAACAGCCCGGGAAGGAATTTTAACAACAAACTACTTCTTTGTTGCCGATAAGGTAGTACACATATAAAAACTTATCCCCTCCCACTTCAACTATAATTTTCATTAGAAAATTACCCCCACCCCGTTCAACTAGCCTCTTCATTTATAGATATTTCATCTACATTTCTACAGTGTATTATTATGATCTTCTTATCAGAATACAAAATTAAGTACTTTACTCTTGTTAAAACGTAAAACGTTTCAGGTAAACTACCCTTTCCTCGTAACCGATCTTCACCAAAATCAATGTGCCTTGAGTCCTCTACAACTCAGGCAAAAATGCAAAGAGTTATTTTATTCTGTTTGAATGTGCGGCAGTTATCGTTCGCCATAGAAAAAATTCTACACACAGACACAAACACGCTTTCGGAAAATGACTTTTCTTCATGTTTTGAGGGTAGTACAATCAGAATCTGCCCTTATCTCGAACACGACTTTTTTCGCGATCACCATACTTCCATTTCCTTACGGAACATGGAAGTAAAAGAAATTGCGCTGTTTGAATGTTTTGGTATATTCAGAGCATTACTATGGATCTTTAGGCATAGAAATATGCAAGTTTTGGATCGCAATTTCATGTTTGTTTCTATCTATCTGAGTTTGACTATCTATGTGCGCCGTATGTATAACGTAATTTACAGACCGTACTATCTTTATGAATTTCTGATTTCTTGTAAACGTCAGAGAAGTGTCTCTCCATGTACTGAGTTATTACAGGTAGTATTTCCTTCATAATAGGGACTACCGATACTATAGATATGACAACCTTTGAGCAAGTGATTTTGCCCTGGTTGTCTGGACACACAAGGTTTTTCGCATCGAAGCAGCTAACTTTTTTCCAGGGTACGTACTTTATAACTAACTACCTCTTGCTATAAATTAGGCAGTTGCGTGATTAGATGAAAGTTGATCACTGCTGTAGGTTCAGCATAGCAGTCATCTCCATAAACAGACTTCCCATAGAAGCATATCTTGAACCGAACACATGTTGATGCAGTGTGCTCGAAACGTAAGCACTGAAAACACTGCATTGGATGCGGGATGAAAGCTCTTATACTCAGCCTATTGCTGGTTTTAGGAAGCCGTAAATGCTTCTCTTATCTTTTCCGGCACAGTTGTTCTGTTGACGGTTAGGATGTTGGCCCCTTGCACCGTTACCTGTGACATACAATAACACCTTGTAGAGCAAGTTCCGTTGTAATTTCCTCCACTATGAAGTTAAGTAGGTCTCTGCACACTACAACCATAATTTGTGGTGTTCAGATTGGAATGAGGTACGACCTCTATAGTGATATTCCCTATCTTCTGCAGCTTGATCAGCTTTGAATCCTGTTGATCGTCCACGAGTAATCCATCTGCGGTGTTTCTGATATCCTATACGGCTGAGCCAACGCAACCGGTTACAGACTTTCTGTCAGGGAGGGACTCACTTTCGTGAAGTAACCAGATACTTTGGCGCCGCTGCCACACTGACGATGTCAGAAATTTTCTAGCATCGACCAAAGAGTAATGCCTCTACCTCTTCACCCTCCGAGGATAGCTTTTTTATGGACGAGGGTCCATAAGTAGCTTTTTTATTACTTTGGAAAACTAGCACACGAGTTCCACGAGTACCAGGGAAACAAACAGACCACCGCGGCAGAGCGCTTGAATATGGCAGCTAAAATTTAATAATATAATACGGTGTGTCCTGATGCCCTGCGACCATCGGTCGCGACTCACTAACGTATAGCCACCCACCAGTTGACACGATCGGCCCTACCGTGAGTTACGCTGTGTTTTCAAGCGGTACACACAACCTTGTCAAAACTCTCCCACCTGACCTGTTCGCCAGCTAAAGAGTGACAGCTGTTGCCCTCCCCGGACGAGGCTAAGATGTTGTAGGATCAGGCGTAGGTCGGATCTCTGGGGAGAATTTATTAGGCCTATTATTATTATTATTATTATTATTATTGTTGTTATTATTATTATTACTACTATTACTATTACTATTATTATTATTTGCTGGCAGCCCCTCACTCTACTTGCCTTGTGAAACGTTGGTAGATTGGTAGGGACACGTATATTACTCGCAAACTCGAAAGGGAGAGAAATATCAAGAATTCAAGCTACGGAAATAAAATGTTTGCGACCCATAGCTGGGTACACAAAATTAGATATGAAAAGAAACAATCAGAAAAGAGAGGAACTGAAAATTGAAGCAGTAAACGGAATCATCAATAAATATAGAGAAAGCTGGAAACAACACATTAGCAGAATGGGCAGTGACAGATTCCCCGAGGTAGCCTTATTGTATCAGCCGAAAGGGAAGAGAAGCCTGGGAAGACCCAAGAAGAGATGGTCCGACCAGTTTGTAGCCGGAACAGACTAAACAGTCTGAGCTGTGAAGAAGAAGAAGAAGAAGAAGATTATTTTTTGCCTTTTTTCCATCAAAAAAATGCTTCATGATTAATCATAACGTCAATTAAAAATGAATACTACGAACCGCATTCCAATAAATCGCAACTCAAACTGAAACTGAACGTCGCTGAGTACCTTGTATTTATACCCCGCCGAAATACCAGAATATTCCTAACTGCGCGTCAAGAATGCTACCAGAAAACACCAGAACATAATTGGTTGCGCCCTTACACACAGCAGACGCGGCCCGGTGAGTCCGGGACAATCTCGCAACCCATGTCGAGAATCACGTACCCACATACATTACAGCCGGATTCCACTGGATCGTTCGAGAAACACGTAGATTGTTCTGTAATGTAACAATATTATAATATTTAATTCTAAACATTTCATAATGACAGTATCGCTTCCTATGATAATAATGTGGCAGCAATGTATTAAAATGTAAACTAGGTCGTCAGCCATTGTTTTATCAGTCTTTTTCAAGACGAATTGAATATAAGATGTCTTAATACGTTAATGCTCCACGTTTTTAACAAACGAAATTTCAATGAGTGGTGCTAACGTGTTCTACAAGATACAAAGCAAGGAACAGAAAATATTGAAAGTAATCTGATGAAATTCCAGGCACAGCTGCTACTGTGGTGATGATATCCACTTTGTGGAATTATCAAAAAAAAAGTAGTTTACTGAATTAAAAATATCGCATTAGTCGAATATCGTAAACTTGATTGAAACAAGTGACAGATACGTTGTGATCTCTTAAACCAATGAGAAGCCTATATGAATTGGATTAAGAAACATCATGATTTAAGGTAAAATATTTAACTTTTGATTTTGCCGTGAGATCAGAAGAAGCGGAGCTCTAACCTGAAGACGTTAAAGAAAGAACTCTCCTCTTAACGAACTGTCAAGGAGATTGTGTAACGAAAAGGAATTTCTGAGCAAGCCCCAACCTGCGACTTGATGGATATAACTAGACGTGTTGAAACGATGATAGCTGTTCACTATTACGTTTTTGGTTAAGTATATAATTAAACAGTACTGCGTAAACAGACATTTTTCAATTATTTCATAACCTGTATTTTAAGAAACCCCTGTATTATTCTGTCAAAATAGCATTTGCTTTTGAACAAGTTAGGTTTTTATAATTTTTGTTGTTTTCGTCACTGCTTTATTCCTCTAGCGGTCACGGCATCAATCTCATAACCACCGTTGACAGCTGACTTCTCAGATCTGACTAGCCGTGGCTGAATTCGTACACAAACGCTGAGTCAGTATTTAACTAGCCTAGTGTTACGCCCGTGGCGAAGATCAGTTGACCCAAATACCGGGCATAGATTTGACATCAGAAACGTGTTCTTTACTGTTTACAAATATTTACAAAGCGTGTCCAAATGAGTTTCACAACTTTGAAATAAATAAAGTGAATTTTAATTCTCATTTTAGCAATACGTTAAATGTAGCCTTTTGATTTTTTTAAAAAGTATTCCAAATAAACATGTCTTACAGTACGTTTGTGGTGTGCGCGCGCGCGTGTGTTATTGTTATTGTTATTATTATTATTATTATTATTATTATTATTATTATTATTATTATTATTATTATTATTGTGGCTGTTATTGTTGTTGTATAGCAAAACTGTTATTCTCAATTAAATGTTAAATGATCGTTCGAACCGTACAGTTATGCAACATTTTTGTTTCTCGTAAAATATTTGTTGTTGTTACTTTAATATTTTATATTTTTAATGTTTAATATTATATTTATATTGAAAGCATTCTGTACATGTAAATTTAATATACATTTTGTATACGGTGTGTGTGTGTGTGTGTGTTTTATACTTAGGAGATTTGGGTTCAGGTTCTTTAGATGTTTCGGTTCAATACGGTTTAACACAGCAGATAATATGGCCTAGGCCGCTATTACATAATTCACCCAGAAATGACGACAGCTCACAGTCTGGCTGCGTTTTCTCATTAACGTTTACGTCTCTCAGGTAGACTCAAACTCATGATCTCGTTGTGGATTCTACCCCGATGACCACTGTGACAGTCTCCATTATACGGTATGTAAGAACTGTTTCTCCTTAGTGTCTTTATGGAGCATGTTGCTTCGAATAAACAGATGTGAAAGTGGATATTTTGTTACTTCAGAGCCGTAGGGCTTTTGCTTCCTGTGCTCTTCTAGGAATAAACCTTTGCAATCCAACAAAAATATAATTAGGGAATAGTTTGTACGCGTCGCAAAAAAATTTGAGATAGTAGGAAGGAGTATTGTAATTTTATAGTAATCCCAGTCAAATAGGGACTTATCTTCATTTCCGTAAGTATTATACACGTAAATGACAATGGCCAAGAGTTTATAGATAGTAGACAATGGGCCTTAAACAGACGACATATGGGAAGGAAGACCAAGAAACGGTAAGTTTCGGATGAATTTACCGTTAAAAGACGCTTTATGGAATACTGGACAGATTCTGAAACCAGTTCAGTAAGAAATCAGTACCAGTTCAGTAGGCCCTACAGCTCATGTGATCAGCGTAGCGTTGATTAAATTTTATTGTATCTAAGTTCAAACTAGTGAAACTTTTTTCATTTTACCTGGAAAAATGAAATTTGACTTACGATGAATACTGTAACGTTACATAACCCAGTCCCAAAAATGATAACTTAATTACCCCACCATAAAGGTCAGAAATGGGTATAATATACCTAGCTATAAATTGCTTTATATCACAAAACATTATAAACTATATTTAATTGATTTAAAGTGTACCAAGTGAGTTATAGTGTACCCAGTGAGTAAATAAGTGACTTTGAAGGGAGCATCTCACAGACTTATGCTGTAGATATAGAAACAATAGATTATAATAGTAGACTGTATTGCTACTAACTAATTATGTGTTTTGTTTAAATATTGTATGATTTGTATTGTGTAGGTAACTAAAATTTAGTACCTAGGTTTAATTTTATATTTAATAGGATAATTATGTTTGAATATAAGATAACCCAGGGTTAAAAATAAAAGAGTTAAATATAAAATAATAATAAAAAATAAAATAATACTGTATGAGTAAAATGGCAGAAGAAAATAGTGCAGTGTAAGGATACTATAAGAAATTAATAAATAATATATAAATTCAATTAAAGGAAATAATAATATTAAAGACCTATATCTAAGGTTATGAGAAAATAAACGGAAAACCCTTATATAAATCAAATTGGATAATAAACCAAAGTTAAAAAGAATTAATTTTCTATAAATAAGAAATAAATTTATAATAATTAAAAACGGCCTATATACTCAAAAGTAGATAGAAGCACCAATAAAAAATTATATAAAAATTATTCGTTACTAAGAGTAACCGGGTAACAACATATGAATTAATTGTTAAAACGATTGGAAACCGTTCGGTTGAGAAAAAGTAATGTCACAAAAATTTTATTAAAACCATTTAAAACTTTCGGAAACCGTGCCAAAATGGAATAAAAATGGACTCACAGTATCCACCTTATGTTCAAACTCCTTCAGATATCAAATATAACGTGCTTTACCCGATAAAAAAGTGAAATAACCAATTCCAAGATCTGGCCTAGCTGAACCGCACTTCGAGTTTTTTAGCGAGATTGTATCTTATGGACATTCAACGAAATTACAAAACAACTAGAACTACAACACTAGAAACAGCTCCATTCAAGTAAAAACTTCGAGGTAAGAGGTAATATAAACGTTATTAATCATTATTAACCAAGAAAACCTCATATCAAATCGTTGTGCAGTTACAATATTTCGTAAATGATTCCATGTGTATAATAAAGAAATAATCTGCACTCTTGCGGACAAATCCGGAACTACATACTACGAAATAAACCAAAAATTCGAAATTTATTATTTTTATCTTGTAAAGCGTAGTATATAATTATTCATTTCTGACCGTCTCATAACACAAAGAACTTACCCTTAACCCTGGGGAAATTAATAAAATGAATTATATGTTGTTTAATGTCTAATCAAGGATAAAATTATAAAATCATAAAAAATATATTTTATGATAATTCAAATGTTTAGCTAACTGAATCGATCCAATGTATTATTGACTGAAAAGATCAATTATAATATTTGTATACTGGAAGAAGAGGAAATCAGTGTATTATACAAATAAATACTCTGAATATGTTATGTTAAATAATCAAACGTGTATTCTTTATTGTAGAGGGTAGTTGTTGTAGATTTTCAGTAAGCCAAGAAGAGGACTATCCACCGGGGAGCATTACCGAACAGTGGTGTTTGGTTAACCTAACATTTTGAGGTTGATGTCAAAATCAGCTGATCTTATAAACAGCGAATTTTTAAAAATAAGAAATTGTATAATCTGGGTGTAACAAAATTGTTCTTACTCTCTCTTCTAACTAAGATTAAACAACTTCCTTAATCTCTACCAAATCGCACACACTCGATTTCTGTTTCGTTTGGTAAACTTCAAATCCGATTGATTTGAACATTAATAATTATAATTCATAAGTGACGATCGCAAAAAGGTACTCTGACCGCTCCGAGACTTTCAAAAGACGGACGTCACACACCTTCTTTAAGATTACGTTACAAAATGACGTACTAACGTGGGGCTTAATTAGGAAAGCGTAACAAATAATAAGATACTTTCACGAGATACTCGCGAATGTTACAATATTGATTTTCGTGAATACCCCACGGCAAACTACACGGTTTACCAATAATCAGTAATATAAAACAACGAATTAACGAAATGGCTGAACCGCAAAAGGGATTTGATCTTGAGTTTATGTTTAAAAGTCTCCAGGAACAAATGCAACAGAATAGTGAGGAATTTAAAGCTGAATTAGCGAAAAATAATGAAGAATTAAAGCTGAATTCAATGACTTTAAACAACAATTAACTACAAAACGCGAATAAACTATTACCAAGATGGAAGTATTAGAAACTAGAGTAGAACAATCACTGAATGAACACGCTTTAAAAATCGAGAATAAATTTAAAGAACATAAAGCAGAATGGTCGAAAGACTTAAAAGACAGTGTGAAACAATTACCTGAACAATGGAATCAGAAGTTTAGAGTATCAAAGCAGGAGCAGGATATGAAAATAAAAGCAGTCAATGAACAAGTCCATGAAACATCAATAAGACACAGGAGTTGGAAGCCCCAGAACGACGATGTTGGAAACTACCGAAGTAGAGTCTACTAAAACCACAAAAAAATATTCAAGTGAAATAAATACACTAAAGAAAAATCTACGTGGAGAAGTACAACGTCTGAAAACGGAAATGAAGAGAAGACCAACGCAGGTGATGATGTATACAACACATATTGATTAAAGGACGAAATTGTTAGCGTTCAAAGGATTAAAGAAGGACAATCCGATTGAATTCTTACTGAACTGTGAACGAGAAATGGAGTTAATAGGTAATGCTATAATTGACAAAGAGAAAATTGACTTTATTAGTAAACATTTCCAAGATTCTGCTGCAAGATGGTACACAATTATATTTTACCTTGAAAAATTAAATTTGGCTTACGATGAATATTAAATCCATGGAGATCACAGCCGAAAAAACTGACAATGCTTCGTGTTATATCCATTAAGTCATGTGGCCAGATAGTTTCTTCAGACTTGTACGTGATACTGTTATGTAGTGTTAAGTGTCTAAAGTGTTAATTACATTGTAGAATTCCAGAGAAACAAGGGTCACAAGTAATATGTGGAGTGCAGAAATAAAATTAGAGGAGACTATGCATGGAGTTATTAAAGGCAAAATTAGAAGTAAACAAATATTGACGTTAATCGAGAAATATTACAAGAAAAGTCCATATAGTCCCAGTAGGTATTACAGTACAAACAAGAAATTGCATTTACAACCCCCCCCACACACACACACACACACACACACACTGGAAACACTCGCGTTTAAAACCTGATTCTGTAAAGTACTGGAGGGAGAAACATTAAAATGCAAAAGGCACCGGAATAGGTTACGTGAACCTAACACTTCAGGAGCCCAAATGCTCTTCACTAATGTACTGTGAAGTGATGTCGTGAACTCTGAACATAATACTGGAGTGAATTATTAAACGCTAAATAAATCGATGTTCACAGTATTTATTAGCACGCCTAAAATATACCAAAAGCGTATTTCGTATACAACATAAACAAATAATGTATGTATATTTATTCTTTTTTACATAAATTACCAACACGATCTGTACACAATAGACTGTCGCAGTCACTAAATCGGTAAATTACAACATCGCAACACAATTACAAATGTGACGGTTAAACACTTGCACTAATACAGCACTTTGATCGATGTAAAACAATTCATAGAAATGAACGAATTTAAAGCCCTGCACTGAGGCCTAACGTAGACTAAAAATTTTAGATATTTCTGCACTAATCGGGAGTCTTCAAATATCTGCGAGCGCGTGCTAAACAGTATTGGAATGTCGTATCTCCTTTTCTATACGTTTCACGTACACAGCTAACTTATCACCGCCAACTTCTTTTCACGTACGAGAGTTTTGTAGACAAATCCTCGGTTGCGATATGTGTATATGGCTCGTAACTTATAAAACGATTGTTCGCGTCCTTAAACGAGTTAATCGTCAACATTCATGCCCAATTCTTGATAAAAGTTACGTATCCTGATACATCACACAGACTTTACAAATTTTTGAAACGCGAGAATATCGCGTAAGAGTGAATTCCTCATTTTATAAGGCAATGTCCAATTCCTAAGCCGATAGGTTTTCCTAATATATATGGCATGACCTACAAGACGAGACTGCCGCTCAAGGTTCGGTTGGAGATAATTGCCTTATTTTCAAACCACAATCGCGTTCATTAATAACTCTGCTAACTAAGCGAGCCGAGGGCGTAGAACTCTGCATGCGAATCGATTTCAGACCGAGATGAGTTGCGGTTTTACAAACGACTCTGGATCGTATTTTTTTTTCATATTTGAAAAAAAGAATTGAGAAGGTCGTCTATAATGGACAGCGACATTCCCACGATAAGCTGTGTCCATATGCTTTAGCGATCGGACCGGAGGGCAAATCCTTGACAGCACAAACACTTTATTATTTGAAGTTTAGATGAAACTTCATTTAATATTAACTTAGTCCGGTCGCTTTTTGAGACGGTCCCTAAATAACTGAAAATAATAAAAAGATTTAAGCCTAAGACATACTTTTTTTTAGGAAAGCTTTTGTTCCGTTTGATGATCACTTCACTTTTGTATTATATACAAAAGGCACTCTGTGTGTGTGTGTGTGTGTGTGTGTGTGTGTGTGTGTGTGTGTGTGTGTGTGTGTGTGTGTGTGTGTGTGTGTGTGTGTGTGTGTGTGTGTGTGTGTGTGTGTGTGTGTGTGTGTGTGTGTGTGTGTGTGTGTGTGTGTGTGTGTGTGTGTGTGTGTGTGTGTGTGTGTGTGTGTGTGTGTGTGTGTGTGTGTGTGTGTCTTTTGTGTAGCTCTGTGTGTACTCTGTAAGTTACAAAAACAAATATCAAAGTATATTTCTTAAAAATAAAATAAATTTGGAAAAAAATAAATACAGAAATAGTTAAATGGGCCATGATTTCTTCCCAAACGAAAAGGCCTATGTATTTGCTTTAGTAAGTCTTTGTTTGGAACAGTGTTTGTTCCTTAGAATTAAATAATGTTTTATACCCATTATAAGTTTAGTGTACTGTTATCGTAATCTCAGCAGAAGGATTCGTTGTCGCCTTCGAACATATTCGTCTAAGTTGGACATGCCTACTCAATGAAGTTCCAAACAATATCAACACATCGTGTATGGTTTTTGAGGTTGGGCCAGTTTGTCACGTCGTGTACTTTAACACATCCTTACGTATACCCGCTACTGAGGACTTCCTTTTGAAATAGATGTCAGTTCTTCCGACTCAGCTTCAGTTGCGCATCGCAAATCTGGTTACAATCTCCTTGAGGCTTTGTAGGCGTTTCTTGTGTGACCGGCCAATAAAAAAGTATACAAGGCAGGATTTCCATATAAGGCTCTACAAATCAGATCCATGTGTCTTTCAAAAGTGGTTAGTGGATTCCACAGACTTTTGAAATAAAAGTTCCCACTTCGGCTCGCTAAAACTAACTTTTCCTTATCATCTTGTAACCTCTACCTATACCGTCCTTCAGATCCAAAACAAAATACCGTTCCGGATAGTGTGTCAAGCGAAATAATGTGTAGGGCAGGGGTCTCCAAACTTTTTCACTTGAGGACCGAATCAAAAAAATCTTGTAAATCACGCGGGTCAGCTATATATTGTAAACTTATTTTTTTTAAGTTTGTGAAATAATCAAGTTAACGAAATAGGTATTAAATAAAAATTAAGCAGACTTATCCAAGAAAAACAACTTCATTTATTCAAAATAATGTAAATAAAAGTAAGGAAAAAATAACGTTCAAAGATACTTCTTATGTATTATTTTTTGGCTTTCTTATGTACGGTATGGGATGTGTGGAGTTCCTTCTGACACATAATGTCTGTCCGTTTTGGGTCAAATTTGATTCTCCTATGACTAGAATGGATTTCAAGTGTTCGTCTGACAAGTTAACCCTGTACTTTGATTTTATACTTATTTCTTGGTTAGTTATTTAGTAAACTGTTATAATATTTGAAGTATTTTGACGATCTATTTAAAAACTGCACGCATCATCGGCCGGGTTGCCGCGGGCCGTAGTTTGGAGACCCCTCGTGTAGGGTGTCGTCTTTTTCATTTCGCAGTCTACACTAAACGCCGCCCAGTGTCCTTCATTGCTTGGAGAAGACCAAGCTCTCGTCATTAGCACTTGAGACTTAAAAAAAATGTTAAAAATGTATTAATCTGCACCAAAGCCGGGATGACGATGAGCTTAATGTTCTCATTACGATAGTCCACTGTAACAGTGTGAGATGTTACTTCCCTATAGCAATTATACGTCACTGCGGTTAGATGCAAACCACACATACAGTTCTCTTTGACAAGTGAGGAGTTATTCACGCTCTAGTAACTCCCTTATAGTGGAACTGCGTACGAGTTACGTATGTACCAGTGTTTTGTTTACGGTACTATGTCGAGCAACTTGTACTGTTTACATCGTGTATTATTCTGTTTCTTCAAATACCTGTATTCACACTAATCGTGATTTCATAACATCTGACCAGTATACTTTTCTCTCTTCCTGTTTGTTCTTTGTATTTTTGCTATTCATAATAATTATATGTCTGTTATTTCTTCTTCTCCTTCTCTTTATGATGTAATATCTTAGTTTATTTGTATGCATATATCTTATTCTAAGTGAATTTGTGTCCCACTCACCCTTGTGTTCGTTCTTTTACGTGTGTGTTTCAGTGTACTATCCTAATGTTGATAATGTTTACTCTTAAGACAAGTTTAAAATCTATTACACTATAATTCATGTCTTCTGTCCTCTATCTTGTTTATCATAACGCTGGACAGCATGTTGCGAGAGGCAACATATAGAAAACGGGGGATTCAGTGGGGCTTAAATAGCCCTTTGGAGGAACATGATTATGCGGATGACCTGTGCCTTCTTTCAGAAAGCGTACGAGACACGGAAATTAAATTGAACGATCTGAAAATAGAAGCCAAACAAGTAACCCTATAGATAAATAACAAAAAAAAAACAAGGAAATGCGCATTAACCGTAGAAATAATTCTGATTTGATACTAGACGGAAGAGTTATAGAAAGGGTTGAAGAATTTTGCTATCTGGATAGTATGATTAGTCAGGATGGAGGTGCTCTTAGGAATGTGATAAGTCGTATAAATAAAGCAAAAGGAGTATTTGCACAGTTAAGACCAGTATGGAGATCGCCCCATATACACAGGAAGACAAAACTCAGAATATTTGACTCAAAGTCAAATCGGTGATACTCACCCTGACCGGTGATCTGTCCCCGGCCGTCCCCCCCCCCACCGGGCGGGGGTGGCCCGGCCGGTGTGGTGGCCGGTGGCCGGTGACCGGTGATCGGTGAGCTGTCGGTGATCGGTGATGTGAGACCTGGAAAGTGACAAAGGACATTACCACAAGGTTATAGACTTTCATAAACCTTGCCTACGGTACACAATGAGAATTTGGTGGCCCAAGACTTTCTCGAACAGAGATATATGGGAGGCCACAAGTCAGAGTACCATCCTACTACTGATAAAGAGAAGAAAATGGAGGTGGATCGGTCACACCCTGAGAAGACCACCAGAAAATATCGCTAGACAGGCACTGAATTGGAATCTGCAAGGTAGCCGCAGACGTGGAAGGCCGAAGAACACCCGGAAGAGGACTATGGAAAGAGAGCTGTCAACAAGACATGGAGGGAGGTGAAGGCCCTGGCAATGGACACAACACGCTGGAGAAATTTCGTCGAGGGCCTATGTTCCACCTAGGAATTTAAGGACTTAAGACACTATAATTCACAACCAGCTTGCAAATTCGCGTTACTAAAACTTTAGCGCTTAATATGATTGAGTTACAGTTGTGTTTTAATCACACTGAACTTGACAGTGTGCGTTATATAATTAATAACTTGTGATTGGTTAAACCTATAACTGAAACAAATATTCGTTGAAGCTAATTAGTTATAGTTATAATCTAGATTGCGAGTTGTCTCTGTAAACGTCAGCTATATTGAGTATAGAGGTACCGACGCCGGTTTCCGTTGTCTGAAACAACAAAGTAATGCCCAATCTGTTATATTTTTGTATCCTTATGAAACTAAATTCATATAATTATCACTATCCACCCCTCTCTATGCTTTAATTAACAATCCAAATTTATTTAATATTATCACAATTTTCCGGCCTGTTAGGCCGTGGGCTAGGTTAATTAACAATTAATTCAATTCCTGGCCCGCACCATAAAATCAAGGTGCGTTTTCAGCCCCCAGGTCGACTCAGCCTGTTGAAAATGAGTACCTGGGATAACATTCTGGGGATAATAATGGGCGGCTGAAGCGTAGTGCTGGCCACACTGCCTTCCTTGTATGCCGTATGGCTCACATAAGACAGCCTACCCTGCCTGACTCCTAAGCTACTTCAGTGGTACACATGGGACCCATTATTATTATTATTATTATTATTATTATTAGTATTATTATTCATTCAATTTCTTAATTTAATTCTTTGGTTAATTTCCTAACAGCCCGGAAATTGTGATAATGTAAACACCGCCCTTGAAATCTTATGTTCACTTATGATCTCTTCTGAGATCATTGTATTTATCACGTAGTCACAGGCGTAGTTGTCGCACACGTTAACAACAATACTTTTAATAAACAACATTAACTAACATTATTGTTTGTTACTGAATATTAATTATTCATTAATATTAATTGTTAATTACGTATCATTAAAGCTACATACACAGAATCTCATCGACAAGGTTATCTGTTGATAAAATGTATATTGTGTGTGTGTGTGTGTGTGCGCGCGCGCGCGCACGTGAATCAATATGGCTGATAATGGGTAAACTTTTTGGTGCCCGAAACATGTTCCAAGCAAGAAAAACAATATATCTTGATTGAAAATTAGAAGTAAATGTTAAATAATAAACATAGCCTACTAAACACACAAAGAAAAGGACTGTAGCAAGAAGAGTTTGTATTATTCAAACACGTTTTGCTACAGTCTATTTCTTGATGCATATATAATTTATTTAATTTTATAAATTCTTTACCTTAAGATGTTTTATTCCCTTATTTGGAACATGTTTCGGGACGCTTTGTGTTCCCATCCTCAGCCTTCACAAGACTGAAAATTAGAAAGGATGGGAACACAAACCGTCCCGAAACATATTCCAAATAACGGAATAAAACATCTTGAGGTAAAGACTTTATAAAATAAAATAAAATATATATATTATACACACACACACACACACAACTTTCTAACTCGAGATAAATAATATAATTGTAGGTAAATACAATGCACATTTATAAATATTGGATTATAGCACAAAAGCTGGAACAAAGTTCGTGTATCATCTTCATGTACAGTATTAAATTGGGTCAGCCGTACTTGTTGATGAGTAGACTACAATGATGTCTGTAACTTGCCCAGCCGATGAAACAAACCACCACTCAGCAATTTGGGTCGACTCACAGTCTCGTTGGCAAACTATTAAACCTAAAAACCCACGACACCAAATTTAGAAGAGGATTCATTGACCACTATACAATCAGGGATCTCTCTCTCTCTCTCTCTCTCCACTAAATTTAAATTTACATAGTCCTTAGAATGCATACATTTCCACCGCAATGCAGTCGTGTATCGTGTGTGTCCTCTTAATGAAAGAAAATATTTTGAAGACATTGGTTTTTTTAACTTTTGTTAACAAAGATCTTTTGCATTTCCTTTCATATAAAGTATTTTGTAATAACAAAAAATTCTAGTTGAAACATTCTTCTTATAGGATTTTCAAAGGAACTAGTTGTGTAAATAGTAAATTACAGCTACAAAAGATAGGTCCTCATAATGTTACATTCACTCTACTGTAAGTTTTTGAGCGTTAAAGATTGAATGTTATTACTCTATCACTATTAGGCCTATTAGAGTCCACTAACGAACAGATTATATCAAGGTTAAAGTAAAGTTAAACATTTCTACTTACGAGTTACAATACAACCGTTTACTGTTCGCCTACAAAATATGCGATATAAATAACACATTCGTATACACTGCATCAGAACTGTTATATGTTAACTAAAGTGGTCGCCTGTAACAAACCGGTACCCAAGCAATTGGTCAAAGTGAGCGTGTTGGGAATTACAGGAACCAATAAAAAGGTGTCTTACTTTTATCGGATTACAATTTCTTCAGTTTATATTAAACGACAAGTGGCTGTTAGGAATTATTTGTTACACTTAAAACAAGTGTGCGCGTTTACTAGTCGTCCTCGTTACATATTCACAGTAGTAACAAACGACCGTTACTGAAACGACAGTTTTTTCAATTAAATGTTGCAATTTAACGGCTATTCATTTTTTCGTTTAGCCAGATAAAAATATTTTCCATAAGAGAGATAATTTTACTTTAACGTTTATCGTTTTAACGTACAATCTTATTATGCAGTTAACAGTGAATTAAAGTGAAAATTAATGTTATTGTCGGTAGCAAAGTATGGACGTTTCCTTTATAACGTCATCTACAGGGCTCCCGGTTTAATCCCTAACCCGAATGTTTTACACTTCACTGGACGGACTTATCGACTGCGCTCCAGGTAAATTTTGCGATTAGTTTTCACACACATACATTCACGTACATTCACATGCACTCTCTCCCTCCCCCTCTCTCGCTCTCCCTTCAGTATTCATTCGTTCATTCATTCATTCGTTTTTATAAGTGAATGTAGCAGCATAGAAAGAAAGTCACGTGTTCTTAAGTGTTATAAAAATTTCACGTTTAGAAAGACGACAAAGACATCGTAAGGCTACAGATGAAGGTGCACCAAGAAGACCTGTATGGCAGAAGACTTGAGGAGTCCAAAGCAGGAATCCTCGTAGACTAAGAATCCACAACCATTTTACGAGTGAATACCTGTGCCAAAGAGTTATTTTTAGTAGTATAAAGACGAAAGCAGAAAACGATTTCAAGGAACAAAACAGCGTTCCCAGAATCAACAAATTCAAACGAACGGACATTTCCTATGGAAATGAGAAAATGAAAATAAAAGCAGTAAAAGAAATAATAAAATTAAATAAAAACCAAACCAAAATGAATAAAGTAGAAACCAATATTTTTATTGCTTTCGGTCTAGAACCAGCATAAGGGGCTTAATGAAGGTTCTAATCCCACCTGGTAGACGCGTCCAATGGCGCATGGTAACCGCTTTGCTAATTTAGCGGAATGGCTGTTCGAGCCGGGATCTCGTACTGTGGTGTATAGCATAATCCCCTATCCAGCATATACAGATCTCCAGCATTATATTCATAAGGCGTCTAAACAGGGTTGTTACTACTACTGCGACGTCTCCTTCTTTTAGTCTTTTCTGATACTTATTAGGAATGTTTTAAGATATTTCAGATCGTTCAATCGTTACGTAAAAGTTTGTATTATTTTATATTTGTATTTATATTTCTGCACAAGGAATCAACAAATTTTGGCTATAGTTCACATCATTCCATTTTTAATGTGTCAACAAGCCCGGCGCTTGTACAATGTGCACGTACGCATGTAGGCTTGCCGCACCGCATTTGACGATTTCTCTCTAAGAGGCAACAAGCGCAGTCGATTTCATTAGAAGGCTAGAGGATTTTCGTTTCTCATATTTTATATATTTTTTTTTTACTTTTATGTGTTTTTATGAATAAGATTTACAAATAATATGTTAATATAAAAATTAATTACATAACCATAATGTCCAAATGCCAAAGTATTAAGTTTTAGCTTTTAAGCTTATATATGTTTCCGTAGATACTTATAATACTTTTCAGAAATATAACTGATAACAACGTGTAAAGTTTTTCGCAAACAAAGTCTACAAACATTTTGAAGATGGTAGAAAATTTATAAGGAGGCGTTAACATATATTAAAGATATCGAATTCGTATTTTGAATAAAATTTCACATAATTTGATCCCCCAGACTTCAACAATTTTTTCAAGCGTTTGACTTCTATTTTTAGCCGAGATACCCAAAACTTGAAAAATTGTAAAGTACTCAGTAAATTTTGATCTTAGTTAAAATTCACTTTAATCTTGCACCCGGTATGAATAATGCCCAGCATATATTTTAAATGTTTTTCAAAATGTGTTCAAAAATTTTTAATTCTAAAACTGAACACTACATTCTGATTTTTATTTAAATTATCTGCAATCTCATACTGGCATCGATTTAAACATTTTTACAAACTTCTAATTTGTGTTTTGAACCCTGTTGCCCAAAATTTTGAAATGTTCAAAACTGAACATTATACTCAGATACAGACAAATGCCAAACGGTCGAGTCTGGCTTTTCTTGTTCAATACTTGTTCAATGCAACTGAGAACTTGTTCAATAACACGTACAAATAAAAAGTATGAAAACATCAATTTACAAAGTGAAATGTCGTTGTTTCGAGTTCATCTCAGGGTAGATCATTCACCCGCAGAGAGTCCAAGCAACCCGAATGAATATCAGTTGGGGAAGTTGAAGACTTTCTAGACGTAGTGCTAGCCACATTGCTATGGTGATGATGAAACAAGAAGAGTTAGAAGAAGAAACGTTAGAAAAGAGTCCTTAACTTACGGTGCTGATAGGACGGAATTTTCTTCTTGATTCTGAGAAACGTTTTTTCAAGTTGGAGACGAACCGCTCGTTCCAGTCAACTTCAACACGTTTCCCATCAGAATCATTGTGAAGGAACCATTACAATAAATATTGTAGCATCGGTCAATTAAAACATTTCTTTAGTTAAGAATACATTAACTTTAGATTTCTCTCTCCTCTGGCACTACACTCCCTGTATAACCCTCCTGACCTGCTCAATGATTCTCCTCCATTCTTATTTGTTCAGAGCCTTACTCCTCCAACCTGCCATTCGCATCTCCCTCAAATCTCCTTCCACATCTTCACACTATCTCCTACTCGGACGTCCTCTTCTCCTCACCTCCTCTGGCTTCCTTTTCAATGTCACTTTTGGGCCTCGATTATTTCTCATTTTCACCACGTGCCCCAACCATCTAAACCTTTGCGCCTTCACTGTTGCAACTATGTTCGCTTCTCCATAAAGGTTAACATTAGATTTATTGTGGTTTAATCCATTCTGCGTTTGCACAGTGTTATTTGTTAGAATAATTTGTTCTTCCAATATAAATGTGGAGGGGGGCACAGGCGGAATATAAATACATTGGAAGCGGAGTTAGTTTGGATTTGCGATTTGGTGTGCGTTATCGGAGTTGTTATCGTGTATTAACTTATTATATACGGACATCTGGAACTGTTCACTTAGTACGACACTGTTATATAAATGGTATTTTTTGCACGTTACATTCACATGTATTGAACAATATGTATACGAATGCCTTTGTTTATGTTAAACTGTAATTAATTTCTAAATACCGATTTCTATGTGCTCAACTTTTAATTTTTACTACTTAAACACGACTATAGTGCGACCGTTATAAGAATAGTATGGGAAATTACAACATTCACAATATATAGTACAAACAGTACAATTGCCTGCAACACTTTTGTTTAGCGAGCGAAAATAATTTCTATGCTGTCAAAAACAATAAATGATTACAATGGAAAATACATCAATTTTTCTTGGATTTCGTTGTCTTAAGTTGTTGTGTTAAGTTGTTGGATTAAGTTTTTTAATTAACAACCTCTGAAGAAGCTTTTTAAAAGTGAAAACCGGTTCAGGTTGTAAGGTAAAACTTTATGTTTTTACTCATAAAAAACTTTGTGTTCCGAGTCGTTAATGAAATAGTTATATTTAATTAATTTTTCGTTTCTTAGAACATTAATTTTACGCGTCAAGTAACAGAGCGGGGCTCTTACCGCTATTCTGATAATTAACATTAGTTAGGCAGCGCATTTCTATTTACTGACATATGTCTATCAGGTTTTCAGAGATTAACCGTTACTTATGTCCTGGCTACAAATGCGAATCTTAAACAATATACTATCTTATTGGTAAATATACGGCGATTGGCTCAGGTGGTTAAAGCATCGTGGTTTCACTTGTAAACTCAAGCGTCCACATACAGAATATAAAACGTAGACGGATGGGCTCATGTAACCTGTACACTCCTCTAATCTTCTGAGTAAAATTCAAGTACAGATTCGATAAAATCGTTAGTAAATCTAACAAATTTTTCCGTATAACTTAAGCATGCGAATATGTACGATGGTGATGTATATGTTAGCGTAACGAAAGAGGCGTTAAATATTTTATGGTGGATTCCATCTCAAAATCCCCCGGTTTGAACACCAAAACACTATTAAATTAATTTTTCATCGTGGATTTAAGGCCTAATCCATTTTTTTATGTCATTACTGATTACACTATTGATTGTATCGTTATGGCTTGAGTTGGACTAGTTAAATTAATAAATGATGTTAAAATTTGCCTCGTATCATTCCCATGACAGGATCGCTATAGAGAAGGCTACACGACTTTAGCTATACCGTATCCAAGCAAGACAATTAGCTCTGTCGCCCTTAATTTCGTAGCTTTTAAGGCAAGGTATCTATTGGAACTGGAAGACATTACGAAGTTTATAAGTAATATTCGACAGTAAATCATTCCATCGCATTTTTTATGTTGTGTGTAAGGAACCAGTTACTTGTACGCTTCCGTGTTACCCCCACGTATTGAATGAACGTTTCGTTTTCTGTTTGGCAGGTAGTCTAGAGAGGTAGCGAAGTGGGAAGTACAGACGCCCTGGCCCCCGCTTACGTAACCTTGAGCTACCTTGTGTGTTGCCAGATAAGTGGGTGGAGACGCATCACCCTGACCAGCCACTACCGAAGAAAATTATCAACGTCTTTTCCCGCTATAATAAAAAAAAAACATTTTTTTATCTTCATCATCGACGTTAGGCTATAATCCAACGTTTAGTTTTTCCTCCTTTACACTTCTTGGTGAACCAAGTCTTTACAGGTCATCAAATTCTCCTTCTTCCATCAACAGGTTTATCTTTTATCAACATTTTGGTTGCCTGAATGCCTCTGTTTTATATGTTCCTTCTAGTTTCTTATGTACCTCTATATTTCTTCAATTCTTCAATGAAACTAAACATCTTCAATTCTGGCTTGTGCCCTGACTTCCCTTCGTGTGAAGTTAGCTATAGCCAATTCTTCACTTTCTGTTCTTTTTCATTTGGTCATCATTAAGAGAATATACTTTTCTATACTTTTCATCCATGTTTTAATAGCCTTTAGTTTTTATTTTACCCAAAAATAGGATTTCATAAAACTCAAAACTCACACATATTTTCAAAATAACTTCACCGGCAATTATATTATTATATATGAACTTTGACTTCAAGATTTTGATAACATTTTTAATAGTATAATAGTTAATTATCAAGTAGATACTTAAGAAATACTTAATACTTGAACTGTCCTAAAAATCTTTTGGCAAACTTTATTTAGAAATTAATTTTAAAATCCGCCCATCTTAAGTTTAAACTCGGGCCAGTTCATCGAGATATTTGTGTGTTCTTTTCATGCAACAGTATTAATGGGAGCACACGCGTTTGTTAGACATTTAGAGCAAGCAATTATCGCTAATTTGCCGTCGCGTGAAAGCCGGTTTTAAAACATTCTTCTCGCCGTTTTTGTCAGAGTTGCTTAAATGCTGCTACGTTATGACATTCACTCTACGATAAACGCACCGTCTCCCTCATTATTCTGTACGTTTTTGCAATAGATTTCATGCAGGATGGACCATCTTTACTTAGACCTAACCAAAATTTTAAAGTTCTCCTATGTGTTGGGTCAAAGTTTCTTTGATCGCCTGGAATGGACAAGCCGACCGTTTCAGATTTTCTAGTACAAAACGTCCAGTAATATTCGCCTACAGGTTTTTTAAGCGAATTCTCGAATAGCCTTCTGTTCAATTATTTTAGGTTTTCAAACTTCACTTTTCGTAAGTCAAATGCTTACTTATTCTCCTGGTTTCCTTTTCGTTCTTTTGCCCCTCCATTCCTTCATATCCCGCACTCCACTTCCAATCACATAGCCAATTCTCATTTTCTTCAAACCCTCTTTCGCGTCCTGCAAACTTTCTACCGTTTACAATCCATATTTCCTTGAAAAATATTCGTGACTGGTATTTTATCCAACCACAGATGCCTTTGAGATTTGATAAAGCTTTATTTATAAACTGCGCTGTTTCCATAGTACTTGTAATTCTCCGCCGATCACCCGCATTATTCTTCTTATTACTTTCCTTTCAAAGGCCCTCAACGTGTTCACTTCGGCTATGGTCAAGATCCAGGTTGTTGAACCATAATATTATACCACTGGTCTTATTAGTGTCTTATATAGTTTCTGTTTATTACGTCTGGATAAATTTTTATAAACTTAATATTAGCATAATGTGCACCACTCTATTCCGTCAGTGTGTCGCATATTTCCTTGCACAATTTGTTCTCAGAATTCATCATTTAGCTCAAAATACTTGAATCTCACCCCATTTAATCCTAATATCACCAGTGTCCGAATCCTCCACACATCTCCTACTCTTTGTTGCTGATATCCTCGTATACTTAGTCTTTTCTTCATTGGTCTCGAATACTAACTTCCTCTTCTTCCTCACTTTTCAAAATTTCAAACTTTTCACTTTATTCCTTCAGATTTCTAACATTAAGTACCACACGATCATCATAGGCACTAATATTCTTCGTTTTTGAATGTTATTACCACTTCATTCAAAGCTTTAAGAACGCTTAAAGAAAGATACATTAGAAAATAGTTTCTCCCGCGTTGCTGTGATTCTACTGAAGCTACAATAATAAAAAGAATCTGATCGAAGGGAAACACAAAACATTTTAGGTAGACTCGGAACACAATCCAGACACACGCACGTACTTACAGACACAGTAGTTATGCGTTCTAGATTTAAACTGTTTGTAAAAATACTTACGAACGGGAACAGAAATAAATTAGATAGACAAAAGAACGAGAAGGAAAGAAAGAAAGGAAAAAGAAAAAGGTAGGGAGTGAACGACAGAAAGAGACTAGGATATCCATAAGTGAATCACACTTAATTAAAAACATGTCGGTAATTTTAATTAAACAAAAAGTGTGTCCCTGAGCTTCAGTGTACCCGCACCGCTGAAACGTGTTTCTCTCCTCCACCCAATCACAGCTGTTCAGTTAATTGTTCTAATGTTACTTTCCATATATATACACATGGTTAGACAGACTTGTTCATGCCACATTTGTGTTGGCTCTTATACGTATGACAGCTGTGCTATAGGTAGGCTCCTAGAGCCATCACGAACAATTTTAGACGCTGGGAGATTAGGCTCGAGATCAATTTCGGCAATTACTAGAATTTAACACATTTTTGATAAATAACTGCTTAAACGACAATGCAATCTTACACACTGATTCTTACGAACCTGCAATGTCATAAAGGTAAACACTAGGGATGGTTAGAGCAGCTATTTTCCGTATTGTAGCCCGTGTGATAAATAACTGCTTAAACGACAATGCAATCTTACATACTGATTCTTACGAACCTGCAACGTCATAAAGGTGAACACTAAGGATGGTTAGAGCAGCTATTTTCCGTTTGTATCCCGTGTGATAAATAACTGCTTAAACGACAATGCAATCTTACATACTGATTCTTACGAACCTGCAATGTCATAAAGGTGAACACTAAGGATGGTTAGAGCAGCTATTTTCCGTTTGTAGCCCGTGTGATAAATAACAGCTTAAACGACAATGCAATCTTGCATACTGATTCTTACGAACCTGCAACCTCATAAAGGTGAACACTAAGGATGGTTAGAGCAGCTATTTTCCGTATTGTAGCCCGTGTGATAAATAACTGCTTAAACGACAATGCAATCTTACATACTGATTCTTACGAACCTGCAACGTCATAAAGGTGAACACTAAGGATGGTTAGAGCAGCTATTTTCCGTATTGTAGCCCGTGTGATAAATAACTGCTTAAACGACAATGCAATCTTACATACTGATTCTTACGAACCTGCAACGTCATAAAGGTGAACACTAAGGATGGTTAGAGCAGCTTGTGACGATTTAAATTGTACCAATAATCAAGAAAATAAAAAATTTAAAAATTAAGGTTGCGAGCTCTTAAGCCATTTAAATCTCACTGTATTAATATAAAATACCTGTATGTACTCAGTATGAGAGGAAGCAGTAATTAATTAGTTATTTAGAAGATACTCTAATAAAACGATAAATTGTAAAGAGTTATTAATATCGTATTTAACCCTTTGCTTGTAAGCAGGCGCTGTCCTGTTGATTCCAGACTCGACATGCTTTCCGAGTCTTGTGTAAGTTAGAATAAGATAAAAAAACTTAATGTTAATAATTAAAAATCTGAAGACATAAATAGTCGCTAAAACCACTGATTTAAATTATGTATATTTGTTTAGGGATAGTTTGTATAAATAAAAAATGTTAACTTAAATATAGTTAGGAACTATATTCTCGCGCGGAAATTGTCCCACTAACTTTTGCCCAGTACCAGGCGAAGGGAGCGGAATTTCTCTCTCTTGCAATGGTGACTCCGTACAGTATAGACGTAGGAGCTGTGCGCTTAAAATATGTTAACGATATTTTGCTTCACCTTAAGATGGTGTACCAGATGTCGCTGTTCAAAGCATCTGGATGTATTAATTAATGTAGTCATGTGAATAGACAATAAGTTTAAAGTAATGTAAAACAAAAAGTATCGAAACGTAACAAAGAGTGTAACACAAGATGACATCGTGCTTGAACAAATAACAACAATTCCAAAGTCATACCCGGAGATGTGAACTATCAGAAGCCACAAACTCTACTGCACGTGACAGAATATGCAGATCAGGACATCAGGGAATCTACAAGATCATCGTAGATATCTACACGACGTATTGTTCAACCTGCGAACTTTAGGAGCCCTTTACAGAGGAAGGCCAGAGCGAGATGACGACGTAGCTGTTCCTGTTTCCCAAGACGGATACACCAGGACGAGTCTTCAGTATACCAATTAAAAGGTGACTCGATAGCCTGTCTATCGAGGGTTACTAATATTTGTTACACAACACATCTTGAAAGAGACTTTTCAGAAAATATTAACTTTGTAAAGACTTATAAATTAAATATAAGAATTTCATGTATCTATTCTAACTTCATACGTTGTAACAGTTTATATGCTAATGTAGAGTATTATAATTCAAGCAATAATACCATTCTTCCAATGGTTGAATAAGAGAAAGTCTTGCAAGCTAATATCATGAAATGAGTATAATTAAAAGTCTTAATTACAGAAATACAGAAAGTTGACCCGGATCCGAGGTATAGCTATATAAAATCAAGTTTGATCTCAAAGTCTAAAGAAACCTTTCAAATAACTTAATAATTGAATTAGTAATGTCATGGGATCTGTCAGTATATGTTTTTAAATGTTAAATAAAAGAGAAGTCTTCTTGTTACACACATATGAGGAGTGCTTAAATCAATTGTATACCTTGCCATTGTTTCCTTACACAGTTAGTGAGTAATTTGTTACATTAATTATTTGTTATCAGTTCTGTTACAACGTAGGCAGCCCATCTAATTCACGGAGTTTAATTACGAGGGGTTCCCTGGATTTGCAACCAGGCGAAAAGACGTAACAGAAATGCGCAACTCTGCTTATTTGTAAAAAAATAAAAGGGTAATTGTTTACAGAGTGTCACAAAAGAAATGCGCCACTCTGCTAATTTTATAAAGGTGTTTTAAGCTAACAAGTTGCGTAATTCAAAAAATAAAAGGAAACAAAGGAAAGAGTTTTAATTGTGTATATAGTGTCAAAAACAAAATTGCATTCACTATGCGTGGATAAATTGTAAAATCAATAACTAAATATATAATATTGATATATGCACTCAGAAAGTTACTTTAATAAATGTAATGTTCAAAACATATTTAATACACTATTAAATAACGTAATATGTATTAAGTTACGTAGATGGTAGTATGTATAAGTAAAATGTCATTAGCATCATACAATGTAAAATGCTATATGCAGGTTCCTACCGGCACAACCTGCATAATTCGATGTAAGTACTTCCATACATGAATTGTGACCAAGCATAACAATTTTGGTCAACCGAACAATCTGTAACAGGTTTGTTTACGACAATCTATGACCTGTTGTCTCCTGAATCATTCTGCACAGTGTATGTCCAACTATCTAGCTTACATACACTAGTATGTGTGATAAAAAAAAAAAAAAATTTGATTAAAAATAACTTTGTTAATAATAATAAAGTAATTAAGTAGAAGTCGTGATAAAAAACTTGTGAACAAAATAAGTAATTATTTAATTGAGGAAAGTTTATGAATGAACGGAGCCAACTTGTTGTCTAAGCGGAATAATAATAATAATAAGAAATAGATTGCGCTCTCCTTCTCTCGTGTTTATACCGGTTTAGAGTACGTATACAGTAGTTGTGTTATTCAGTCGCTTTGTGTAGAGAGCAATAAGAGTAAAACCCCCTCTCTCTCTGACACACACGCGCAACCCTCCTTTGTTAACTAAATATGTAGGCCACCCTCTGACCTACATTCCAGTAAACAGCAGATCGGCTATTTAACATTGAAAGATATGTGTGTGTGATTTCTGTCTCTCCCTTAGAAGAGAAATTGTTCTTTTCTAATTTGTGTAAATTTATTACTTATGAATTTATTATATATATATGTAATATATGTGTAATATACTAGTATTAATTTTAAGTACGTGCTAATGAGTTAGAACAAAATGGCCCAATTTAACTCGGATTTGTTATTAAAAGACGAGCTGTCTTACGAAGCCCTTTTGCGTGGACTACCCCATGCTGATGTAACAGTCGCGGAATTACGAAGTTCAATTCGCGAATGTGGATTAGATGCGCCCGTGCAATTAAACAATCTAAGCCAACTCGATTATGAAAGCGAGAAAGAAATTTGTAATGCCAAGTATAGTGAACTATACTTATTGTCCCAAACACTCCAAGACGAGAAATCTCCGGAAAAAATTTTGCGGACTACCCAGAGAATAGAGCATTTAACCAGGCGAATAAAAAATTTGTCGATCTGGCCGAATCTCACAGAAATACCCGTTGATGTACAAAAGCTAGCAGACGAAGCTCTACGCCGCTTAACTTCAATTATCAACGATTTAAGACGAAAATTCGACTCATTCAGGATGGACGAAATAGAGAAATCATTAATGAAATTACACATCTCCCCAGTACAATCCCCCACCACTGGTTTACCTCCGCCTAACTCGGATCAGAACTCACCTATCGTATCGCAAGTGCAAGCGAACCCAGAACAAAATACTGATACAGATGTAAATGTCCCTCCTCCCGAGCATTTTCAGTTTCGTCCCGGAAATAATGAATTGACCAACACCCCCAATGAATCTAATCGCCCTCATCGAGGAATTACCCCTATGAACTATAACGCAGATCTATACGGAAAAATGACTCACCCTGTGGAGAAGATTTTAACCGAAATCCCCTATACAGATGGCTTAAATGTTTCCAAGTTACTAACATTTATTAGTTATCTTCTTCAGATAAAGGATCTACAGCAGCTGAATGACTGTCAAATTTTACAAGTTCTGTTACCAAAGTGTAAACCCCCGTTAAAAAATCGTGTGCTAGAAGCCCTAACCTCTACTTTCCCAGTAGAAGAGCTACATAGCTCTTTAATAAAATACTTTATTCCCACCGGCATCTATGAGGAAATAAAAAGGAACACAGTACTCCGAGTACAAGGACATCAGGAGAGATTAGCTCATTACATCTCCGATATTAGGGAGTCCTCTCGACTACTACGTGTAAGCTGGAATGAAACCCAACTGGTGGACACCATTTTAGTAGGCGTGTCACCTGAAGAAAGATCTCGACTATCATTGATGAATAGACCCAATACTATTGCTGATCTAGAACAGTGCAGTATCCATTCTTCAGATGTATGGTACTCAGATCAAAAAAGAGAAGCAATGAAAACCTCTGGAACTAATAGACATCAATTGCGAGCACTACTGCCTGATGTAACAACCTCGTATGAAAGACAAGTTTCTAGTAGACCTCACCATGTGCGCAAAGCTGGTAAGTTAACTGTAAACCCAGAAAAAGCGGAAACCAAGTACCCACCTCGCAGGAAACCCACCTGTTATAATTGTGGCAAATATGGGCACGTAAGAAGAGAGTGCAAAAGTAAGCCATTGGAACGGAATAACCCCAATTCAAAAAACATGTAAGGCAGGGAGACCCGAAAACCTGTGTCTTCCGCAGCTACTCGAAACTAGGTAAACTAAAAGAAACCAGTAATAATAATAAGAAAGAATTATTCTGTAACCAAGTGAAAAACAAAAAAGGTGCGAAAGATATCGACCCCTATGTGCGAGAATTTCGTGAAAAGTGTAATGCGATTAATAGATGTAAATGGAAAAAAATCTACTACCATTAAATACGAGGCGACTTAGGCGTTACATCCCCCATCGCCTTAATTGATTCGGGATCTAGTAGAAGTTTAATCAGCCAAGAATTAGCGGACATGTTAGCTAAACATCATCTAGTAAAACGGAACCAACCTGTGAATATAAAGTGTGCTAAATAAATATGGTGATTAAATAGACGATAGTTCTAGGAGCGTTTCTTAAATCCCCAAAGTAGTTTAATAAATAATAAATAATAAAGTGAATAATAATAATTGATTT
Organism: Magicicada septendecula; assembly: GCA_034769895.1. Taxonomy (NCBI): domain Eukaryota; kingdom Metazoa; phylum Arthropoda; class Insecta; order Hemiptera; family Cicadidae; genus Magicicada; species Magicicada septendecula. The sequence goes on along the minus strand of CM068374.1, from coordinate 299,172,166 downwards.
AAATACTAGAGCTAAATAAATCCTAAGTTATACTAAAATTGTGTGAAGTGTAGAAGTAAGTAGGAAAAAAGAAAATAATAATAAAAAGTTCAGTTACTCATTGTAAACACTCCCTGTGGTGGCCAGTTAGAGAAAATAAAAGCGTGTTCAGTATTGTAGGAATTGTACTAAGCAACCACGAACGCACCCTTCCAATTGTGATAAACCGGTGCTAGCCTGAACAATTGAAAACCACCCCTAGTGAGTATGACAATGCATTTGTGTAAAGTGTCTCCCCTCCCGCATAGTTTGTTTAAGTATTGTAAAAAGAGATAAAAGAGAATCATATTCGTGAGATTCCGCTTCTCTCAAACCAGTGATCTAAAGTGGAGTATGGGATCCTCTTTAGATTACATTAGAAATAGGTTTATGATATATAATCAAGTAGTGATTATAAATGTAACGTAACAGGTCACAACGGCGCCGACTGAAAGGGTAATGATAGGGCAGAAATGTGCCAAAGATCATTAATAAATGCTGAAAGCTAACTTGATCAGTTAGAGTAAGCTGGTGTCAGTCGGGCCGGGATGTTGTGAGTTACGGATAAGTAGGGATCATTCCAATCTAAGGTTTGGAAATTAGTATTAAGATTAAAATGTAAGTTAGTACTTAAGAAGTGAGAAAAAGGGAATTTCACGAAGGCGATCATTTAAATGAACAATGTCATTTAAAGAGAATTAGAAAAAAACAAACTGTGCACTAATAATAAATAACTTCACACACTGACACTAATCGTACTCCCAGTCCCCAATAGTGAGTTAGACTCAAAAGGCTTAACCGTAGCGTGCAATTTAAGCGGTGGAGTCTGTGACGATTTAAATTGTACCAATAATCAAGAAAATAAAAAATTTAAAAATTAAGGTTGCGAGCTCTTAAGCCATTTATATCTCACTGTATTAATATAAAATACCTGTATGTACTCAGTATGAGAGGAAGCAGTAATTAATTAGTTATTTAGAAGATACTCTAATAAAAAGATAAATTGTAAAGAGTTATTAATATCGTATTTAACCCTTTGCTTGTAAGCAGGCGCTGTCCTGTTGATTCCAGACTCGACATGCTTTCCGAGTCTTGTGTAAGTTAGAATAAGATAAAAAAACTTAATGTTAATAATTAAAAATCTGAAGACATAAATAGTCGCTAAAACCACTGATTTAAATTATGTATATTTGTTTAGGGATAGTTTGTATAAATAAAAAATGTTAACTTAAATATAGTTAGGAACTATATTCTCGCGCGGAAATTGTCCCACTAACTTTTGCCCAGTACCAGGCGAAGGGAGCGGAATTTCTCTCTCTTGCAATGGTGACTCCGTACAGTATAGACGTAGGAGCTGTGCGCTTAAAATATGTTAACGATATTTTGCTTCACCTTAAGATGGTGTACCAGATGTCGCTGTTCAAAGCATCTGGATGTATTAATTAATGTAGTCATGTGAATAGACAATAAGTTTAAAGTAATGTAAAACAAAAAGTATCGAAACGTAACAAAGAGTGTAACACAAGATGACATCGTGCTTGAACAAATAACAACAATTCCAAAGTCATACCCGGAGATGTGAACTATCAGAAGCCACAAACTCTACTGCACGTGACAGAATATGCAGATCAGGACATCAGGGAATCTACAAGATCATCGTAGATATCTACACGACGTATTGTTCAACCTGCGAACTTTAGGAGCCCTTTACAGAGGAAGGCCAGAGCGAGATGACGACGTAGCTGTTCCTGTTTCCCAAGACGGATACACCAGGACGAGTCTTCAGTATACCAATTAAAAGGTGACTCGATAGCCTGTCTATCGAGGGTTACTAATATTTGTTACACAACACATCTTGAAAGAGACTTTTCAGAAAATATTAACTTTGTAAAGACTTATAAATTAAATATAAGAATTTCATGTATCTATTCTAACTTCATACGTTGTAACAGTTTATATGCTAATGTAGAGCATTATAATTCAAGCAATAATACCATTCTTCCAATGGTTGAATAAGAGAAAGTCTTGCAAGCTAATATCATGAAATGAGTATAATTAAAAGTCTTAATTACAGAAATACAGAAAGTTGACCCGGATCCGAGGTATAGCTATATAAAATCAAGTTTGATCTCAAAGTCTAAAGAAACCTTTCAAATAACTTAATAATTGAATTAGTAATGTCATGGGATCTGTCAGTATATGTTTTTAAATGTTAAATAAAAGAGAAGTCTTCTTGTTACACACATATGAGGAGTGCTTAAATCAATTGTATACCTTGCCATTGTTTCCTTACACAGTTAGTGAGTAATTTGTTACATTAATTATTTGTTATCAGTTCTGTTACAACGTAGGCAGCCCATCTAATTAACGGAGTTTAATTACGAGGGGTTCCCTGGATTTGTAACGCGTAAAAAAGCAGTTACAAGCTATTTTCCGTATTGTAGCCCGTGTGATAAATAACTGCTTAAACGACAATGCAATCTTACATACTGATTCTTACGAACCTGCAATGTCATAAAGGTGAACACTAAGGATGGTTAGAGCAGCTATTTTCCGTTTGTAGCCCGTGTGATAAATAACAGCTTAAACGACAATGCAATCTTGCATACTGATTCTTACGAACCTGCAACCTCATAAAGGTGAACACTAAGGATGGTTAGAGCAGCTATTTTCCGTATTGTAGCCCGTGTGATAAATAACTGCTTAAAAGACAATGCAATCTTACATACTGATTCTTACGAACCTGCAACGTCATAAAGGTGAACACTAAGGATGGTTAGAGCAGCTATTTTCCGTATTGTAGCCCGTGTGATAAATAACTGCTTAAACGACAATGTAATCTTACATACTGATTCTTACGAACCTGCAACCTCATAAAGGTGAACACTAAGGATGGTTAGAGCAGCTATTTTCCGTATTGTAGCCCGTGTGATAAATAACTGCTTAAACGACAATGCAATCTTACATACTGATTCTTACGAACCTGTAACGTCATAAAGGTGAACACTAAGGATGGTTAGAGCAGCTATTTTCCGTATTGTAGCCCGTTTGATAAATAACTGCTTAAACGACAATGTAATCTTACATACTGATTCTTACGAACCTGCAACGTCATAAAGGTGAACACTAAAGATGTTTAGAGCAGCTATTTTCCGTATTGTAGCCCGTGTGATAAATAACTGCTTAAACGACAATGCAATCTTACATACTGATTCTTACGAACCTGCAACGTCATAAAGGTGAACACTAAGGATGGTTAGAGCAGCTTTTTTCCGTATTGTAGCCCGTGTGATAAAATTGATAAATGAGCGACAAGATAATTAAATACTCCAAAACGTGGTTTTATAGGCGAATGCTTGACACTTCATGGACAGAACTTTCTGCGTCAATTTTGCAGCAACTTGAATTCTGTCACAAGACAAACGTAATTGTAGTTCGGTATTATGTTCTACAATACAGTTGAACCGATGGTATGAAAAATCATAATGAAAGAAAGTGTAACGGAAAATTACCGAAACCGCATTATTCAGAAGTGTCCACGGTGCGAGGGGGGATCGTAGCACAAGTTGCGCCATCAGACATTGGGATGGAGGAATTATTATTTTGGGGTTTTATAGGATATTTTTTTAAAGGCTTTTTTAATCAAATATTTCAAAAACTAAATTGTGTTTGTATAATAAATAGTTAAGGATTCTAAAACAAAATACAAAATTTGGCACAAGCTGAAACAAAATTTTATTTTCAAATTTTGTTGAATTGTCTTATGTAGCTCATACTAAATACAAATACAGTATTAATTATAGTTTATTGATTTTGATTTAAAATACAATGTAATATTTTAATGCATAAAAATTATAAAATATAATAATTCTTGTATTTTAATTGTTATTGTAGATTAAATTTGAACCATATGCTGAAGGTGAAACTCTGGCGACAGGGTTAATGAGAAACTTGAAGAGACTGCCATTGGCCTTGCGGGGAAACCACTGTTTTTAGTGAAACTAAACGTTTCTCCGATTCTACGATGGGGCTTCATCATTAGCTTGTCTGGCCCCACTCATACTTATAGTAATCTCCACCCACATTTGTTACAGAGCTTAAGCATTACCATCACTCTAATTTCTACGTAAACTGTCTTTAAATTTACAACACATCTAGATCAAAATATTTACATATATATTTTCGTGAGTGTCTCAAATGCCACGTACACACATACCTCGTGCCACTGCAACTACATTATGGCTTGTCATCAAACATCTTATCCTTCACCAAGGAAACAGCTGATTTATGTACCCAGTTACACTGAACGTCACCATGTATGCTATTCTTTTTCAAAATCCGGCGATTTTATTTCCGGATCCGCAACCATCCGTAGTGTTCCGGCTTTCTCTTTTAATGTGAGTGCGGAAAGTGCCACTCGAGTATCTGCTGAAACCTTTCTAAAGTTTCCACACATTTGAATACATTCGCTTCTTGAAGGTTCACCTGATTTCTGTCCCGTCTAGAGAACGAGAGGAGTTTGAAGAATTGACGCAGATCAATAGATACAACGAAACACACTTTAAGCGACCTTTTAAGAATCAAATAAACAGAACGGTTACTATCCTGCAGAAGACACACACACACACACACTTCTGTTAAGATTTATACAGTATTTAAGTGAGTATTTCATAAGAAAATAAGTTTTTGAATAACTAGGCCAGATGTATAACGATCTGTTTTTCAAGACAACAAAGAAACATTAATTATCCCTTTGTGTGAAAAACTTCAGTATAAGGTACAAATAAAATACATAGTGCTTCATATATTCAATCATGCTGAAGTTTTCACCAACTTAGAAACTGAAATTTAGAAGACCAACGATATCGTTGCTGAAACTAAATAAAACATATAAAAGGCCAATCGCCGTTACTACGGATACACGAAGTTAATGTTATCTAAACTGATTGATCGAAAAATAAAGTTGACCTTATAGAAAACATTAGTAAGGCATGGATCGTGACTGATAATGATGAACACCTACTTCAAACAATTGAACGAAAGGTGTTAAGAAGGATATATGGGCTAATAAGAAATATTTATGGCAATGGAGGATCCGGATGATTCATGAACTCGACCAAATTATAGGAAGAGCGGACGTAGTGAGATACTGTATATTAAATCACTACTTACCGCATGGCTGGACTGTTGAGCTGATGGATGAGAGTAGAATTGTAAAAAATACTTTTGAGTGGAAACGTTCGCAGAAAAGAATGAAGGGTACGCCTAAGAAAAGATGAATGAATAACGTGTTTCCCTCTACTCATTTGTGCGAAACCATATTCTCCCAGCTCACGTACTTGCAAGTCAAAGTTAAGAAATAAACTTAATATTGAGAGTGACCTAATGTTGAAATTATTTGACATTAAACCTAATATACCAGAGCTAATGAATTGTTCAAAAGCAGCTTCATTGTTCACAACAAAAACTATATTTGATATCATTAATATTATAATTTTGCAAGTTAAGAGAATTTTGATTTTATTACATTTTAATTAAAATATTAGACTTTATAATATTTAGACAGAATACATATTTACTGTTTGTTTTATTTCAGAACTCAGACCTGGTCCGAAAAAATTTATATTTTCTTGGTGGGTGGGGGAGTGGTCCGCGGACTGAAAAGTTTGGGAACCACTGGTGTAAGGTATTCGGAGAAGGCACGTGATAGTTCGCTCACAGACGTAACCGTCTGGAGTGTGGTGTCTCGGACGTTACTTAACACGTTTTACTGCCGACGAAGAGTGGTCAGTGTCGGCGGGGAACCAAACCCACGCCACACCAGACTTGCTTCCGCCGTTGTGGGATCGACGCCAAGTCCAAGAAGACACCTACGTATCGAATAGATGGCATATATTTTATTATATAAAAGCCGGATCGTTTCTCTGCGCTGCCGAGCGACAATTAGAACACTTCCCTGCTAAAGACAACTGATAACGGCTTGTAGTTTACGACTAGCCTGGAGCCCTTCCAGATGCCACCAGTAAATTAAACATCGACATGGTCTTTTTATTTCAGCCTTGCTTTGTAAGGAATTGCATAATTTTATCGATAGCATTTCGTACTGCGGTAAACAGTGCCTAGCTAAATAGGCTAATTATGTCCACGAACTGCACTTAGAAAAATTATAAAATTATGTAGATCATTTCTAAATTTTAAAATTTACGGTCATCGTAACCCGCTGATAACGCCATTTCTACACCATGCATTCAAAAGAAGATTAAGAAGATTTGCCCATGCGATCCAAGGTGACATTACCGGATGGACTACCCGTCACGCCATCTGGTTCTACATTTATTATGTGTGTGCGTCCAGATTCGCTTAAGAATGTGTTTTCTTATTGCTAATAAATACTGTAAATAAAAACAAAAAATTATAAATTGAAAGTTTAATGAAAACAAATTTAAATTATCTTTTAATCGAAAACAAGCGGATTAGAAGTGCCTATTTTCTCTTTAAGTAATAACTAGTAATAATAATAATAATTATTATTATTATAATTATAATTATTTTTATTATTATTATTATTATTATTATTATTATTATTATTATAACTTGTAATTTCTTACTAATTCCTTTTTTATTATACTTCACTTAGTTTAGTATGTTTTAAAAAAATTAAACCTGGTAGTCGTGGGACTACCGGTAGACATGGAATCATGGGCAGACTTGTGCTTTGGGAAGGAATGAAGGGTTGGTTAAATAAACAGCTCTCATCGTCTTAATGTTCTCATCGTCTGTTTTCTTGGCTAGCCGTACGCTCGATCTGAGTCGCTTTGGGGGCACGCCGGATGACCCAGGTATCGGAGATGCGGGCCGCTTGGGCGCTGACGGGGTTTCGTCAATGTTCAAATGGTTGCCATTTTCTAAGTTCTCTGCCGATTTCTTTGATTTTAGTCTCAAACGATAGGCCTGTTGACGCTGTGCATAGGATTTGCCGGTTTTCGGTTTGAAATTTTTGGTTCGAGTTTTATCGCGATTTTTAGGTCGAGGCATTTCAAATGTTTGAGTTCAAATGTTGTTATTATTTTCTGTGAGTACTTCTGGTACTCGGAATTTGTGTTATTGGAGAGATTTAGTTCTGAGGATCACAACGCACTTTGTATTTTCGCGATCGGACTTGTATTTCCCGAGATATTTAGGTTTTAGTGGAGCAATTTAGAAATTTTCGGCGCAAAAACACCCTCACGCAGACAAAGCCTAGAGGCGACTGATGTCAGTTGTCAAAATTCTCAGTACTATTGGTGGAAGGGGACCGAGTGACTCGATCACCTGACACCTAGTTTGCTGGGATTTGTTGAGCGGTTCGTGAGATAGTGGTATGCCGAAAGTACATTTGAAACATAACGGTCGATTTTCGCGAAACGTGCGAGTAAGACATTACATACCTATGGATTCCATGTCAAAATCTTGTTTATGTTCTTTTAAGAATACTTATACGTAAAATTTACCTTTTAAAAGTGGACATGGAGTCTTGACGTATGGCTTACGTGGACCTTAATTTTTTTTTTAATTTATGATAAAATTTTATGAGGTTCGGTGATTGACTACACAAATTTTTTTCGAACAGGTAATTCGTTATACAGGTATGACACGTATAACGAATATCAATATATATGGAATATTATAATCATTAAATATAATATTACCAATATTATAGAATATAAACATAAATATTTCCAATAGAACCGACAAAACAGCTGATTTAGTAAATAAACTTAATGTAAATAAACAATCGATAAGTAAAATCAAATTAAATCGATCATTTCTTTTATAATAAAATCGATTATTCGTTATTTTTTATTTTGAAATCGACTCAACTAAATTGTTTGTTAATTCATTTATAAACCTATGATGACGTTGACGTGATCAGTGAAACGTGCGTAAGGTGAAAATACAATATAATTTTACTTGCAGAAATAGTTAATATTTAAAGAACTACTCATAATATTGAAACCTCCAAGAAATATTTACGAGTTACTTACAAAACAATATTATAATTATTATATTGTATTAATATAAGGTTAATATCATAGTGTAATATTTATTATCATCTAACATATTCACCCATAACCATACACTCATAGTATGTGTAGGCTTATTGATTATAGGTATAGGTATCGTAGTGATGAATAAATTTTCTCGAAACGTAGATACAAATGTTTCAAAAATTACGCCTACGTAATAGTGTATTTAATCTCACAAAATCTTCATTTTCATGACCTCTGAGAATCACTTCTAGCAAACGACTTATGGTCTATTCTGAATATGCGTGTTTTAACATTTACATGTAACATGTACAGGTTACTGTGACCCAAAAATATACAGACAGCCTTCCTACAATGAAGATAGAGTAACTTTGTTGCTATCATTCCAAGTTTAGTGATCTGAATCCAGATATGAATATCAGACTGGATTTTGATTATCACAAGTTATTTTCCGAATTTCCACCGTCTTAAAGGCAAACATAAACACATTTCGACTACTCAGTCATCGTCTTCAGGTTACAAAACAAAGGAATAACGTATGCACGCACTGAATAATTATTTGACTTTTCATGTATATATAAATAATTTTCACGAAATAGATTCACACACTGCCACTATGCAGTATACAAAGTGAGGAAAAACTATAATTAATATGTGTCATGTATGTGTATATAGTTTTGACCATGTATCTGTGACTCAACAATATATGCATAAATATGAGATAAAATAAATCTCGAAACGTCGCATAAAACCTGAGTTTATTAGACCGAAACTCGATACCAACTTGAAACCATAAATTATTTTATTTTATTGTAATATCAAGTTATCATGAATTATTGATTTTTTAACATAAAACATATGCCCGACGTTGTGTGCGTCAATTTAACAAAAATTTGAACATTAATTACTGTTTATTCTCTTTATCTCAGGGTTAAAAAATAATAAATGCTCATTTCTACTGATAGCTCTTAAATTTATTCACATTAGTTTGCTATTACTTGTAAATATTAAAATAGTACAAAATTCTACGTACTCATTAGTACTTGTAAATATATAAAATTAACACATTACCAAAATTTAATACTCATGGCTAAATCGTAAATATCAAACAATAATATATTAATAAACTTGAATACTCATTATTAAATTGTAAATATCAAAATAATAAATTAATAAAATTAGTTATCCAAACTCTCAATCTAATGGTTGCATATTAATATTAATAATCATTCATCAATTGCGTTTAGTACTTAAGTAAATTATAATGTTTAGCTTCATCTTATAAATTCTTAATATGGATATCTCTTAAGTTGTTACTATTTTTTGTAATTACAGATTCATTTAGAACTTGGAAATAAACATTACTCCAAAACTGATAAACAATGATAATTTTACTTCTACACAAACTTTAGAATCGATTTCTTTAATTCCTTTACGATTACTTTATTGAATTTTATTGTGTGTGGATTCTTTGAGATGACAGACAGTGGATCTAAATTAATTAAGACATATTTTTACTATACTTGGTATTCGAATATCCAAACACTTGGTGGTTGCGGTGATGATTCCCCCATGTCGATCGTTCTAGAATCGTGCAGATAACTCCTCCAGATGATAGATGGCACTGGATAAATTCCACGATGTCACTCACAGACACTTCACTCACCAACTCCACGCATTCGGATTATAATTTATGAATAAAAGTTAGCATTCTCTGTTGTACACCGACATCGTAAATCATTTCAAATCTGAATTAATATTACGCACCTTTGTTGCGGTATGTCTGGTTATTAAGTGTTCATGAATGTAGTTTGTGTTGTTAATCGTTCTTAAAAGTTATTGTTGTAAAGTGTTCGTATACACTGAAATTACATTATTGTCTGGTTACAATTTGTTTCAGTTAATGTTCACTGGTAGGCTAATAGTGTGACTACTTCATAGTTCGTTTGCTTGTAATGACTGTATTAATTTTTGTTATAAGTTCGAAAACTACCTTCTCACACTGTGTATCGAATTATTCTAAGTTCGATAAAATGCTAATTTCTCCCGTCACGGATTTCACTCCGATCGCGTCTGAAATTTTTGTTAGAACTCCCTGAGCGCGTTCCTGTCTCCTTCCTATATTTTCCTTACCAAATCTCCCACTAGACTTCTGATTCCAACGACGCCGTGTCCTTATTGGTTTCATATTTTTCCCTCCAAGTCCAAATACCACCTATCTTTTCAAAGGCGTTCTCTGATAGGGCTCCTGGTTCCCCACCAGATTCTTTCCTTGCTTCATATTTTGAGGTCGTTGTCATTTCCAGCCAACGCAGCAATAAATTGTATCTGTCGTTTTTTCTAAAGTCTTCAGTGACAACTCTGAGTTTCTCTTCCATTTGCATTGTTTCTCAACTTCGTCGCTCTGCCGTTATTATCTATTGTTGTTCAAGGGCCTCGCCTACCCTTCTTTGAAAGTTGGTTTTTTCTTTTAGTTGCCAGGCAACACCCCATCCTTGAGTTTGGGACGTACTCTCTGCGCTTTTCGTTTCCAAGTAAGGTCAAAACCCTGTCATCGACCGCTGGAGTCCTTCAAATCAATCCACCCTTCGTCGCTTTCTCCTGACAGCTGGCGTACACATGTATGCTTCACCATTGTTAAGCCTTTTCTCCTTTAATGGCTCTGTACACATTGTATGTAGTTTCCTATGGAATCAATGTGTTTTCACAAAAACTGGTGTTCTACGTACCGGGAGCAGTGAACTCTGTTTGTTCACAGGGTATGCGTTGCAGCTGCCTACGAAAGTTATGACCTGTCCGTCACTACGGCGTGCTTGCTCGTTCTCCTTTTGTCCCTTACAAAATATGTTTTCCACACATACACCCTTCGTTATTGCTTTCAGCGACATTCCTTACCGCTAATTATAAAATAAAACTTTTCGAAATTTTTTTGTGTTATATTGTCCCCAAATTTTGTCAGTTTGGATGGACTCTGTACATCCAAAATTGATTCAAAATTTTGCGCCCTTTCAGTAAGGTTTAAATCCCAAAATCTGCGTCCCAATATGCGTACTTTGTGTTGCCTTGTAGTGGCTCGTTCTTCATTGGACCTAGTATAGTGTTGTTTACATTTCCTTGTTGACCTATTCTCCTAGCGTAGCAGAAAAAGGTTCGTTACATAATAGTAAACACACCCCATCCCCTCTAAAGTACTTTCGCTTTCGACATCCTAAATGAATCCGTTTTTCTTTCACTCTAATTTAACATGGTATTATATTTACAAATTTATATTTAGTCAAAAATCTTAAATTAAATTTGTAATTCTCCTTAACTATTCTTCATATAATATTTCAATATCTACAAACTTCAATTACACAAATTATTCGATACTGGTATTAATATTTCTTGCCTTTAGGATTAATTTTCTTTGTATCCTTTTAATACATTTAATCCTTGTCACAAATTACTAAAATATGCATTAATATCTCCACATTAATTGACTTTAAAAACTTACCACATATATATAGAATTCTTAGTGACCATCATACTTTCTATCATCACTAAATTATAAATAGCACATTGGTATTAATAATAATAATACGTATTTCTATTTCCTAATTCACTATAGTTTTCTAACCTATTTTATTATTACTGTCTCTGGTTAGTCCATATTTTCTGATATCTCGCTAGCATTTTCACAAAAAAAAAAAAATTTTTTTTTTCTATTTACTAACATCTTGGAACACAATTATATTATACAATCTTATACTAAGCTTGTAAGTTGTCCTTACGTAAACATGATCTTAAATACATACAACTTGAATAGTTCTCTCAAAATTCTATTAATTGTCTTCACATATATACCATTTAAACATTTACCCTTCTATCTTTTCACTCTTATTGACATCTATTATCGTTAATTGTTTTATTCATAATCATTAACATGACATTTATTTACTATGACAACTAATCATTAAAATAATTCATTTTATACACTTGCTTTCTTATTTCTATTTTCTTTTATCTCGTGTTACTACTAAGACATTTCATTAATTATTCTAGCAAATTATACAAATTCTTTTACATTTTTGTTAGGCCCCCCTAAGCCACTGAATGATATTTCTATTTTATACAAGGCAATTGCAAACGATCTACCTACCAGGCATCTGGACATTATTACATAACCCCGTACCCCTTTACTTGCAGTTCCCAGAGATTGGATATCGGTGCTTTGGGTATATTCTTAATAATCCCATTCCAAGCATTCCTTAATCACAGCTACTTCAGCCTTCTGGTGCCTTTTGGTCGAGGAAATCCCATTTTTTTTCTCAGGTTCATCATGTTGTCATGCCCTGGTGGTGCTTTCGTTTCAATCCATATCAATTATTTCCTGGGTATGCATAACTCTCATTTGTTTATCCATTCGTGACCTTCATTCCTTAATGATCAATTTCCTTCTGCTCCTTCGTATAACTCATCTTACTATTTAATTCGCTATTAATTTTCTTCATTAATATTCCGTACTTTCACGGCAATGTTTTTATTTACCATTTATTTAATTTTATCTATTTATTTTCTTCGGTTAATGTAATCTTACACAACCAATCTTATCTAAGGTATTTTACCCAATATTATCTAACTTAATTATTAAATTTTCGGACATTCTTAAGATTGTTTTCTTTAATCCGTTACCTTTAATTACTTTTAATTTTCTATTTGTGGAGGCATAGTTGTACGTTTTGTTAAGTGAGTTCCGTTACAACACATTTTGTTGGTAGTAAGGGTATTGAATTTGTGAGTTTCGTTTCACACTTACCCTCATAATTTTACACTTATAATTTATTACTTCCATATTCCGTAAGGGAATTGAAGTATGATGATCGCGAAAAAATCGTGTTTGAGATAATGGCTGATTCTGATTCTACTACCCTCAAAACATGAAGAAAGGTCATTTTCCGATAAGAAAACGTGTCCGTGTGTAGAATTTTTCTACGTCTAACGATAACTACCGCATATTCGAACAAAATCAAATAATATTTTGCATATGTGCCCCAGTTGTAGAGGACTCAAGGCTTATTGATTTTAATGAAGATCGGTTAAGGCGGAGGGGTAGTTTACCAGCAACGTTTTACGTCTTAACATGAGTAAAGTACTTAATTTTTATAAATGAAGTATCCTGAAAAGGTCATAATAATCCACTGTAGAAAGGTAGATGAAATATCTATAAATGGAAAGGGAATTTGAAGGGGGAGGGGTAATTTTTCGAAAACTGCCTTTTTGATATCGAATAAAGTACTGTACTTCATTTTGAATGATAAGATACCTCGTCTCGTGTATTCATTGTCTATTATAACTGTAATTTGCTTTATTGACAGACAGATAGTCTACAGAATTATTTTATGAGCATTTTAAAGCATCTTAATAACTGCAGTTTCTTTAAATATAATTTAATTTCTCTTAGTACTAAATCGTTTATAAAAATACATTAAAACTTATATTGTTGGAAAAAATTCATTTCTAAGCAACAGATCGAAATTTAATGTGGTTTAATTCAAACCAGCAACAATCACGGATGTTTCTCTCTGCAAATAAATTCATCTCGTGGTCAATTTACCTGTTATGAAATACTCGAGGCAATTGCGTTTTTTAGTATTATGTTTGTCTCGATTATAACGCTGGCATCACACTCACACACACCCGTTTGGCGGACACATGCTGGAGTGCAGATTGCGTGTTGGGGCCAGTGCATGCACGGGCCTTGCATTGACTCCAACACATTCTCGCACGCTCATGTATGTGACGACCTCGCGTACAGACTCACACCACACCGCTTAAGTCGACATGTCCTGCGTTGCAGTCTGCGTGTTGGGGGCCCGTGCCAGTGCGCGGCTTGCATTGACTCCAGCACGCTCTCTGGCTCGCGGTGTACACACATGCTTCGCTGTTCTAATCGTAACAAACATAGTAGTAAAACTGACAAACCAGAGTATATTCACAATGGGTAAATGCCAGGGATGAATTTATTGTAGAGACAACAAAATCAAATCAAAACTGTTTGCAGTCGTCAAACACTAAATAATTGCAATGAGATGCACGGTGAAAAAACGTGTACAATTCCAAATAAATGTTTTAACAAAATTAACAAATTTTGTGCTCCTTCGCTTCAATGAATTCTGTATAACAATGCGTATTCCAATTTATTTATTTTGAGATGTTAATAGAACACAATTAGATTATTGGTACCTAAATGTAAATTGTATTTCAGAGAATTGCAGAGTATGCAGGTAAAGGATGCGTAATATAAACATGATAAGCGTTACAGAATAAAAATCGAAAAAATAATAAATCAAATCATATTCAGTGCAACGAATCAGATTCATTTTTTACTTTCATGTTCCGTAAGGAAATGAAAATATTGTGATCGCGAAAAAAATAGTATCCGAGATAAGAGCTGATTCTGATTGTACTACCCTAAAAACATGAAGAAAAGTCATTTTCCGAAAAGTGTCTGTCTATATGTAGAATTTTCTTTGAAGAACGATAACGCCGCAAATTCAAACAGAATCAAATAATTTTCTCCGTATGTCCCCGAGCTATAGAGGACTCAAGGCCTATTGGTTTTGGTGAAGATCGGAAGAGTAAGAGGAAGAGTTAAGAGGAAGGAGTAGTTTACCTGGAACGTTTTACGTTTTAATAAGAGTAAAGTACTTAATTTTGATAAAGTATCCTGAAAAGAAGGTCACAATAATCTACTGTAGAAAGGTAGATGAAATATCTACAAATGAAAAGGGTAGTCAAAGCAGGAGGGGGTCATTTTTTTATAACTACTTTTTTGATGTCGAATAAAGTACTTCATTTTCAAGAATAAGATTCTTTAATAATTACATATAATGAAACTGTTACTCAATAAAACTGTAAATATCAAAAATGGGGTTGTTCGTTTAAGGGAGAGGGACAGTTTACCTGCATTGTTTTTGTTTTACAAGATTAAAGTACTTAATTTTGATAAATAAGTGCCCCAAAAATAAAGTCATATTAATCCACTATACAATGGTAAATCAGATATCTATAAATGGAGAGGGTAGTTAACGGGGGGCTGATTTTTTGAAAATTACTTTGTTGATATCAAGTGAAGTACGATTATTTCATTTTTAAGGATAAGATACCTCAGCAGTTACATATGATGAAACTATTACTCTACGAAGTGTAAATATCTTTAGTGGTGAGGATCGGTAGAGGATCGGTAGAGGATTAGCTGCGTAGTTCAGTTTCTTTACAAGAATAAAGTACCTAATTTTTATAGATAAAGTAACTCGAAAATAACATTATATTAAACGACTATCCCATAATAACAAAAATATCTATAAATAATGAATATAATTTGAGGGGGGGATATTTTTTTATAAATTATGGAACCGAAATCAAGTAAATGATTTTAAATATAAATCTTACAACATGGAAGTTATGTATGGTTCTCCACGCCGATTTTTTTTTCTGTATGCCTACATTTCGTTAGACTTTACCGTTTAACGCCGTTAATTATAACAATGTTGAGCAGTAAGAATTGACGAAATATAAACAAAAAATAAAATAAATACAATAGTAGTATGGTAACTTCAGATTAAAATAAACTAATAAAGTATACTACAAAAATTTATCATTAAACAAAACAATGGTGTTATAACACTAAAACAAAATAAAACACAAGATTTGCGTAATTTACCCATATTGGGATCGTCTGTAATAGCTTCTACCCTAGAGTTCCAACGTATCAAAAGCAATTTTAAATTTGAGTATGTGTGTGTTTATTTTTTGTAATATTAATTATGAAATTGATTAATCATACATTGATCATTGTATTAAAGTTGAAGACGACCTTTAATTGCGAATCTTCGAACGCTGATTTAAGTTTAAGTTTTCTATTTTGAAACTCCCAAAACTAAATATTAATAGTAATATTACAAGTTAGTCTTATAATTTTGTAATTAATCCAACATCTTACAGTATTACCGTAAAGTACTAGACAATCTTAACTCCAACAGTGGGTTTGATTAGACTGTTGCGGTCACTCTGAATATCCCTTTGCCTTCTTCCTCATGAGTGTAGCCATATTTTTATAAATAAAAGATTTCATAACTTACACGCTTCGGAAATTTATAAAAAATGTGCGACTTTTAACCTATAACCTTTACGGGAATTTAATACTTTTTGGGAATGATTTTTTTTTACACTTACCTTAGCTGTTTTAAACACTAAATTATTCCTTGAGAGTCATCTGACAAATATTGTTACGAAGTGTGTTTTATTTCTATTATATTTTCAAGTAAACGGCTTTATGCAAATATATATGCTACATGTGTGAATCAAAAACGAACGAAATGGCATTTAAATTATCTAAAATTTAATAATTAAGTATCAAGGAGTGAATGGAATACTTGGTAAAAAAACGGAAATCATTTTGTCACATACTATAAAAATAACAGTATTTTATTACAGTCCGAATTAAAATTTTGAATGGAGTCAGGTCTATTGAGTAAACTTGAAACGTCTGAACGACTGGATTTCCATGTTACAAGTATAAAAGGTATTTTTTGTTCCTTTTCATTAATTCAAAAAAAATTCGGTTGGGTATAAATGTTGAGCTTGTTCCGTGTCAACGAAATAGCCAGCTGGCTTACGGACGTTCTCTTTGTTCCCAGACATTCACACAACTATAGCTCTATGTGTTGAATTCGCCACTTAAATTGAAAACTTTTAATTATTCAAATAATGTATAGACAGCTGCGTACCAATACGACTCCCCTGAGAGTGGGAACCGGCCCGTGACTCCGGGAGTAGAAAGACTGAGAGCCGCCATTATGGGTGTCTCTTCGTCTCCTGAAGACGTCACCCGCAGATTTGGCATTAACCGGAACTTCCACCGTACCTAAGCTGATGTGTTCGGCTAAGATTGTAGCCTACGCCTCGCATGAAAGGAAACACCAAGGATTGTGTCGTTCCTGGTATGAAGGCGTTTTCTCCAGTTCAAGGTCAACTGCCACACTGAACCCTAGTACCGTACATTGCCCGTCGGTAGATCGGCATTCGTGATGACAGTTTTTTTTTCACGACATGGCAAGTGATCATAACCAGGTTAGCTCTGAGACGATTATATCGCTGACTGCAGTGGAAGGAATCCGAGCTCTGGTTCCATCGTAGTTGATGATGGGGATAACCTTGCGTCCAGAGTTCGGCGGCGAGGAAACATCGGAAGGTTTTGACTGCCAGTATGCGTAGGTTTTGTGTAGCCGGAGCTGCTGCGGTCTGTAACCAAGAGGTCGCTAGCTGTGTGTACATGTTCGCATAGCAATTACCACCTTCACCAGTTCCCTTGTATGAAACGATGTCTAGTGTGAAATGGTGTCGACATATAGACTACTGTATTCAAAATGTGTATGCTTTTACATGCCACAACGGCGAAATGTAACGACCTTCTCTAAAGAAGAGGGCCCAAGAGCAGCTTAAGACGTCTCCTGTGAAAGCTAACGAGGCTTCCTTAGGCTGGGAGCCATAACGTGGGGCCCATATCGTCGTCTGTACTAGATGACACTATAATAAATTAAGATTATAGTCTTACAGGTTTGAAAGGAATAATATCAATACAACACTACAGAATGTATACACTGCCAGAATGGTTTTATTATAGTAATTCTTTAAGATTATAGAATTTCAAAAAAATTCGAATTAATTTGATTATATGCATATGCCCTGTATTTTCATGTCTTAGTTCGACATCTGATTTCAGATCCTATTGCAATGTGTAGCCAAGATATGACATCTCCTACGGATGTCAAACTAATTGATTTGAAGGCGTGCTTGATTCCTGAAAACGCCAGTCTCTCAACACGTCCGGCATGAACGATTTTGTTTTTCTAAAACGTTAGTGTAGCTTGTGTATGTAATTTCATGAGAAAAGTGTCCAAGCTAGATTTACAGTGAAGCAATAAGAAACTTCTCTTTCCTTTGGAAACGTTGTTCAAGTTGACGTCCACCGCATTTAATTTTTAAGAAGGTTGACACCGTACGTAAAACTGTCATCTTAAATAAATATGGATTTTATGTTTGCAGAGTTTAAGGACCTGACAACAAACGCAGACTACATACCGGTCAACGGACTCCCTCCGGCCAACGGCACGGAAATCTCGACTGCAAACGATGGAAAATCCGCCGGTGACCCATTACGAATACGATTATACAAAACCAGTTGGTTCGGAACCGCCTGCACTCTGATGTAACTCAGCAGACGACAAAGTAAATTACGATTATCATAGTCAGGTTCCTTGATTGTATAGACATTTGTTACGGTATAAAAATATGTTAAATATTTCAATCATTCATTAGGTGGAGCAAAGAAGGAGAGAAAGAATGAGAGAGACAGAGAGAGAATCGCTTTCCCTCTTTCAGTTGTCCAGATGACATAAGCTGTGCCCTGACCAGCCGTAATTGGACCACTTTCCTCGACAACACCTACACTCGCGTACACTACAATACACGAGCGAGCGCAAACCTACGGCACCTCTTGTCGCGCTGTACTTTCTACATTTTTAAAGGAACAGATCACCACCGTAGCTCTGTTTTCTCCAAATGAAACTTAATGAATTTTTCATAATGTCGCTCCAATTTTTTAATCATTTATCATGACTGAAAGTCGTTAGAAAGTGTATTTTAGCTAAATAAGTTTAAAAACTTTCGTGGCTAGAATGTAATTGTAAATTGTAAATATTCAGATTGCGTTCATTAGTTTCCACTGTATTCGTGTTGCAGTTCCTTTTTCAGTGACACGTGTAATTGTGTGTGTGTGTGTGTGTGTGTTGGGGGAGGGTAACAATAAGATACCCGAACCATTGGCGTCACACTTGACTTCACTTTTGGGTGGCTCAGAACTCTCAGAGGGGGTAACGGCTACTCCAGCCTGACTGCTACTGCGTGCCTAAGTCAAATTTTGACGTAGAATCAGCAGCCACACGATCTTGATATCGCTCCCGGCCGCTTAGAATCCTACAGAAAAACAGAACCGCGGACGCTCTGTCTGACATATCGTCTACCACTCGTTATTCGTACCAGTAACATTCTCTTTAACTCCCTAAACAGGCTCTTCCCCAACATCGACTTCTTCCCCGAAACTAAACCATCTGCATGCTTTGAAAACAAGGTTCCGTCCATCCTTCCTGGTAATTTCAGATTCCGTAAACCGTCTTTTCCAGTCTGTTATTTGGTAGCGTCATTATCATCATCTTCGCAACATGGCATACGTAAGTGCTGCCTGTTTCGCCTTCAGAAATCTTCTAGCCATCACTTCTTGGGTCTACCCACACACATGTGTCCAATAGATTTCTATTTCCAGATTTGTTTGTCCAGTCTGGAATCTGACATTCTTGCTAAGTGTTCTATCCCAACGTTGTTTATAATCTTTCAATTTTTAATTCAATTTAAAAACTTATAACTCTTCTCTTAATTCCTCATTCTTTATACGGTCAAATTTAGAACACATTTTAACTCCTCTTAAGAACGCCATTTCTGAGGCCTCTATTTCTTGGTTGCTGCCCATAATTCACACCGATATGACAGTGCTGCCATAACTTCATATAACTTTAATTTTGTATCTCGACGTACCTTGTTTCTGAAAATGTGGTCGAATGTCCCCCAGATCGTCTGGAACTTACCTAACTTAACATTAATATCATAATTCCTATCATAGCCAATATCATTTCCCAAATAATTAAAATGGCTCACCTGTTCTCAAATTCGACCATTAATCATTATTTTTATTCTTATTGGTTCTTTCCCTCGAAATGCCATTACCTTTGTTTTGGAAAAAAAGAGTAGGTGAGATACTGCAGCCTTGTCTAACACCATGATCGACAGATATTTGTTGAGATATCCTCCAATTACTTTTAACAGCTACTCTTGTTCCCTTATATAGGCCCTTGATTCTTATAAGTTGTTGTGAGCATCCATGTTCTTCTAGTATTTTCCACAGAAAATTTCTATCTACTCTATCAAAGACCTTCTCAAAGTCAACGAAAGCTACACGTGTTTCTTTATTGAACTCACGATGCTTCTCAATGGTTTGATAGCTATGACGTGTGTGTCGCAAAGAGAAGTCTAAACACTTTAACACTCCAAGAGAAGTTCAAAAATGTTTAACATAAAAAAACAACTTTTGTAGTTTGTCTTCAGTCTATCCATGAAAGAACGTTTTAGTCGGCTTTGAGATATAAAAAAAATGGGGAGAGAACATTTACGTTGCTAATGAACACGAAGAGGTAATCAAAGTCTTCGTCGAAATCGTGACTCACGACACTGCACTGTGTCGTATCTCACACGCACACACACATGCGCTCTCTACGTATATCGGTTGTGTAAAATCCGAACATAACGTCTTTTCGTCGTCGCATTCTTGTGAACGTCCTTGCGAAGGACATTACAAACGAGAAAAGAGAAACAAATGTCAAGGACACTGAAGAGGACGAACAATGTCCGTGCGAGTGGATTAATAAATAATAACGACAACTGGCTGGCTAAGCAACTCGGGTCTCATCACTGCGGACACTGTTGTCGCCAGCCCTCGTCGTTTTCTTCTTCCCTTTTTTGTCGTTTATTTGAACGTTTTATTTCCACAGCAACTACGTCACTTGACCACCAGCTGTGATACGTAGGTCTACATCCTGGTACAGACTAGTGACGTCCAGAACAACATGTGAATTTATTTTATATTTACTCTGAATAAATAAACATTTCTGAGCACGGTGTGTCACCTTTTTTTATTTGTTCTTCTTGCCTTTATATTTCCATAAATAAAAACACATACCGTGTGTTTTCCTACTTTTGCGTTCTTTTCACTACTAGACACACATTACTACACCGAATTTTTTTCAAATATTGAAGAAATGAATCACTTAACTTTCTAAGTTAATTTTAATAAAGCTTATTAATTCTTCTTCTTCTTCTTCTTCTTCTTCTTCTTCTTCTTCTTCTTCTTCTTCTTCTTCTTCTTCTTCTGCTTCTTCTGCTTCTTCTTCTTAACCGAATATAAGCCCACGGGTTGTCTAATAAACCAGACGAAAATTTTCTTTCCGTCCTAGGTTGACCAACTCTTCGCCTGTCCCCTGGTTTCTTCATCCGCAGATTTTCATTATTCTATCGTCTTCCCTTCTATTAATAGCCTCAAGACATTCTTCTCTTCTCCTTGTTTCGTAAGTTATGTTTTTCTCTGCGTTTATCAGTTCTTGGTCTGGTTTTTTACCTCTCTGCTTGTAACCGTAGTGTCGTGTTTTTTACAATTTTTTTTAAAGCTGCATATACACATCTTAGCCGGTAACTGAATCCGCATTGCAAGCTCCTCTCAACAACAACAAAAAAACAAGTTTTCAAGGAATAATAAACTTTTCTCTTTATTGTCTTTCTTTATATTCCCCATCGATCTCTCTCTCATTCTACATCACTGTCTTTCTATTTTTGCATAGTTTCCATTATAAGGTTTTATTCATTTTCAATTAATAACAACGGTGCAATACAAATTTTATTTTATCTGATAAAAAATAAACACTGTTAAGGTATTGTAAACAACAGATTTCAAAATCTTATTTTTAAAGTATTTGATATTTTGAAGTTTACCTGTCTTTGATAAGTGAATTTGCTTATTTTTTCATCATATTCTTTAATTTTGGACTTATTATATTTTGTTTATTTTTATTTTTCTAGCTGAATGTCGTCTCAACTTCATCTCGACCATTGGTATTTCTCTGTCTGTTTGTCTATCTGTCTATCTCTTTAGGATAGGTACGTCCCACGATAACCTTTGAACGCATCAATCGATTTTCGTAAAACTTGGCATGCGTGTCCATACTTCTACGTTTTTGAGATTGTTTTTGGAATTTTTTTTGAATCATATTGTTTTTGAGATTGATCCCCAAAAAATAGGGGGACAGGGGCAAAATAGTGACAAAAAATTGATTAAGTCTATGTGGGTTATCAAAACAAAGAGAATTTTAACCACACTCTAAATTTCAACATTTTCGGACCCAAGGCTTTAAAAAGTGGTGAAAATTTCGATAAAATCGCAAAAATTCATGTAAGGTTTGAAATTAAAGGGAATTTTAACGAAAATCAAAAATTTAGTGTTCCGTTTTGGAAATTTAAAATTTTCGACGCCAGAACCCAAAAGTTGGTCAAATTTTTTTTTAAATCGCAAATTCCATGAGGGATATCAAATTAAAGAGAATTTTAACCAAAATCTGAATATAATGTATAGTTTTAGAAATTTTAAAAATTCTTGTACTCAAGGTTTCAAAAAGGGATCAAAAATTTTAAAAATAATAAAAGTCCTCCTGGTGTCAGACTAAGTGAATTTTAACACAAATCCGAATGTTAGGATCTTTAATGTTAATTGTATTTTGTTTTATATTTTGGGTCTAAAATTTCCATATAACTTAAAAAAAATTGTAGTGTAATTGGAATTTTCGTAACTTTTCTGATAATTGAAAAATGTCTTATTTCGAAATGTATCTAATATAAATAATCCATTAATATAGTCCAATTGTATAATTTATCTACTTCGTTCAAATTAGTGAGCGAGTTCTGCACCTCAGGGAGTTTACTAGTTTCCCTAGTAGTACAATAGTGGTTTCCATATTGTATCTACTTTTAAATAGTAATATCACGAATATTAGCCATGTTAAAATATTTGTGGTACTATGTCTATAAAATAGCTACAGTAAATGGGTAACATACATTTTCACAATTATTAAGTATAAATCAGCGTGCTGAGCAGAGCTCTAGTGAAAATAAAAGGAAATGAAAGACTCTTTCCTGTGATGCGGTAAAGTGTCATTACCAGTGCTGATCCCGTTGTTAAATCAACGAAACTAATAGAAAAAACCAAAGGATGAAGCAATTTTGCACAGGTGATTAGAAGAACGGACGGTCTACTGTCCCGTGATCAGTACAAGCTGCAATTATGCAGGATCTATGAAGATAATTACGCTTACTCTTGTAATTAACGAGCTTCATTTTGTAATCGCACCAAGTTTGTCCTTATCATTACAGGTTAATTAATTACCGATTATTACGGCTTATTAGCGTGTCTAGTAACGCTGCAGGCTAAGATTGTGACACCATTTCCTCTATAGGCCTAGCACTGTAATTATAACATCGACTAAGATATTCTTTAGGTACCGTTTACGTGTGATTCTAACTTTACCTTTTACGAATGTTAGGCTATGTAGTCTATGTTGTTATAGGAGACCATATCTTCAGAAAGGCGTAATCATCCATGAAAGACAGGATGGTTACAATTTGATGTGAGGCACTTAATACGTATGTGTCTTTTAATACAAATCTCATCGCTAATAATAATTTACAGTGTAATCAACAGGGGATATCTCAGAACTCGTGGGAAAAATGGAAACGAAAATACTATATGAACATCTCAAGAAAGTTACATATATGACCACGACACATAAGAAGGAACCAAGCGTGGGAAGCATAGCAGTTACCACCTCTGTGAATAGAATGTGTGAAAAAGTTATACAAAGAAAACAGAATAGAATAAGAACACGCTGATAGTGAGGCAGATGAACAGGCAGGTTCCGAGTAGATAGATGGATAGAGAAGAAGGTAGTTTTAAACATAAAAATTCGGTGCACTGTGTTCAAGGCCGCAGTCAGTTACGCTCTAGTGTTTTCGAGTAGTGTTGACGCGTATTATGGATTATTCTGGAACACTTGTGCCAGCTATTTAAACAACGACAGCTGTCGCTTAGCAGTTAGTTTAAGTGGCTATTTATTCAAGTGAGGTTCGAAGTATTGTGGCAAAGCGTTATTGTGTTATTATTGTGCAGGACTCTATTAATTGACATTAGATGCGTGGACAAATTTAATTTGAATTGTTGTACGAATACAGTCGTGTTGAATAACTTATTGATTACAAACTCTTAATCGTTATAATTAAAGCTGGTTTTTAGTGGCTTTATTGGTGTCTTGTATTTTGTTTTCCACTATACCATACGACGATCTGTTAGACCGTCGTAACAATATTAAAGCAACATATTTACGGCGCCTGAAAGAAGCAACAGAAAGAGCTCTCAGACAAAGAGAAATCAATTTTTGGCAGACAGAATATCAAGAAGAGAACAAAATCTCAACGAAAGGCTAACAAAAATTATAGAAGGACGTGTATTATCACAAATGATATCATGAATAAATAATTAATACGGTTTGGACATACATATATTTTGGGTCGAACAGAGACTTCTAAAACATGGCCCCTGTCTCTCTGAACGTTTACAAGTCTAACGCTTTGATGTGATAACGTGTTCTTAGAACAGTTATACTGTCCAAACAGTGGCGAAGCTAGTAGTTAATGAATGGGTAGGCAAAAATCTTATCTTAAATTTTTTTTAAGGAATCACTAAAAGGATGGTGGTTCAAATCGGACGCTGAGGTAGGGTTTGCTGTAAGCGAATGGTTCCACAAACAGCCGTAAGAATTTTACTAGCAGGGAATCTACACAGGTTGGTGCAACAGTGGAACTCATGTCTTAATGTTAATGGAGACTTCTTTTAAAATCGTTGAATAAAAAATGCTTTACAGCTCTATACGTGTTTCTATTGAATAATCCTTGTATTAGTCATACACAATAATACAACTAATGAACTTCAAATTTTTAAACTTGATTAGTTTCTATATATATGTTTAATGTTACAAATAATTCAAATAACAAACTTGATCATCTGTTAGTTCAGCAGAATAACAGGGACACTTTTAATAACCGCATAAAATAAACACACTTATAAACAACACAGCGCGCTTTAAATTGAATGTTTGGAGCACAGAAGTGAGCATGCCTCAACGCTCTATGTGTACAGCACGGGACAATCCCCCCTCCCTTCATTTCCCTATCGCTCCTGCACATTGCTTACATACGATGTTTACAAAAAACGCTGAGGCAAGTTCAGGTTGCCTCATTCGCTTTAAACGAGCTATGCCGAGTCTCACCTGTCACCATCTAGCGGTCGCTCAGTAAAGCACGTTTCGGCCTAATAAATTCGACAGTCGCGGTAACACTGTATAATCTTTACGTTATGTAGTTCATACGTATTTATAATTTTTATTCTACAGAACTTTTTAGGATAGGCATTGCCTCAATTGCCTCCATGTAACTTCGCCACTGCTGTCCACATACCCCAATCGAATTGTCCCGTTAGTAAGTTGGCAGATAAATATCTTGTCCACGTGGACTCAGCGTTACCACAATTAGCATTCAGCAACTGCAGCTTATCACCTTCAATTAACGATATTAATTGATGACTCGTTGGGAACTTGGTGAAACATATTAATACAAAGGTTTTGTAAAATATATTAAAAAAAGACATTATATATATATATATATAAAATAAAAAAATTCAAGTACCGTCTGCCTAGTGGCAAAAGCTAAAGAGCATGATAATGTCTTTCGGCCGCCAGCTAAACGCAACATTTGCAGAAAGGAAACAATCAGTCAGTCAGTAACCATAATAATGTTGCGTTTAGCTGGCGGCCGAAAGACATTATCATGCTCTTTAGCTTTTGCCACTAGGCAGACGGTACTTGAATATTTTGTTGCGATGGGGCCGCTGGTATTGAAGCTTCACCGCCGACAGCAACCGCTCGTTGCTGTTCCTTCTCGAGCTTCTTTCGTTCCCGATACTTTCTTGCTCGCTCGGCATTTTGTCGTTTCTTGATCTGAGCCTTCTCGTCGCTGCTATCCATTGTCGAACGCTGTTTTAATCAGTCGCCACGTTATGGTTACTATATACCAGCAGCAGTGTATTTCACCACAACACAAAACAAACCTTTATTTACAACAATCCCAATGACATTATGTATCTGTGTTATACTTCACATTTCTGCGGTGAGTAATTAAATATAAAGAACAGTAGATTTGCATTTACGATGACAAATATTTTAATGAATAGATCGTTAGCTGAATCACATACGAAGACAACCATTAACTAGAGACAATAACCCCAATAACCTATCTACAGCTATGCAGTGTTGTTCGCTTGTTAGGTCTTTAATCTGCGACGACGTTAGCATGTTAGCGGTCGCGGTTTTAGTTAACGATTCCCGGCTGGTAAATTGTGCTAACACTTGATTTTAAACTTTCAGGACGCTTTATAAATCTGGTTTAATTGTTTGCAGTGATATTATTTTTAACACATTATATATATTGCGACGTATCAAAACAAACGTTTATTTACAACAATCCCAATGACGTCACGCAAGAATGACGTCATGCAGCGTGATGCGTTACAGTTTACAGCGTTACAGAAATTTTCAAATGATGGCCAGCCAAAAGACATTATCATGTCAAAAATATATATGACCTTCTCTTAGCTCCTGCAACCCCTTCCACATCTTCACCGCTCGCACATGTTCCCTAACACATGCCTTAACCAGATGTCCACCTTACATCCTGTGTTTAGCCTTCATTCATCTCTTTGACAATGACTTAAGAGGTCGAAACAGCTGTCAGAGTAAATAAAATCTGTGAAACTTACCAAGTGTTTTTATATATTTTACAAAACCTTCAATTAAGCCGACCCGTCATCTATCGTCATTGTGTAGGCCATTGTTTAACTAATATAGAAACAACGCGACAAAATGGATGGAACTAAAAATTTAATTACGACTGATAAGAGTTGCTTTGAAACCGACGATAAAAAGGTTTCAACGCGAGACTGCTACACTGTTCTTATATTTTCATCAACACACACCCGATGGGCATCTCAGGTAGCATGACCTGACCACCTGCAGAATGAAGCGTAAGTAGCTTCCTGTCTTCCACAGTTATCCTCATACCGCAACATTTTCTTCTAAAAAATATAAATAAAATTGAATTTGTTTTATATGTTCTTGTTTCTTTTGCCTTTTAAAGTGTTCTGTAAATATATTTCTTCTTTGAGTACCGTACGCGAATCGATTGTAGACGGCCTCTCTGCAAATACCCGTGTTGGGTATGTTCACAGATTCTCTCACAGGTACATGAGACCTACATGTACCTTCCTCTCCAAACGTCACAATAATGAGGTACAACTAAGTGCAGGTACTCCTAGGCGGTTTGCCGGACTAAGGGGGAGCGATTCCTAAAAGTTGCTTAGTATAGCGATGCAACACCATAACCTACTCTTTACAGCTCGTTTACTTCCAAGTTAGATTTGTTTTGCTTCTTCATTTTGCAAAAGCCTTATTGTTACGTAACTTGTTTAGTACGGAAGTATGCTGGCCGAAGTATGTTCACGACTGACGGGATGTAAAGTTAAACAACAAGCATTAAGTCATTTATTTCGAGTGAGATAGCATCGAGGGAGTGGCAACAAGTGGTGCCGTATGCAGGAAACACTGTGGTTAATAGTGACGTCTGTGTGAAAGCACGCGTCTACTGTGCATACAATTACTCGATTGTTGCGTTATCTCGTACCGATCGGTCGATCAACCTATCTTGATGAATCTAATTGTGTTCCGAGTACACAATGCGAAACGACACTTCCAGCGGTTCGCGGAGAAGAGAAACCGCAAAACGTCAGTCCGAATCCACCTACGATATCTCTCTTGGGGCTGAAGTGTAAAAATTGCTCAGCAAGTTTGAATTAGCTAGTGTTTTTTATCAGACAGATTTATTTTGTTAGCAGTCTGTATATCCCTTCAAATTCGTAGATAAAAACTTTCGAACAGCTAATCGTTTCGCACAGGACAGTCTTAATTGCGGTAGGAGACCACATGCTTGTGTCTGTGTGAAGCTTCAAATAGTATGTTCGGGCTTCACCCGGGTTGCCAGACGTCCGATTCTTGCGGGATGTCCCGGTTTTAGAGACAAATTATCATTGTCGCTCTCGGAACGTAATGAATCCAGATTTTGGGACAACGAATAAAGATCTGATTCTGGTTTCCTAAGGAATTGCTATACAGATTAAAGAAGCTTGATTTATCACAAAACAAATGATTTACATCCAACTGCTTTGTTGAAAGAATATTTTCTCAAGTGTTTGTTATGTTGCCTGAAACGAGAAAAAAGTGTTTTGTTCAGATCATAACATCAGTGATGCTCGTCCAATTCACTTTGGAATTGTCCTGTAATGAATTTTAACAACACATTAAAGAAGATGAGGATAGGTTAAACTGTCTGCAAGTAGAACTAAAGTTATTAAATTTATTAATTATAAAACAAATTTATGTTTTTTTAGTAATAATTAAATTTAACAAAAAATGTTTTGTGAATTGTATGGATAGTTTTAAATATTTTTATTGCACTTTTTCTAGGTTCAAAATCACATTATCTCATTTTCCCTTTTCCTTAAAAAATCCAGAATTTTTTGAAAACGTATTTCCAGTTTTTAAATTAAAAGTCTGGCAGTGTTTGGCTTCACACACAGTCGAACCCTGTACACACAGAGAGCGTGTGGGGAGGATTAGAAGATAAAACAACTGACATTATTTATTGTCGCTGTAGCTATAAGTTTTTAAAAACTTTTAAATTATCATCCGTAAAATGCTTGGTGTAACAGTAACATATAAGACTTGTTAATATGTTCAACTTATATCGTAAAATAAAAAACTATATAAAACAATGACTTCGGTACCTGGGTTGGATTCTCAATGACAGATTACCGTGAAAATTTACAAAACCAATAATAGACAAATTTATGTATAAAGAACTGTATTACCAATGAACGTATTAATCAGTTTTGTATACAGTTGCAGTATTTCAATACTTGTTATTTGTCATATTGCAATACTGATGATTGTCGTTGTCAGTAAACGTCACGTGAAGAGAACATTAATTGTCGTCAGAAGAACATTGCGTGCCTAAATTTTCAACGACGTAATAAAGGAACTCGTTAAGCTGATCGGTGGTCCGCTAGAAAATAAGTAAGAAGAAACGGCTAAAATAAATTATTGAACATAATTATGAATATTCACAAAGGTACACGTCGAAATACGAGGAATTCCAACAACCGGAACTAGGCCTATCAGTCGCCACACAGAGGTTGGCTTTCAAAAATTCTGTGTTGAATTCGAACCTTCGTTTCGATTCCTAACCAAATATTTACATTAATGCAAGCACAGGGTAAACGTGAAATACAAATTGGTCAATACAATCATTGATGATACGAAGCGATACATTGTAGCTTCGGACAATATTCAAGTAAAACCTTCTGTCTATATTTTTATTCAAAGTCATACCTCTATCTAAACCTACTCTGTAGTCAAGCCGAGCATTTCTCTAGTCTATGAAAAAAGAGGATCTCTTTGCGCTTTAAGTGAACCTAACTGTCATCTTGATTTATAACTGTCATATCGACTTATAACTGTCTCGTACAGCACGTGATGAAACACTATACAATATTATTAAGAATAATAAACATTTATTAACTATTATACAACAATTTTGTTTCATAAAACTTTGTTTCGATATTTCTGACCATCTTCAAGGAGTATATGATTCTATTATAAGATGTTTTATTACGAACAGTAAACCAATAAATACTGCTGAGTGCGCATCTGTCTTGAGCGAGTGAGTTTCAGGGTTTTGACTGGGTAATGAGGTATTACCTGCTACACAATCCGTGCTAAATTCCTAGATAGTCGCGAAATATTTAGGAATCTGCTTGGATAACGCTTTACTTTGGTGAAGTACACATGACAAAAGAGACAACACATTGGCCTCCTTTATGTAAAACATACTAGCACATAGTTCGCAATTCTCAATTACCCATCATAAATAAAGTGTTACTTTATAAACCCATATAAACCACATAGTGAGGTAGGGTTTCAACTCAAAGGGTCTGCCAGTGACTCAAATCTCAATCAAGCGATTTCAATCCACACTCAGGGAGTAACTACAAAGATTTCAACGACAGTGTTGATTCACCCACGTCAATGGTCGAAATTATTATTTTGACAGTCTTATGTTATGTTCTTGTGAATACGATAAAAATACAAAACGAATATTTTGGGAACGGCTGACTTGAGTTTAATGTGAGTGGTACCCTGGATGAAGTACAAACGTGGAAAAATAACTGATGTACAATTTTTGTTTAGAAGGTTCACTTCCTTAATAAATTTAAGGAAATCCTTTCCTTTGTTCAACCAACCAGCTAACAAAGTTAGTTAGTTAATAAGTTAAGTTTTTCCTCTTCCCTTGACGACATATTCTCAGTTTTAGTTGTTTTTTTAATAGCTCCTTTTAGCTAAACAGTTCGTAACAGGCAATCTCAAATAAATCCTCGTTGCAACTTCTAATCCGTTTGGAGAAGTGTTTTTGCAAATGATTATCCATAATAAGTGAATACAACTCACGATAATGCTTTGTTTCTCTATAATTTCAAGAAGGCGTAGAGGTGAAACATTTTTTCCAAAGTTACAAATCTACATTCATCACAATCTTGATAGGATTATCAACCTTTATGCCTGAACACCCTGGCAAGTTTTTACGTCAAGAGATCCTTATTCGGGGAAATTCATAAACACTACGAATCATTTTTTAAGAGATTTTGATTACAAATTATAATACACTCTTCGATTGTTGAGTTGTTCTATGGAATTGTCTATGATAACTAGAAAGACTGCAGTTTGATAGTTTGTTATCGGTTTATTTCCCTCTCAATTCCCCCTCTTTTTATAAGCAAATGCGTCCCTGCAGTCCGCACCGTTCTAACGTTAATTTTCCATATTCTTCAAAACGGTTCTCTTAATCTCTAAAAGCGTCTCGAAGGTTTCCATTTCCTTTGTAACGCCAAGTAGATTCAGTTTTTATTTTTGCAATGTTTTATTGCTTTTGTCCACATGTTTGAGTATATACTAAGTATATAATTCGACAACAAAGTAAGAAAATGTTCCTAAAAGTGTTGAATTTTTAAGGATAGCTTAAGCGGTTATTAAGTGTCAAGTGCCTTAAGCCAACCATCAAGTGTCTTCCATTAAAGTCTTAAGCCAACCTGACAAAGTTGAGTTCCCTTTATTCCGAAACTAAAGCTCGTTTGCAAGCTCCTGTTGTATAGTCTGCATGAATCTAATAGAAGCTATGTTTTTCTTCGTCCCTCCGTGCACTTGCACCCACTAGTTTAATAAAATAATGGTTTTAATTTTAATATACTGACGGCTCGAATGAGCGACATCGTCACAGTAGGGGACAGCAGAATAGTACAGATGTCCCAAAAATCCTGGTAACAAAGTCCAATTTCTAACAAAGAAGTAACAAGTCTTTGTCAACTGACATCTATACCATCCTGTCATCCTCTACTCTGACGATGTCGATCGCTAGAGCCAACGCAGCAACATCGCTTTTAACTACAGACTACGGCTAAGAAGCCTGGTAGTTCTAAAAAATAATTTGGTTGATTCCTACATGGACTACTAGTCGTTTATTACTGCTTGTATTACGACAAAATACTATCCTATTTATTATTGTTGTGCACATGCTAACTTACCTCAAGGTTTCTGCTATAAGTGAAGGGGTCGTGACGACACTAACCAACACTGCTTGCTAACTACTGCGCATTTCCAGGTTAATTACTTTGTCATTCGCGTATATCCTGATTCGGTTTCTTAACGGCTAAGCCAGTTGTACAACAGCATATTAGTTTTTGCATACTGTCACACTCTAGCGCTAATTCTGAGTAATGTTCTAGTTTTCTAGTTACTATTAATACGCTGCGTACTGCTTCGTCATAGCCTACATGTGGATTATGTAAATAATTTCCAAACCACAGACGATCACAAACAGAGCATGTAAAACCAAATTTATTCTCACTAAAACGTTTGCTAAACTCAATGTCAGCAGCGATTATTTCTGTCTTGATGCGTTTACATATCAAATTTCTAGACTGTGGGGAATCGAAAGTGTGGAAGCGTTACGTTTTTCCATGACGATTTTTGTGGAATGACCCCCAGCCTAAAAACATTATCATGTTAATACTTGCATGGGCTAGAATTACATATTGTCTTTTCTAATAAAGAGCCGCCGAGATATAAAATATTGTTACATAGCATATTTCGTAAAAACGAAAACAACTGAGGTCATATCATATAATGCTTTCTTCTGTTGGAAAGATAAAAATCAAATCATAGGTAGTATGGACAGAAATTCCTGGCTACGTTAGATAAAATTTGAATCAAACAGAAATAACACTGTTGCATGCCACTATGGAATAATTATTTTCCGATTAGCGCTTTCAAGCTTCACAGCTCATCATCAGATCGGAAATCATTAAATCGGAAATTTCCGATCTGATGATGAGCTGTGAACCTTGAAAGCGCTAATCGGAAAAAATTATTCCATAGTGGCGTGCAACAGTGTTATTCCTGTTTGTGATTATAACCACTAACACAACTTTATTAATTAAAAATTTGAATAATCTTGAAGAACTCCAATACATCTAAACGACATATTCTTTATTTTGAAAACATTTATTCGTAAAAAAATATATATATATTGCGATAGAACACAGGATCATGATAAGCAATGAACTATGTCTTATGCAAGGATGACGAACATTCTCATGTTTAAATTTGTTTCTTGTTCAAATTGTTTTTTTTTAGCTATAGTTTTTGTATTGTATTACCGATAAGAATTTGGAATAGGTCAAACTCTTAAAAATTGTATTCGTCATTTTTCTATGTAATGTGTTTGTGAAAGTGTGCGCGGGTGCGCGAGTTATTAACATTTTTCTCTATTGTGTCCGTTATAATTATCCGATTTACATGAGACGTGAACAAGACATAAAATTTAATATTAGCTACAATTTCCCTATATTCTGTGATCTTCAAATAACTATTAAGTGTGAATTTTTGTTATATGAAATCTCTATTTAAAACTCACTCAGGCGTGAAGTAATAAAATCCCAGATAATTATCTGTGCAGGCTTTGCCAATTTCATGCAAAGTGTTATTAACTATTAGTGCCGTGTGCATAAATTATCATGTTACCGATATTTGGCCAATTAAAACGCAGTAAAATCATTGAAAATTGTCTTTTGCCATGAGCAGATCAAGTTAGTTCATCTTGAGCATTCGTCTACTAAACGTGCGGTCCGCGTTCAAGAAGTTTCTCTTGCGTGAACACGTAAACAGTGCGAAAGGTGTACGAAAACTTGGACCTCTGTGTGAGTTATTCTACAGACCCAAGTAATTCAGTTTTAATAAATAATATTGTGATTTACAAGTATCCGTGTTAGTCAAGATATCCTCATAGGGAGATCTACTGACCGCGGTAGATCTGTGTGACGCGAGGACACTTGAAGACGTGCCGGAAGGTGTACGCCTATACACCGTTTTTCATTAAACACCCACGTTACAGCTTGAGATACGTAAATAAACTATAACAATATTAAAATATTTTAAAAACCATTAGCAATCATAATCAGTGTTGTCGCAGCGAGGCCATGTTGCAGTTCTTAGAGCAAGTTCAGCGTGTATATCATCAGGACACCATCCCAGCAGAATCCACGAGGGAAGGACACGTGAGATATACGCATCGCCATCAGCCATCTCGCCGCATCAAATTGGAATATCTTCACTCAAGTAACAAATTCAGATCTGAACTTTATATAAACTGTTTTCAAACAATACTTCAAAATTCATAACATTTGTGTATGTTTAAAAATAT
The DNA here is from genome assembly GCA_034769895.1 of Magicicada septendecula. Classification (NCBI taxonomy): domain Eukaryota; kingdom Metazoa; phylum Arthropoda; class Insecta; order Hemiptera; family Cicadidae; genus Magicicada; species Magicicada septendecula. The sequence goes on along the minus strand of CM068374.1, from coordinate 299,138,456 downwards.
ATCGTATGAACTATTATTCAATTGGTGTGCAATAAATAATTATAATACCTCCAATATAGACTTGTTGATTTATAAAACACACACCATATTCCTATGCGCAAGAATTAATTCAATTGTGTTGTCGCAATATATATGACTTGTGGTTAAAACGTCGTGGCTCTGCTTGCAAAGTTAAGGCCACGTGTATGAATATAAAACTGCTGATGCCCACTCAGCACCTCATAAGTGTTTGTACACAAAACCAGTGATACCAGTGTCTCGTATGGCTAGACGAGAGAGCAGTTATTTCATCCGACTCGAAAAAATTATGACCTAACTCCAAAGCGACTACAGAAGGAGCCTTCAGTCGTGCGGGAATGTAGCGTGGCCAGCCATAATTATCTCATGTGTGAACTCAAATACCTTCAGGCTGAGTTGGCCTGAAGGCTGAAAACGAATCATAATTTTATGGTGCTACCCAAGAATTGAGCCCCGCGCCTCTAGGTTGCAGTCTGACCGACGGGTCAACATCACACTAAATTATGAGTTAATGATCCACATATCTACTGGAGACTATAACTTCTATGTCCAAATTTGACGGTCACTTTTTCTCCCTCTCAGTGAGGACGGCGACCTCAATGTCTGTCTCTTGTGTTCTTACTACAGTTTCCAGGATACACGGCCAGGATAATCGGATTGTACGGCAAGGTTGCAGTAGTTTTGTAAAGAATGTACTCTCTCTCTCTCTCTCTCTCTCTCTCTCTCTCTCACACACACACACACACACAAACACACTCTGTCCCCCTCACTCGCTCTCTCTATCTCTCTCTTAGCCTCTTCACAGCAAACTTTCCAAGATCTCGTAAACAGTAAATACAAATTCGATTACGTTCTAATACAAAACCAAAATTCAAATTACACTACGTCAAAGATTTAATATATACGTATTTATTTTATTTCACAATGTCTCATCTTATGGGGCGTAAGGAAGCTACAAAACTTCAAAATACAAAATAAATCATAACTCATATAATACAAATATAATATCTTTATATAATCTTTAATAACGTATTTCAAAATAGCATTAATCATTAATAATAAAAGTTATTATATCATGCTCTTTCCATATCTTCCTTCAGCATCATAAATGATATCTCACAGTCCTTACTTACACTTTTCACTTTGCCATTGTTTATAACCCTACTTTTGTTTATAATCACACTTCTCTCTCCTGTTCACTCGATCTGGTATATCTTCCTCATGTACCTTCTTGTTTTATGTCTTCTCAACTTTTCCTTAATATGTTTTATCCAGTTTCTCCTTTGCTTTCGTCGTTTACATCTTCCTTTGTACTTGGTTTCGCATATCCTCTACTTGGTACTTTCTTCCGTTATCCGGCAGTCCAAACTATCTTCGCTTTCGATCTATTTTTTTAACTGGAATAGACTCTACCCTGTCATATCATATCATTTCCCCCAATATTCTCATGTTGAATTAATCCTTGATACATTTTTCTCGCACGACTTCCACTGTTTACTGCCGAAGCTCACAACTTTCTACCGTCTTAATACTCTTTGGGACTCTTCCCTTGATTAAGAAATTTCACATACTTTCATCCATATCCTTATCCATTCTGCATTTCCCTTCTATTACATATTCTTTAATGTAATAACAAACAACAAAGTTAACAATCCTTGGAAGTGCTAAAATTATGAAAAACCGTTCCCAGACATCAACTGAAGACAGCCGTTTGTAAAATCTCGTTTACTGCTAAGCTATTGCATAAGAATCAACAACGATAAGATCATTTCAGTCCTACACCTGAGCAGTACCTGCAATAAGTCGGTCATTAGACGCCGTGGCCTCTACCACGTGACCGCGATTCTGTAAATGTTTACAGTGATGAATGGCGTTACTACAAACTGAAATCGGAACTCCAGATAGGCGCCATAGGTCTGTGACATATAGTGACCTTTACGCAAAAGGTATTTACTTAGCGTCTGAGGCAGTTCAAAGTTAGTGATAAATGATAGACAGATAAATCTGTCAGCCGCATGTAGAAACAAGTTAATTGTGTTTCTAAAATATTGCTTCGCCAGAGGGCTACAAATGAATATGAATATAACAATATCTCAACTATTTATTGGTGAAAATAGTTGGTGAAATTAATTACAACAGCTATTGATAACACGATTGCGCCGATATTCGTGTGTGTGTGTGTGTGTGTGTGTGTGTGTGTGTGTGTGTGTGTGTGTGTGTGTGTGTGTGTGTGTGTGTGTGTGTGTGTGTGTGTGTGTGTGTGTGTGTGTGTGTGTGTGTGTGTGTGTGTGTGTGTGTGTGTGTGTGTGTGTGTGTGTGTGTGTGTGTGTGTGTGTGTGTGTGTGTGTGTGTGTGTGTGTGTGTGTGTGTGTGTGTGTGTGTGTGTGTGTGTGTGTGTTTTCTGTGTATGTAGATCACGGATTAAAGGTTGTTGCTGGGAAGCAATGGAATGCGTCGGGTATCGGCTCTGAAACAGCAGTGCGTGTGTCCACGGCCACCTTGACCTGGTTACCGACTGCTGCACGAAAGGCAGACCAACGCCTACGCTAAAACGATCGTGACAAAAAATGATGCAATTCTGTACCGCGCTTTGTTCCTGCGACACACCAAAGGTTACAATTCACGAATTGTATGTACTTGTCGCTGGTGTTATTATCAAATAAAATGGTATTGTATCAATAACTTAACGTCAACAGTAAAGTAATTGTCATTATTTTTATTATCACTGCTGTTGTTGTTCGCCTTCGTATTTCTCTCTCCCCAACCAATACCTTCATCTCATTTCTGTCTCTTTCGACTATGTTTCAATTTCACTCACACACACACTCTCTCTCTCTCTCTCTCTCTCTCTCTCTCTTTCGATCTCTATTTCTCCCTGTCTCTCTCCCCCTTCTCTTTCCATCTATCTCTTTCTTTCTCCCTCTCTTTGCCGTCCATCCTCTCTCTCTCTCTCTCTCTCTCTCTCTCTCTCTCTCTCTCTCTCTCTCTCTCTCTCGTTCCCCTCTCCTTTTTTTTGGAACGTCTGTATGTTTAGTTCTGGATTTAAACTATGGCCTACTTGTATATTTCATTCCAAATCGTAGATTCCAATAGCCAAGAAAGAAAGCTTAGAAAAGGAAAACTATTATTGAGTTTTGTTTCAACTTATTCCTGTCGTCTTTATTTTCTATTCTAGTCGTCTATCAACTCCGGATCCCTGAGTGATGATTTTGAATGTCTGATATTTTCTGTTCTATAAGTCACAACATAGATATTGCAGTTTACTTTTCTTAATTATGAGTCTACTTCATGTGATCTTTGCTCTACTGTACAAGAATGTGTTACTTGACGCATTTTTGTCAAGATGATAAAAACATCTTATTAGTCCCATGAGAAGGTGAAGGAACAGTCAAGAGACGTTAGAGGCGTTCTCATTTCAACAAACGCCTTTTGACTGACGTTCAATTTCACTGAGAATCGTTTGATGGAAAATTCGCTCATTTGTTGTTAAGATAAATGAGATAGCAGTTGATTTCTCAGCCAAAGTTAAATTAGGCTTAAAAGGTTCTAATTGCTTGAGTGGTTTGCCTGGACTATTTGACAGTTAACACACGTCTTGCACACGTGTTTCTGATAACCGTTAGTTAGGATATAAATGTATTAATGACCATTCTAAAATCTGCACTCTCTTCGATTAAAGATTTAACAATTGCCTGTAATCTTTGCCGTTACTTCACACAAACTGCATCCTTAATATTTTGGGTATTACTAGCACTACTTTCATTGTATGTGTTACCTTTTAGTATTAGTTTGAAGTTTGAACTATTTCCTTCGAAAGGATAAAAATACGATATCTGATCTATATTCTTTACGTATGCTGTAAGGATTGGTATACTGCATGTTTTTAAGATGGATCTGTGGATTAACAGAACGAAATCCGAGTTGAAATGTTACGTTTATGGGTCTACCGGTTACACAAATAATAGTATTTAAATTACGTCTTTCCTTTCGACTTTAGAAAATCTCCATAAATTGTAGCCACATAAATGTACTCAGGGTTACCGATCGTGTTCGTAGCCTACTCATCTTGTATTCAAATGCTCATATAGTTCTTGCAGCGTTATGTTCATACTCTGTTTCTGCTTCTTTCAAGATGTTGATGACATTGTATAAATAAAGCCAAGGTTGACATCAAAAGGCCATGAGGCGGGCAGGTATGCGGAGTTGTTGTATAATTAGTAGTTTCAATGACCTCTCAACGTTTCGATGACATTATAGTACAGTCCTCAGAGTTGGGTTAGTGGAGGGAGGGATGTCAACGCAGCGGTCAAGAGGTGCCTTTTCCTGTGAAGTGGTTATCTTGTATTACCTCACACACTGTATGCGCATCGTTTTTTTTTTGTTAGGAGATAAATTACTTTTCACAATTTTCATTAAATTGTCTTTACTTATTAGGCTACTTATGAGCGAAATTCATTAACATTATTTAATGTTCGCTTTTCTTTTTCTAGAACTAAAAAATTTGTAGTTAAAATGCAGGTCACTTTGGTTGGTTAATTGTGTAATTAGACAATACTGAAACGCTATAAGACTGTAAACAGAGCTGAAAGATTTAAAACTTATCCACAGTCGCTGATACATATTTGAAGATAAAAAAAATCAAAGAACTGCAAACAGGCGTATTCTGAATTAGTCCTATAAGAATGTATTTGCAAAAAGAACATACAGTCGGAATTGGTTCCAACACTAAATTATGGGAGTAAAAGAGAATGAGAAAGAGGAGGATAAGTAATAGTATCAGTAGTAGGAGGGGGAGAACTATTCTGTAAATATCCAATGGTACTAGAACTCCAAACAAAGCTAAAATTATACTTTATTAAGAAACGTTTATACGCTGAGGGGCCAACCTGCAAGGAAGAATGAAGCCAGATTTAAAATTAATCCACGGTCACTGATATACACATGAAGATAAAGAAAAGAACTTAAACAGGTGCATTCTGAAGTAGTCCTTTATAAATTTCTAGGTAGAAGAAGAAGGAGGAGGAGAAGAACGAGAAGAAGATGAAGAAAAAGAAGAAGTTCGAATGACACAACTTTTAAGCAGTAGGCCTATAAGATGAAAACGACCCTTTAGTAAACTGATCCTAAATACTAAATCCTAAATTGTGGTTAGATATAATTAAAAACGATGAAGTAGAAATTATATATTTTCTCAGTCCTCTCCAGTCCGCAACCAAATTCGTATTATACATCGACCCTCCTACACATAGCTCTACAGTAATTTTGAAATTAATCAAACATCAAACAAGCCTCATAATATTCTTCTCTCCTGTTTGACATAAACAAACGATATCATGTTGCAGGACCCTTGTTACAGTTATAAAGCAAACGAATTTAGGGCTCTTACGTTTTCGCATGGTTCCAACTTGCTGCGGGGCATGAGGTCGCGGAGTTCAGCTATTGCCACGAGTGGTAAGATTTATACCCGTATAATGGTGCCGAGGCCTGAGCCATGCCGTAAATTAGTACCGGCGACCGTAAACCCTTTTGGTTCGCCTTGCAATACTTCCCTTAAATTTCCAATTCACCTCTAAACAGACAGACGGTCTTAACCATTGCTACACTGCACTAAACGTGTTCGGTACAAGACAGGCCTCATTAAAAACCGTCTGATAAACAATACTCGTTTTACCACAGAATACCTCCGTTTCATAGCATACGCTAACCTACCAGTCTTATCCCAACGTTTATCTTTAACGAACTGGCTGGCCAATAGCTGAGTATGTCTCCCCTCTGTGTGTGTGTGTGTGTGTGTGTGTGTGTGTGTGTGTGTGTGTGTGTGTGTGTGTGTGTGTGTGTGTGTGTGTGTGTGTGTGTGTGTGTGTGTGTGTGTGTGTGTGTGTGTGTGTGTGTGTGTGTGTGTGTGTGTGTGTGTGTGTGTGTGTGTGTGTGTGTGTGTGTGTGTGTTTTCTCCTTAGATAAAATATTTGAGGAAAATTGTTTTCGGTCTGAAAGGCTTCTACACATAAAAGAAGACGTCTTAAGCAATTAAAACTTCTTTGTTATAAATCTTAATAATTAATAACTTTATTTATTTATGGTTTCAAGTGGATATCGAGTTTCGGCCTAATAAAAATGCAGGTTTTATGCGAATTGTTGAGTCACAGATACACACATGCACAAAACTATACACTACACTACAATATAAAAACATGATACATATTAATTATATTTTTTATCTACACCCGTAACGTAATAGAGTGTTATCCCACTCATTTTGAGTGGGATAACAAGTTCATTATCGCACTGGTTTTGTTATCCCACTCATTTATATTTTAAAATTTATTGTAACATAACACAACATACAACATAATATTACAATCTAAACATGTTATCTACTTATTGTAGATATTAATAACACAGTCTTTACAGTTATTTAAGTAAATTCCTGTTGTAGAAGAAGATGGAACTTTTTCGTTACTAAGTTTAATGTTTGATCGTCAGAAGTAGTTGCAAGCTCCTTGCCCTTATTGTCGACATCAGCAATGTCTAAAATGTGTGAAGCTATTTTCTTCTTATTTTTGACAGAAGTTTCAATATATCCCTCGGCAACAGTATTAGAACGCCAGCGACCATGGCGTTTTACAGTTAAGAGATCTGCTCCCGAGTCAGCCAACAGTGACAAAGATGACCTTCTTAATCAATGTCCTGTATATTCCTTATGATGATCCAGCTTCAAAAATAAAGCGATTTGTTGTGGCAAGTATCTAAAAGTATTGATTCCCACAGGCTGTCTATTACATTTGCCCTGTCTGTACTGGAGGAAAAATCGGTCATGACCAACACCACTCGGACGAAGCGTAATATAATCTCGAACCAGTTTTACCATATCAATTCCATCAATGTTTCCCACTGTCACATAAAATTCTCTACCTATTTTAGTTTCAGTGTGTGACAGCATAAAGCGAAAACAATCTCCTTCATCCTTTACATTGCTCAGAAGTAAATATGTAAGTTCCTCTCTTCTACGCGCCCCAGCTAGTACCACAATTAAAGCAACTTTCATAAAAAAGAATTGTTTATCTGCAGCTTCATTCAAAAATCTTGCAACATCACTTTTCTTCAATATTCTTGACTTTTTTGGTTTATAACTTTCAGAGTTACTTTTCGTAAACGCAATCAAATTCGTGTACTTACTGATGTCCACATTCTTCTTAATAGAAAGCATAGTACTACAATGTTATTACGCCACGCGTTGGGCACCATATACAATGTTATTTAATTATGCAAATTTATTGCATAAATTAATTAATTATCTTTTTAATTAGGTCGTAATTAAAGTGTAACTAATCCCAAGTTTGGAAGGTCATATACAATGTAATTAAATGTATTTCTTTAGTTAATTGCATGAGTTAAACTATTGTTAATTTATAAACCACAATCAAACTTGTTAAACATGAAATTGATTCTGACGTTAACTGCCAACTAAGCTTCTAGTCTGAGTATATTTGTAAGCAAGGTAATTGATAAATTATATTGAATTGAATCATGAGTTATAGATCCTATTTAGTGAGAAGTTAACTTGTGAGTCAGGTCTTACACAAATCAATAGAACACGAACGAATCCATTCTAAAACACGTTTATTAAAATATCATATCTCATCCTTATTCATGTCATAACATAAATCCTATAATAAGAGCACTTACAAATCTTCCAAAAGACAATAAAATTCTGTACCACATTTAAATAATTGAATGAACAAGTTTAAAATAATTAAAAGAACAATCAAATATAGGCACTTATTCGTGCGTAGTGACGTTACTAGCTACCAATGTGGTGTTCTCATAATTTGCATTAAGTAGTTTTACGTCAAAACACATTAAACATTTATATACGTGAAATACTCATATACTAACAATACACATATTAAGCATATACATAGTTAAAATCCTGTTCCTGCAACAGGCATATTAAAACACATACA